>CM030173.1:41088536-41111036 GCA_017639675.1 Aplochiton taeniatus
TGCAAAGTTTCCAAATGCACAAATCACACAATTAGAGGCCTAAATTCAAGAATGTTAGGCTTCACATGCTCATGGGCTACATAAACGTACACATAAGTTCGACAAAATCAATGGGCTACAAGTGGTGTTACACAATATAATACGTATAGCCTACTCAAGACGCATTTAGCCAATTATGAAATTGTGCCTGCGCTACCCGGAAGACTGGGTAGTCTAAGCCTATCGTGTTTGACGCAAAGTTACGTTTCTCCAGCCTCTCACATAGTTGCAGAAGTTTTTTTCCTCTATTCTTGCGGGTTACAGAAGGAGAGGGAGGAGAAGGACAGAGGAAGAGATCGCTCTGCAGCTGAAATCTGACCAAACTCTTGCAACGGAGCGACATCACTCGCGGATTGGTGTGAACATCTTTTCAAATCAATCATTTTCCATTTGTAAAAAAAAAAAAGGTAATCTAAGCTGCGAGAAAAGGCAGGCGACCATTTGGACTGTCTCCTTAAATTATTATTTTTCTCCAAAAAAACAAAAACCCAGGCGAGACAGAACAACCTGAACATCTGCATAAAGGGTAAGTGTGTGTTTCTAAAATATCCGTTCACAAGGAAACATTTTTATTACACAGGCTGTTGATACGAAATTCAATTGCGTTCTTATCCATGCAACGAAAAGGAAAACATTCGACACTGCCTTATTCCATTTATATGTATATGAATACAAAAACTGCGATCTTCAACCCCATCCCGCATCAAACATCTGTCAGAGTTGTTATTATTATTAATTTTTATTTTTAATTTTATTGCACAATTTACCGAGAATACATTTCCTATATAATTCAAAACTAGTCGGCTGTATGCTCCCCAGATCATTGGCATATGCAAGAAACGATAGTGATAACCCATCATAGTTCAGAGTATTGATTGTTTTTCTATGCACTGTCGCTTTTCCACATTCCTCTTGGCAACACCTGAAACGCAATTCAAAAGTATAGCTACGTATCAGTGCCATGGCCAAAAGGAGACCTGCTCTTCACAACAAAAATCACCATTTTGTTGACTGGCTGTATTTATGGTGATAAGGTATAGGCTATCAATTAAAATGCATTGATGACGTCCCCAATTATGGGTCACATGAAGTGATGCGAACTGTCGGTCATCATATTTTGAATTATTATCATTATCCTACTTGTAAGCAGTGGTTGCATGAATTAGCGTATCACTTCGAAAGGTATAAACACGCTAACACATGTGTTCCCTGAAAAGTCAGTGTTTTGGTCGCGCATCCTAAATAGGATATACCTGCATGTGTTCGTGTTATGTGTATAAATGTTCGTGTTCTTCGTGTGTTTGTTATAGGTTGCAAAAAGCACCGGGTGGCTTACACCTGCTTTCATTTATTTGCGAGTACAGTTTATATAAGAATAACCCCACCAATATATGTTCAAAATATTATACTATCCAACAGCTTCATCACCCGCATCATCACAGCTTCATTTTATGGAGTTGTTCGCGGGTGCTTTCTGTATAGTCCCCAGTGCCCCAGCTCTATCTAATTACCCGTGAGTAAAGGACAATAATGCCTGCTGGTTTGTGTCATTCTCCTCTCTCTGGCTCTGCTTATCTTCACAAGCCCCTTTGTGCCCCCCCCCCCCCCTACCACCACCACCACCAACACATACACCCACGCACGCACACATACGCCCCTCACGAACACGCGCGCACACACTGCGTAATGATGGATGGCCTTGCCAAATGCATGCATGTGTACAAACAGGTAAATAAATCCGATCCCATTTCATAACACCATTGATGATTATCAGTAGCCATACACCCAGTTATTCCGTAGCTATCTATTTCGGAGACTTGGTAAGACAGGGCATACATTCTCAACTCAGAGAGCTCTGAGTCCATACGGGATAGCATCCTGCATGAAAAAACAATGCTTCTGTGTCCTTGAGAGAGAAAGACAGGTATGCACAGAGAGGGAGAGAGAGAGAGAGAGAGAGAGAGAGAGAGAGATGGGGGGAAGAGAGAGAGAGAGAGAGAGAGAGAGAGAGAGAGAGAGAGAGAGAGAGAGAGAGAGAGAGAGAGAGAGAGAGAGAGAGAGAGAGAGAGAGCAAAGGCGAGAGAGAACCCCTATCCCGGCACTCTCAGACCCAGCCTTTGTTCCAGCACTGATACAAATGGGATTAATGAAGGTATAAATTACAGAGGGGTAAATCCTGCTGAGTAATCCATTTGGCAAACATGGAAACAACAATGGCCATGTAGAAGGCAGCAACACCGTATGGCTTGCTGGACCGGACCCACCGTTCTAGACCTATTGGCACAGAAACCGGCAGTTAAGTGGTGGCATATAGCGAACATATAATAATGGTCTATAAGTGCAGATAAAACATCTGCAACACAATCCTTTAAATTTCCACCTTGCCTAATGAAATGTATGTGCAGGAATGAGATTTTCTTTACTTTCACTAAAATAGCAAACAATAGTTTTCGAAAAGAATGCCATTACTGAATGCAAAAAATATTCATTATAGAAAGTTTTGTGATTTACAATTTTAAGTGTTGCTTTTTATTGTAATTATAAGAGCAACGTTATGTGTCATTCTCATTATCATGAAAAATCGTCTGGTGGCGTTGTGTTGCCTACAATTTAGGTTAAAAACAAAATTTGTCTCGGTAATGCAAAAGTTTTGATCTATATTTGTATCAATACCCTAGATAATTATTCCTGACAATGTAGTCCTAATAATATTTTTTAGGCCTAGTGACTAGTCTATAGGCAAGTTATCCCGTTTCACCTGTCATTTTGGAATGCTATTAAACATGCAAGGCACCAATTTGTTGGTTTTAAGAGTCGACCATGATCTGCAGCACATCACGCCACTGCCTCTGGCTAGATGGAACAGTTCAATGACCAGCGAAGATTTGCGCGCACACGCACGCACGCACACGCACACACACACACACACACACACACACACACACACACACACACACACACACACACACACTTATAATCATGTGCCATAGACCCACACTAGCCATAAGAGACATTGTATTCGTTACACCTCATTATCATTTTTCACTGTACAATAAACTGCTATTAGACAAGGAATTATTATTGTATCCTTTCTAGCTTTTTCTTTGTTGATTTCGTGCCTTTTTTTAACCATAAAATGTACAGGGTCGACATTTCCCATTTTCTGTAATGCTGTGACGTCAAGTCACGGCGTCAGATAGGCGGCCAGTCTGGGCCCCGAGCTCCCTCCAATTATTCCCTGTCAATCTTTCCGCCGTTCTTACACACACACACACACACACACACACACACACACACGCACACACACACACACACACACACACACACACACACACACACACACACACACACGAGTGAAAACACGCCTGCACACATGCACACTTATTCACATACTCTCTCTTACGCTCTCCTGGACACACAGCCATACACGCGCGCACACGTTAGGCGAGTAAACATTAGACGATTACTAAAGTTAGATGTTAATTGGCCGTCAGTGTAAACTTGTCAGGCGATATGGACTTATGTAGTTTCAGCCAGTATCTTAAGACTCAAACTAATCTACTATATTCTCTGTAGGCTAACTGACAAATATTATTAACAGACATGGTCTTAATATGATCTTATTAAAAATCTACCAATCCTGGTCCATTGTTACAAGTACAGCGACATTATTTAAAACAGTCTTATAGTCCAAGTCTTTAGGTCTGAGATCGCAGTTTGACGTGAGGAGACTGAGCGCATCAGCATAAACTAGCTAATGATCACCAATTGGTTTTCAAGGTGAGACCTAAGGCCAACGTCTGTGCCACCAAGAGAGACCAGGGCGCCATTAAAATGCAAACAGTGTTTGATCGCTCTAACCACTGTTTTCACAAAATGAGGAATGTCGTGACTGCCATGTAATTAAAGACAATTAGGCACTCACAACAATAGGCCCACTTTCAGGGTCATAAATCGACTCCTCAGTTAGTTTTAAAGGTGTTAAAACCATGCGTTTGTTTGCATAACAACAGCGAGTGAAAATGAAGACTGTTTAAATTACTGTTCTTTCTTCATTGTTTCATAAAACATTTATAACAGTTATTTAAATATGTAATCATTAATAGCTTTTAGGATGACGGAACATTTGTAGAAATTAAATTAAAAATTCCAATGACATTAATAGTCCACATGTTAATCTAATACAATTATTTTAAGTTAGGATATTTATATTTCATTAAACGATATATCACTGAAAAGCTCAATAAATAATGCTGCAAAAATACGTCTCAGTCCACGGCTTCGTACCCCAGAACATCCAAGGAAAGGAGAGTCACACACTCTGTAGATTACATCCCCCCTGCACCTTTCATGCCTGTCTCTAAGTGTTGGTAAAAAGAGGACATTATCAGTGGCCAATTGCTCATTCAATGTGAGCTTCGTGAGCGAAAAAAGACAGCCGAGAAATTACACCGCTGATTGATAAGTCTTTTAGTTTTAGGTACAGGGAATTACTGTTTCGAATGGAAATTGAAAGAGCTATAAGCTACACGAGCCAATTGTAGCGGTGCTGATCTACGATTGGCTTACAGGAGGTCACTGCTAGACCACGGCTCCGCCCCGACTCGCTTGATATGGGAATTTACTGGCGCCAGTCGCATCAGTGTACAGCCACATTTCATTAATGTGCTTGTGCCTCAGTATCGAGCAGATCAGGAGTCTTATTTATTCAAGTTTTTTTGACCAACTGATCGCAGAGATTTTCCATCATTTTAAGAGGAAGGTTTTCGTCTGAAAGGAAAACAATTGGAATGCATCAATTTGATGTTTTAAAATACTCTAATGCACCGTAAGTTTTAATTAGATTTGCACATATAACCAAATGTATTGATCGAAATTATTTGTATTCTATTGTAATTTAACACATTATCATAAAAACCCTAAATGAAATAGTGGGGCATCTGAGCTCTAATTATAACAACACAGTAACGTTAATTATTGATATCTTTTTTTTAATCTCGTTACAGGTTTCATTGGATCGTGGCCTATGTTATAGGATTTTATTACTGAAACAAATTATCGCAGAATACTGTCAGGAACTCCTGAAGAGACAATTCCATCCTTTTGGACTATAATCGTGTTCGATCGGTGTGACTGATAACGCAGTAGTGTAAAAAACAAACAAACAAACAAACAAATAAAAGTTTGCAGAAAAAGTTATTGGACGCAGTCAGAAGAAGGAGAGGCTGTCGGTGTGTTGCAATGGAGGTCGCAGCGGCCGATCAATCTCGGTGGATGGCCCATCACCACGCCGTGCTGAACGGCCAGCACCCAGATTCACATCACCATAGCCTAGCCCATAACTACATGGAGCCCATGGCACCCCTCTTGCCGCAGGACGAGGTGGACATGTTTCTAAACCACTTGGACTCTCAAGGGAACCCCTACTACGCCAACTCGCGGGCCAGGGTCACTTACAGCCAAGCACACGGTAGGTTTCTCATTGACACTAATTTACCTGAGAAGTCAATCGTCACACTAATCTCAGACGTTGATTATGGTGGAAGGTGTCAATACGTATGCTATTACGTTACAAGTACTTACATGGATGGGTTGCATGTGTTTTCACATGTATGGCTATAAGGTCCTATAGGCTTCTAAAAAGTATGTGGACGTTATAGTCTTAAAGATTGGCTATACGATTATAAGCGTATTAATTATACATTTGGAGCCAATGCTCCTTTAGGGTGACCTTACAAGCCATGAGATTCATAAAAGGATTTCTAGCAAATGACAGCGAGGAGGAAAGGGAAGTGTGTCATTGAACCCCTCTCTGTTGGGGCAGGAGTTTCTATGGAGAGAGAGACAGAGAGAGAGGGAGAGAGAGACACTTCCCGCATATAAAATCAAAACCGCAAAATTACTTATAACAATCTGAAGTGTAGGATCTGGAACAAAGGGGCCACAGAACGACAAATAAGAGCTGGCCGTAATACTGCGAGGAGACCGTTTGATTCTGCTCTTGAGAAACTTACTTTTTACTCTTAACTGCTCCGCCTGAATCAATCTTTGAAAATATTTAGCACTATAGAATTATTTGTTATTTTTGTGTTTTAAATGCTGATTTTGTGCCAAATGTGATTTTGAACTAGCATAATTTAAAAAACTATTTCTGATTAGAAAATTAAACTAAAATAATGTCGGTCATACTGTCGGATTACTGTTCAACAGGTGAAGATTAGTATTTTCTATGCTCATTCTGAGAAATCTTATTTTTTGGGCAATGAGTCTAAAGATTAAAATTTCGTATTTTTATTTGCAGCTCGTCTCACCGGGAATCAAGTTTGCCGACCACACCTCATCCACAGCCCCGGCATTCCATGGTTAGACCCAGGGAAGGCAGCTATTTCCGCAGCCCACCACCATAACGCATGGGCGGTCAGCCACTTCAGCAAACCCGGCCTGCATCATGCGGGCTCCGGCTACCCCTGTAGCAGCAGCTCCACCACAGCCCCAGTGTCGTCGCTCACCCCAGCGTCCCACTCTAGCCCGCACCTCTACACTTTCCCTCCTACTCCTCCAAAGGATGTTTCTCCAGACCCCGGCCCTACTTCACCAACCTCTACATCAACGAGAATCGATGAAAAAGAAACATTAAAGTATCAAATGCAGCTGACAGACGGAATGAAAATGGAGAGTTCCAGTCCGCTCCGCAGCAGCCTCGCGTCGATGAACGCTCAAACTCCGGCTACGCATCACCCTATCCCGACCTACCCAGCATATTCACTTCCAACACCACACGAGTATGGTGGTAGTCTTTTCCACCCTGGAAGCCTGTTGGGTGGATCTTCGTCCAGTTTCACGCCAAAATGTAAAAACAAGACCAGGTCATGCTCAGGTGAGTTTCAATAGTGACATTCTGTCTCTGGGTTAACGTATACTGGATTTTAAATCAATGCTATAAAAGTCATACGCCACCTCAGGTTATGAATTAATATATAGAATTTAAATTGTTTAACATTGGTCGATAAAGGTAGTTGGTATTATGTTGGTATCACGTAACTTTTGAAGGCCCGTGCATGACCACATCAGGTTATTTTGCCCGGGGTGTTTCTCGACTCCCAAAACTTACAGCGACACTTATCTTGATCGCATTGCTCTAGTCACTTCTTGTAAACACCAGCCACTTAAAGAGGTCACTTAGAGGGAATTTAACTTGAAACAACTAATCAGGGTCAACGATCACAAACGGCAGTTTGTATGCGAAAGAGGGGACGAAATGATAGGAGGAATGTTTCATGTACGCTACCCCATCCCTGTAGTGAAATTACATTTGTATTGTCGTGCATCTTTTGACAACTAAATACTTAAACGTTAGTTGCAAATGTGATATAAAAAAAACTGTGGCTGTTGATTTAATTTTGGATTTGTATAAAGATAATGTCAAAATAACAGCATCCTAAGATCGAATAGGCAGGTCCAGGCCCAATTTGATGCAACAGATTGGTCTAGTGTTGGTCTATGAGTTGCTCGTTAGAGTGGATGAGTGCTGGTAGACATGTTTACATATACGTGGCCTTTATTGCTTAAAATGCAGGAGTCACGAAGCGCCGGCTCTTGCCATATCCTGTATACTCCTGTGTGAACAAATCACGACCTCCATGCATCCCCGCCCTCAGTTCGCCCCACATACTAACAAAACACTGTCGGGACGCCCCGTCACAGGCGTCAGAGCCCCGCTGTTTGTGTTTTCAAGCGTGGCCTTGGCCTCGGAGATGGTGTTGAGACTGAAAAATGTCGTCAGTTGAAATACATTCCCCATATACAAGAATAATATAACATCATGATGTTACTGTTACATAATCGAATAGTCTATACAACAGTGACATGAGGGCTAATCTCCAGTTATTTACTTGGTCGTTCGCCATTATATCCGAAATCCTTCCAATGATTGCATTGAATCTTATGCTGACTTAAGCTATGGTTTGTTAAACAGACTTAACATATAACATCCAATATCTATATTCTCCATTATTTCTTCAAGGCCTTTTTAATTAGCATAATTCCCAACTATAATGATATTAGCTATTATATAGACACAATGTGTGGCATTTACAAGAAACAGGTCAGGAAGAGGCTGAATCATTAACGCAAACCATTCCATTAAAGAAAGGATCCTTATCTATCAGACCCAAAGTCCAGTGCCAGTAGCTGTGATTGATTGTTGTATAAAATGCCACAGTGACATTTAAAGAGTCAGCACATACCTTGTGTGGTTTCCTGTTTAGCTAACCTCAAACCAGCTCTCCTTGTTCACCTACCTCCTCCCCTTACTTAACCCCCCCCCCCCTCTCTCTCTCTCTCTCTGAGCCACCGAACCAACGCACCTCCGCCACTATCTCATCTTATCCATTACCTTCGGGCACTGGGCTCTACGCCTACAACTTTCCTCTTTTCCTCTTTTAGGCTCCTATGTTTTTGTAATGATGAGACATCATTGCGGTAGCCCTTTCATGATTCACGATGCTAATGACTTAGATCGGTACAAGGAAATTCGACACGGTTGAAGTTACGAGATATTAAGATGGAGCGAGAGGAAGGAGGGTGGTATAACAGGATTCGAGGACAAAAAACAAAAACAATAGACTCAGAATGCACTTCAAAAGGAGCATTGCTATTGTTGAGAGCGGTTCCCTTTCTCTGGCGAGGGTGGGTCTGAGGGTGTCGCTGACATTATCATAGAAATGATGGCATGGTGCTCAGGGGAGAGACACACAGGGCCCCAGCAGTCAGGTTTAGCAACGGCCCATTTGTACCCTTTAAGCTGGCGAAACCAGCTTTGGGAGAATCAAGTTTGGGAACGGTTTCCGCTTTGATACACACTATTAAGACATGGTGCCATCAGGGGACTCACACAAACACACACACACACACACACACAAACAGGTGCCGGTATAGCACTGACTGTACAGTAATCGTTTTTGAATTCAGATGTTAAACGTTATAAAAGTAATCGTATACATAACATTCAACTGAACATATCAAGGCTACAGATCAGGAGAGTGGCATGAGGCTAAAACACGGCACACGTGTTTGTGCTGCTCGCACATGCATTCATGCTTACGTTTCTTCTCATGTGTGTTTGTCCACGTATCGAATCAATAATGCAGCGCTATAATTTGATGGTGGGTCTCATTCTTCTCTCGTTGGACACCTCTAGACACGCGCCGTCATGTCTGCCGCTGGCCTCCCCACTCTAGATCGGTTTACATAGAGGTGTCTGTGTCCATGGCGATCCGTCCGGCAACCGAGAAGCACACATAACAGTCGTTGGGATTGGCCTTGGCCCATGCAGAGCACCCGCACTCCTCTGTATGGAAATGGTCACTGTGTGTAATGCTCTGGCAAGCTTTGACTTCATATTGCGGTGCTTTGCCAAGAGTGTTTCTTTTTTTGTTGTTTTGTTTTTTTGTTCTTCTGGCATCTGGTTCTGTCAGCTCACCCCGACATGTCCGTCCAGCATAACTTTTGACGGAGTGTGAACCTTTTAATTATATAAATCTCCCTTTGTCTTCCCCCCACTTGAACTATACTCAGAGGGCCGAGAGTGTGTGAACTGCGGCGCCACCTCCACGCCACTCTGGCGACGGGACGGCACGGGCCACTACCTGTGCAACGCCTGCGGCCTCTATCACAAGATGAACGGCCAGAACCGACCCCTCATCAAGCCCAAACGTCGACTGGTGAGTCTCAACGCTCTCCATCGTACCTAATCTCTCTTGTCTCTGTTTTTTTTTTTCTTCCTTCTTCTATCATTCATTTATCTGAATCACTCCTGTCGCTCTTTTTAATTCTGTCCCTCCAATCTCTCTCGCCCTCTCCTGCTTCGTCCACATCTGAGAGCGGGGCTCCTAAATGTGAGCGCAAAACGCAGATGCCGCACGCACAATTCCAGGAAAGTTATATTTTCCCCTATGATCTTCCTGGAATTGTTTGTATCCCTCACCTCACGGTGATCTCCATCCACGGCCGGTTACAATAGCGCTGCTATAGCCATTGTTGCGTCCACCATTATTGCTGGTACTTCTGATTACTGTTACTGATACCGATGCCCATGCTGCTTGAGTTATCACCATCAAGTGAATTATCCACAGCATGGCTATTGGAGGAACTTTTTTTTCTTCTAGCTGTGCTGTGCAAAGGGACTTAATGGGAAAACAGCTTTTGAGCGTCAGTGTTTTTGGTTAGCTTGTGTATTGATTCAACATGTTTCATCTTCATTGGCTTAATATGTTATTCATCTGGTCTGTTTAATAATATTATGTTTTAGATATAATATATTTTCTGAGTTCTGTAAAGTTAATGTAGCCATTTTGTGTTTGATAGCTCTTTCATAGACTTGGCTCCATTGTATAGAGTACACCTTAATTATCTTAGGGCAAAAATTAAAAGTCTAAGCCTATTAGCCTATTGCTCACTTGTTATATGCTGAATAATATAAGATCATTGAAAAAAAACTAACCATTGAATAGGATTTTTTTTCCTGCCAGGACGTTTCAACAAAATTAAATTTAAAGCACATATTTCCTTTCCACTAGGCAGTAGGTTTCTACACGTGTACATTTTTAGGCCTGGGATTTTTAATAAAGCCATACATTTAGTAATGCATAGAATATTTTAGGAGGCCATATACATTTTAAGGGGTAAAAACATTTGAATATATATATGGATCTAACCATGCAAATGGCTTGTTTATGTCGTTACAAGCTAGTACTTGAAGGAAATCGTTCCCATTATTTATGGAATTAGCCATTTTTGTTGTTGCAATTTATCGCAAAATTACTGAACGTTGAAATAAACACAGACATGTGTTCGTTTTTCTTTCTCGACACATTTTCTTTAATTTTCTCCGAATGAAAGTCCATTATTTTTCCATGCGTCAGTCTGGCTGTGGCTGGACTGGAGCTTTGCGGTTTTTAGCTTAAGTGTTTTCAGAGTACTGTTCAAAGGGCATCCAGTTGTTTCCTATCCGGATATCTGTCCGGGGCCGATAAGGAAGCTAGGCTCCCGGGTGTTTCCTCCTTCAACAAAACCTGCTGCATTTTCTATGACCAGACTTCGACATACTGTAAACTGATAATCACAACACTCGTGAAATACTCAGTTATGTGTGAAAGAGGGTGGTATGCTGTTGGATTGGAAAATAAATTTATTTATGTTTTTGGTCTCTCGTTTATCATGGTAGAGTAGTGGGCAGTTTTCTACTCATCTTGTTGTTCTGTAATGGGACTTGTTTTCGTTGTCCTCGCTTTAAAATTGCTTTAATCCCAACTTTCGCCAACCGATTTTTTTTCGAGTAGACTATAGTGTAATACATGAACATCCACGAGTCAAGCTCAATTTAATTAAAAGAAAAACATACACCCTGCATTTGTACATGGCTGAGGGGTTGTTGCACTGAAAGCTTAAATGTTCCTGATTATGCGTGGAGAATTGATCCGCAATAGACACAAAAAGCAGTGCCTGACGGTGGGTTTAGTCATCTTGACTCTCTAGGTCCAAGGGACATTTTCTAAAGTGTAGTCCAGCATGTGTCCATTTATTTGTATTGGACAAAAAAAAGAAAATACCATAGTTTATATCACTGGGATGCTTTTGCGCATTGAAGAATTGGAATTAAATTGTCCATGTGATTCACTTATATTCCACTGGATCAGAAGAGAGTTTGTGAGACAAATAGTCCTTGCTTTGATCGCTATTCTGACTTTCGGACTTCACTGCTTTGAGACACAAAAGAATATCCAAACATAAAATACGCTACCTCTTTTAAATATATTAACCATATTGTTTATAACATATGTTGCTCTCGAATGCGTTTCTAAGTGCCTACTATTCTCGCTACTAAAGTTATAAACTAGTGAGCTCGACTTGAATTAACCAATTACAGGCTCGACTCGGGCCACAGACAAGCAGGCACATCGCGTTAAAAAATGACCTTTAAAAATGGATAAATGGTCACGGTGTTTAATATTAAAATCGTATTCATGTTCAGTGTCCACATACGTTTGGCCTTTGTAACTGTGATGATTGAAATAAAGAAATCAAAAAGATTTATTCAGTGGACTAACGTATTCATTCTCCCCCATGTCAGTCCGCTGCCAGACGAGCAGGCACCTGCTGCGCTAACTGCCAGACTACCACCACCACCCTCTGGAGACGCAACGGCAACGGTGACCCAGTATGCAACGCCTGCGGCCTGTACTACAAACTGCACAACGTAAGTAGCCGTATTTAGGATCCCTAAACGCTCAGAAACTGCGCGGCGAACTGGTCAAGTGGGCGGACAGCTTGAATCGATTTAGGAGCGAGAAGAAAGAGATTGGGGACGTAGAGCTGGATTTCTCTGTCAAGCAGAACCCAGCGATTTTTCCCCTTTTGATTAATCCATCTTTGTTTCTATGGAGGGCGTTACTCCCAGGAGAGGCTGGAGGGTGTGTCTGTCGTTCAGGGTAACAGCGTCGGTTACATTGATGTGAACTGGTCTGAAAGTAGCCCTTTCAGTTCCAGCGTGGCTTAGTCGCCATTTATTCATATCGAGTTTGTGGATTTTATTTGATTTAAAATGAGACAGTGGGGCAAACCATACATGTCTTGCCTGTTATTATGGGAAATAAATGTAAATCTCTTTCAAAAAATTCATTGTAACATTATTTCAATTCTTAATGCCATTTTATTTATATATATAGTCAACAGTACATTCTTACGAACTTTTGATTTCCAAAATAACTAAAACATCTTTAATATTAAAGCAGACCTTACCAATCAGCTATATAATTGTTATTAACGTGCTTCATTATGTTTAATAAGTAATTTAATGAGAATGCGCTCCGCATTAAGTTTTGCCTTATCTTTTAACCTCTGCACGTGCTCCTTCCACAGGTCAACAGGCCTATGACCATGAAGAAGGAAGGCATCCAGACCCGCAACCGCAAGATGTCCAGCAAGTCCAAGAGGAGCAAGCGGGCTGGCGATGCCTTTGACGAGTTGTCCAAGTGCATGCACGACAGGTCCTCTCCGTTCGGGGGTGCCCACGGGCTGGCCGGTCACATGACCCACATGGGCCACCTGCCCCCCTTCAGTCATTCAGGACACATGCTGCCCACCCCCACGCCCATTCACCCGTCGTTCGCCCACCCTCACCACTCAAACCGCTCGCCAGTCTGGGCGGAACCGCACTGAAACTCTGCTGAGCCCCCCCCCCCCCCCCTCCTCAACCCGGCCGGCACAGACCCGTCTCTCTCTCTCTCTGTCTCTGTCTCTCTCGCTATCTCTCTCTCCCTCTTTCTCTCCCTCTCTCTCTCTCTCTCTCTCTCTCTCTCTCTCTCTCTCTCTCTCTCTCTCTCTCTCTCGCTATCTCTCTCTCCCTCTCTCTCTCTCTCTCTCTCTCTCTCTCTCTCTCTCTCTCTCTCTCTCTCTCTCTCTCTCTCTCTATCTATCTCTTGCTCTCTTTCTCTCTGTCTCTTTCTCTCTCTCTCCCCATATCTCTGTCTCTCCCTCGCTCTCTCTCTCTCTCTTTCTCTGTCACACACACACACACACACACACACACACACACACACAGGCACACACACACCGCCACCAGCTTAAACTGTATGGTCTCCGCAGGAGCTGAGCAAAATGGACGCCTCCTCTTTGTATTTGCTATATCTCAGCTGAACGTGGTTAGAAGGCCAACACGTTACGGAAAGCTCCGGGCCGTTTGCTGTTTGTTGAGAGAAGGCTGAGGGGGAAAACAGCGAGACTTTGCGAGATACTGAGAAAGGAGGGAGTTTGATGTTCCCTTCTGCGTTTTATCTGAGTGAGTGACTGAACCTGACCGATACACACGAGGATACTGTATAGTTCTTCCTGCTTATTTTTTACTAAGTCACTTTGGTAGCCCCTCCCCACCCCAGAACCATGCCCCCTCCTTTCCTCGAACCTGTAACAGGAGAAAAACGCTGGCTCTCTCAGTGCCCCATGCTTTTGTCCATGGCTGACGTGCACAGACTTTGAGGCAACATGGCTCTCGTAGACGGCCCCAACAGACTACAGTTACAGCTCCACTCCTTTGGATTAGTCTAAATCAGACTACAGCACCCACAAACCATTGCTCTTCTCACATGCTGGATTGTACATCACTCAAACTGTTCAAACTGTTTTTAATAATAGACTTTTATTGGAAAAAGACGCAAGTACATAGAATGTTTATAAACGCTTAATAGCTAAAATTGTTGTTATTATTGATGTTATAATTATTGTTACGATAATTTATTTTCACTCTGTATTGCTTTCTTCAAAGACACATGGATATTATGATTTAAATGTCATGGTTATAAAGTAAAGAAAAAAACACTGACTTATCTTAGAAAATGTTGTTCCTGAGCTGTACGTTTTTATCATTTTTCCATCTCACAAATAAGTAAAATAAAGTTTAATACTAAATAAAAAAAAGTGATCTTCCTTGTTCAACTGCAATATCCCTGTCGTTTACACACACACACACACACACACACACACACACACAGAGAGAGAGACACACGCACAGACACGCACCCAAACACACACACAGCGAGAGAGAGAGATAGCAAGAAAGTAAAAAAGACACCGTTTCATAATTTCAAAAAAAGAGCCATCTTGATTTCTGAATAATAAGCGCTATCATATGTTTTAAGGCCAGCTCTCTGATCTTCGAAGCCGCCGTATTAATTCTTTGGTTGGGCTCCTCCCTCAGTGTGATACGGAGCTGCTGTTTAGAGAAGGCTTCTTTTGTGGCGCGCAGGCCCCAGGGTGCACAACTGTGACCCAGACAGCAGGCTCCAAACCCAGGGTGAGCAGGGGGCTCCTCCAACCTCACACACACACACGTATGCAACAGCACATACACACACACACACACACACACACACACACACACACACACACACACACACACACACACACACACACAAACATCTTAGGCACCGACAAACAGGAACACAAACACACACACAAACACAAATAGAAAACCAATTCCCTCAAGCACTTATACATAGCCTCTCATTTTGTCTTTTATTATTTTATTTTTACAACAGAAACATACACAAGGGCACATATGCTTGTACATACAAATGTAATCTATAGGGATTTTTCTCCTGTAGCTTGTTCCAGTACTGCTCTATTTCCTGTGCCCTATCTACAGCGTCTATCAAAATTTCTCTCTGTCAAACTTTTTCTCTCTCTCTCTATCTATCTCTCTCTCACACCCTCTTTCTAGGTCTCTTCTTCTTGATGTACAGCACTTTGGATCAAACAGGGTTGTGTAAAATGGGCTTTAGAAATACATTTTACTTACTTACTCTCTTTCTCCCTCTCTCTCTCTCTCTCTCTCTCTCTCTCTCTCTCTCTCTCTCTCTCTCTCTCTCTCTCTCTCTCTCTCTCTCTCTCGCTCCCTCTCTCTCCCTCTCTCTCTCGCTCTCTCCCTCTCTCTCCCTCTCTCTCTCGCTGTCTCTCTCTCTCTCTCTCTCTCTCTCTCTCTCACCCTCTCATCCTCTCACCCTCTCTCTTTCTATCACTCTCTGCCCCTCTCCCTCTCTCCCTCCCTCCCTCTCTCTCTCTCTCTCTCTCTCTCTCTCTCTCTCTCTCTCTCTCTCTCTTCCTTTCTCTCTCTCCCTTTCACCCTCTCTCTCACCCCTCGCCCCCTCTCCCTCTCTCTCTCCCTCTCTCTCTCTCTCTCTCTCTCTCTCTCTCTCTCTCTCTCTCTCTCTCTCTCTCTCACTCTCTCTCTCTCTCTCTCTCTCTCTCTCTCTCTCCTCTTCTCTCTCTCTCTCTCTCTGTCTCCCTCTCACCCTCTCTCTCTCTCTCTCTCTCTCTCTCTCTCTCTCTCTCTCTCTCTCCCTCCCTCCCCCCCCCCCCCTCTCTCTCTCTCTCTCTCTCTCTCTCTCTCTCTCTCTCTCTCTCTCTCTCTCTCTCTCTCTCTCTCTCTCTCTCTCTCTGTCTCCCTCTCTCTCTCTCTCTCTCTCTCTCCCTCTCACCCTCTCTCTCTAGGTTGTGGCGGTGATTGGAGTGAGAGGAAGGACAGTGGGTCTTTAGTGGGAGAGAAAAGAGGAAGGAAAGGCAATCAGCCGGGCCGTGAGCAAACATGTGGGCCCTGTTTAGACCCCGTCTCCCTCACAGATGTGAACGCAGCTGAGGACTTCAGGAAACGACTCTCAACTCTCTCTCTCTCTCTCTCTCTCTCTCTCTCTCTCTCTCTCCATCCCCTTCTTTTCTTTTCAACCTTTCTCTTTTTTTCCAATGTCTTTCTCTATCCCCCTCTTTTCGTTTCAACCTCTCTCTTTCTTTTCCAATGTCTTTTCTCGATACCATTTTTTTCCTTGCTCACTTTCTACTCCATGTCCATTTGTTCCTCCTTTCTTTCCGTCTCGCTGTTGCTTCTCTTCTCCCTCCTTTTCTTTTCTGTCTCTCCATTTCTCAGTCTTTCATCTAATATTGCCCCTGTTATTCGGTCTATTGGAATGACTAGACTGGAGAAGGCCAGGGCAGAGCCAACTCCTAATGAGCTTGCTTTTGAAAGGGCTAATTTCAGGCCATCATCACCGGCTGCTCAGCTGCCCTCACAGAGATCACGTACTGGTCGCCTTAAAATGGCATCGTCACCTCTCCATGAACCCTACCACCCTGTTGTCAACTAGAACTTTGCAAAATCCCAAATAAACAAAGCGAGGAAAACATGTTCACAATCTGTCAAGGCTTTGTGGACTATATTCAAGGGTTTTTCTTATTTTTTGATTCACCTAAAATGTAGATTCACCATACACCACTGTCTGCACCCAAACATCTCAACAACCATTACAATACTGTGACTATACAAGTCACAGCAACAGTGCGACCAGTGTAATCATGTGCAATTTTGTATCCAGTGCAGAGGATATTCTTGTCAGTATAGGCAATGAACTCGAGTGTGTGGGTCTAGCCTTCACAACTGCCAGCAGCATCAGTCAGTCCAGCCATCTGTCTATATAGCAACAGAGAGAGTGTTTGAGCAGAGGACTCTGAGTGTTCCCTGGCCTTGAGCGGGACAAGCCTCCGTTGCTGTTACCGCTGCCAGTAGGCCTGCGATGGCTGGGCTTGGCTCGGCTTCCAGAGACTGAGTGGGGTGGGGGGGGGGGGCAGCCCCCCCCTCTTCGATGAGGCCCTCCAGAGGAAAGGAGGAGCCCTCCCAAAAATAATACAGCAGGCTGCTTGGCCAGCGTCTGTGAGCTGGGCCAGCCTGCACACCCAAACCCACACACACACACACACGCGCACACACTTACCCACACACGCGTACACAAACACACACACACACGCAGACATATATATACAGATACCGTCATATCAATGGAGTGGCAGACAAGGGGCTTTATGATATTTTTATAATGGCATTTTTTATATAAAATGTAGCCTATATGTATATATATTTATATATATTATCACAGTGTTTTCCCATCTGACATACTGAAATATCAGATAATTATTTTGCATTTAATTTTCATCACTATCTTGCACCCAAAGGAGATGTGCTGCAGTCGTGTTAATAGCCTTGTGTAAACGTAACCGGCAGAAGGTGAAGAGGTTTAGTGTCATCATCATGCAGCTTAACACTAGGGTGACGAGGCGCTTAGACAAGGTCACCACAAAAACCAAACTTGACAGCTTTTGTGAGCTGAAAACAATAACACAAGCTATGTATACGTTTAATGTTCATCACTTCATTGAGACTTTATATTTAGTAACATGTATAGTCATGTTCAGGCTAAAATAGTATTGCATAAAATGGTCTGACAGGAAATATTTTCTTACGGTAGTCTGAGTTTGTTTGGAGAGCTCCCTGTCCACCTACGGGTTTATGACTTCAACCCACGACTCCATTTCCCATCCTCAACCTCTCTCTCTCTCTCTCTCTCTCTCTCTCTCTCACTCCCTCTCTCTCTCTCTCTCTCCCTACTCCCTACCCTCTCTGTCTCTCTCTCTCTCTCTCTCTCTCTCTCTCTCTCCCCCCCCCCCCCCTCTCTCTCTCGCTCTCTCTCTCTCTCTCTCTCTCTCTCCCTCCTCCCTACCTCTCTCTCTCTCTCTCTCTCTCTCTCTCTCTCTCTCTCTCTCTCTCTCTCTCTGCTGTCATATCTGTCTCTTCATTCTTCCTCTTTTCATCCCTCCGGCTCCCACTCTTTCCACCTCGTCTTTTCCGCCTTCCGTGTTTTTGTTTTCACATCAAACTCGATTAGTGGAATCAAAAGGTGGCTTGGCTAACCCCTCACCAAGTGGAGTTTGGGGGAGAAAGACAAGATGAAAGGAAGTGGAGCATGGTTCAGATGCAGGTCTCATAGCTTGTGTGTGTGTTTGTGTGTGTGTGTGCGTGCGTGTGTGTGTACACGTCTCTCTCTCTGTGTGTGTGTGTGTGTGTGTGTGTGTGTGTGTGTGTGTGTGTGTGTGTTAAGATGAGGCTTGACCTTTGAACTGGATTCACTGAGAGAGTATTCCTCCAATGATATGAGGCTGAAAGGGTAAGATATGGTGGTTTATTTTCAACAAGACTAGGGCTTGTTTTCTGCTAGTCGTACTATATGTACGATAAATAGTTTTGCACCATAATAACTAAAGAGTCTGTCATGTTAAAGGCCAACCATCTTATATCTAATTGGTTCTTCATGAACTGTATCCTTCGACTTACAGTGATATGGATATGAAGATACAACACAGTCTTTCTTTGTGGGTGTCAAAGAGAGTAACTATTATTTCTGATCATGCTATTATGGAACTTAAACATACTTCCTTTTTTCTCAAGCTGTAGAAATGTATATAAATACCTCCACCGTTAAGAGTTTGAGAACAAAATGGGGTCTATCTGTACGCAGTGGGTTGAGATTTAGACACAGATATTTTCTCCATGCACACACACGTGTGTACATGCTGTAACAAGTTGGACAAAATCATGTCTTCTGTGCCTTTTCCATAACTTGAATTTGGTTTCCTGTTTGCCAGTCTTGTGCTTCATACAACTCACGCAACGTATTTTTGAAACACGGGACACATTTCTGTTTATTATTACACCAGCAACAACATTATCATGGTTTTGTGTATGATGTGCCTGCATGTACACCATGTGCACACCACAGAGATCTCCATGTCCACACACCACAGAGATGCAAACATCAGCATCCATGACGGTGAGGGTGTAAATGGCAGCCATAGAAAGGTTGAAAAATAAAGGTCCACGATTATTCATGAAATATTTGGTGATAACAAACTGTGACACTATGTACTGGAAGCAATGTGGAAGCTATGTAATATAGCGACATCCTGATCTATTTAGAGAACACTAATAATATAGAAAATGTATTCACAATTAGTCGGAAAATGAGTCGAGAGATTTTTACATTGCTTTAACCTCTTTGCTTATTCCCATAACACCTTGGTATGCTGATTAGTTGCAGCTGTATTCTGCGTTTAACTGCTCACACCAACAACAAAAACAAACAGGAAGTGTGAAGTTCAAACAGGAAATACTTACCCTGTATTATTAGGACCACTTCTGACTATCAAAACCATGACTAAAGATAAAAAAAACAGATTGAAGAACGAAAGCAAATAGACTTGTGTGTCCTGAAACTGAACTAGCATAGATTGTTCTGCACTAACCTGTCTATACAGCCCGACTACATGACATTGATGTAACACAATCAAATCTCTTGGGTGGGAGGTGAGCAGTATGAAAGTACAGAAGTGAAAAAGAGAGGAAGAAAGAGTTTCGTATAATTCAGTGGTGGTAAGAGGTCTATTTAAGAAAAAAGCCACAGTTTGTGGTTTTCTAAACAGTTTGTATGGAGAGTAAACAAATAATGAAAGAGGTTGTAGAGTGTGTAGAACAGCCATGCTTTGTGGTCTGTTTGCTGCACTCCCCAATGAATATCCTCTGTCTAACTCTGTATTGGGTACCCCCCCACCCCCACCCCACCCACCCCCCACCCCACCCCACCCCCGACCACCCCAGCCACCCCACCCCACAGATGGACATGTTATTGCTGTGCCAATGTGTGTGGATTGTGTGGACAGTTCAGTTTATTCCCAATCCCCGTTGAAATGAAGCCTGATACGGAATCCCCAAAACCATTCAGCTCCACCTCTAATCACAGCGTGTTTCAATTCAAACCAAACTCATTTGAGAATCATCGTCAATCAGTACTCCGCTTTTTTCCCATTTCCAATCCATTTCGGCTCCATTCACGCGTCCTGTTAGTGTCGGGTGTAGTGTAATCGCGTCTCTTCACAGACAGTGAGCGGACAGGCATGCACCCCACCCTCAACTCATGCCTGAAAAATTAGGTCAGCCCCCACTCCCCCCTCTCACCTGGGACAGAGAGCATTCTGTGTGTACACCTGGGGGACAGGTAGTGTTCGGGACGTCCTATTCAGCCTCCAGACTGTGTCCTGGCAGTCCCGTTCCGCTGTCCAGGAGGACAAATTCGTCCTAGCTCTCCGAGGACAAACAAGACTATTCATCCAGGAGGGCCTTCCAGCACAGTACTAATGCCTGGGGGGAGCTCTGGGGAGCGGGCGTCTGGACCCGTAATCCTCCTCCTCCTCCTCCTCCTCCTCACAATGCCACCAAGCTGACCAACCCCTCCCTGAATCCCTGTCAGGTTACAGGAGAGAGCAGGAGAGCCAGGGAGAGAGAGAGAGAGAGAGCTAGATGTCTTGGCCCATGGCCAGGGCTCATTTCTGGGTGATAGGAGCCAGATGCCTGCCCCTGCATGGCCCTTTGTGGAGCTCCGGACAGAAAAGGAAGACAGCGGAGCCCGACCCGACAGACTTCGGCTGCCAAGACGACCCAAGCTGTTCCAGCCGGTCTATTATGGTCTGTTCTCAATGCGAGAATAAAGCACGGGACGTGGACAGAGAGAGTGGATGACTGCTTCTCAGTTTTTCAATCCACTGTACCTTCCATTTGACGAGTTTCACATCTCACACACACAGAATGTCGGCTGTGAATGATCGCAAAACGTGGTCTTCCAGTTATTTACCAAAAGCCCGGTTAGCCCTGTCAGAGGGTTTATGAGTGTACGTGTCAGAGGAGATATGTGATATGTGAAATATGTATGCCAGTTGTCAGGCGTCTGCAGCGAGGAGTCAGACGGCCAGGGCTCATTTCAGTTTCCCATGGCTGGTCAACCGTGCAGAAACAGAGGGAGGCGGCAGGTGAGGGCATTCCTAGACAACACACCTCTCTGTCTGTGGGGAGATCAGGACGTTGTTGTGTCTCTGAGGGTCCTCGAGCTGAACACACACACACACACACACACACACACACACACACACACACACACACACACACACGTACAAAGACACACACACACACACACACACACACACACACACACACACACACACACACTCGTCTACAAACGTTTTGAACCTCCTTGTAAGAAAACCAATGTCATGTTGCAGAGGAATACTATAAGCTCTAAACAGGAACATTTTGTGCCTTATCCAACAAAGAAGGTTCCCTGTTATTTAAACCAAATTAATATGTAAAAAATAAAAAAAACATTAAACACAGGCAGAGAAAAAAATGATCAAAGAGCAATTATGTTTTGTCTGTCACGGTTGTTACCAACAGCCTTATGACTGCAAACGCCAAAAGACATACAAAAGTTTTTTATACTTCCATTAGATTTGCTCGACATACAGTATTTGGAACGTGGTTTAGACTCGACAATTCACCTTGAAAGGTTGATATTATTATATTATTACTCAAATATTGATATTAAAATTGTATGTTTGTTTGCATACATAAGCGGGGCAGTACTTGTATTTTCTTTTTTCCTACCAGTGCTACTTGTGAGGAAAGCTTAGAGTTAAGTGGGAATCTAAGGCCTGTGTTACTGGTTGACCAGTGTTACCAGAGAGGACCGAGGACAGTGGACAGGCTGTTGCCAATGGAGACAGAAATGATCACGCATTAGCCTAAATCACACACAGACACACACACACACACACACGCACACACACACACACACACACACACACACACACACACGCATGCACGCACGCACGCACGCACGCACACACACACACACACACACACACACACACACACACACACACACACAGACACACACACACACAGAGACACACACACACACACACACTCAACTCCCCCCGTCCCCCCCCTGTCCCCTCCCCACACACACGTACGCAGGGTAAGGAAGGTAAGGCGTAGCACAGCAGGCCTATCTGCTGTGGATCGGCGTGAGAAGGCGCTCTGCTCTGTGGGATGTCGCAACAGCAGCGACCGTCTGAGGCTTATCTCCCACCAGCAGACTGCACTGCTTGATATGCATCTGTCAAATTTGTCGGAAAGTAAAAGACACCACAGAAAAAGAACACACCAAGAGTCAAAAAGAAAACCCAACATCAAAATAG
>CM030173.1:41118536-41126036 GCA_017639675.1 Aplochiton taeniatus
CGAATGGCCTTGAACAATCCCTTAAAGACCTCCTCGGTGGCCCGAGAGCTGACTATGCCAGCACTATGCCAGTACTATACCCTTACTATGCCAGTACTATGCCAGTATTATACCCTTACTATGCCAGTACTATGCCAGTATTATACCCTTACTATGCCAGTACTATGCCAGTATTATACCCTTACTATGCCAGTACTATGCCAGTACTATGCCCTTACTATGCCAGTACTATGCCAGTACTATGCCCTTACTATGCCAGTACTATGCCAGTACTATGCCCTTACTATGCCAGTACTATGCCAGTATTATACCCTTACCATGCCAGTACTATGTCAGTACTATGCCAGTACTATGTCAGTACTATGCCCTTACTATGCCAGTACTATGCCAGTACTATGCCCTTACTATGCCAGTACTATGCCAGTATTATACCCTTACCATGCCAGTACTATGTCAGTACTATGCCCTTACTATGCTAGTACTATGTCAGTACTATGCCCTTACTATGCCAGTACTATGCCCTTACTATGCCAGTATTATGCCCTTACTATGCCAGTACTATGCCAGTATTATACCCTTACTATGCCAGTACTATGCCAGTATTATACCCTTACTATGCCAGTACTATGCCAGTACTATGCCCTTACTATGCCAGTACTATGCCAGTACTATGCCCTTACTATGCCAGTACTATGCCAGTATTATACCCTTACCATGCCAGTACTATGCCAGTACTATGCCCTTACTATGCCAGTACTATGCCAGTACTATGCCCTTACTATGCCAGTACTATGCCAGTACTATGCCCTTACTATGCCAGTACTATGTCAGTACTATGCCCTTACTATGCCAGTACTATGCCAGTACTGTGCCAGTACTATGCCAGTACTGTCAGTACTATGCCAGTACTATGCCAGTACTATGCCAGTACTATGCCAGTACTATGCCAGTGCTATGCCAGTACTATGCCCTTACTATGCCAGCACTATGCCAGTACTATGCCAGTACTATGCCAGTACTATGTCAGTACTATGCTAGTGCTATGCCAGTATTATGCCAGTTCTATGCCAGTACTGTGCCAGTACTATGCCAGTACTACGCCAGTACTATGCCAGTACTATGCCAGTACTACGCCAGGACTATGCCAGCACTATGCCAGTACTGTGCCAGTACTATGCCAGTCCTATGCCAGCACTATGCCAGTACTGTGCCAGGACTATGCCAGTACTATGCCAGTACTATGCCAGCACTATACCAGTACTGTGCCAGTATAGTCACCAGAGCTTTGATAAGAACTACTGTCTGTTTAACTATCCAGGCTGAAATAAGCATCTACCTTTCGGTCTCACAACATACTGACAAATAATAACGTGTGAAAATAGACAATCTAATACAGGAACTATGATCAACTTTAAATCATTTGGAAATTCCTTTCAATCATAACTCTGTTTTTTATATACGTATATATATTAAAAAAATCGTATTTCAGTTATAGGTGGTAATGAGGTTGTTGCAATTAAGCACGTGAGTGTGTATTCAATCATACCACAGTTTTACTATTTATAAATATATAAATATACCGTTTTTTTATATCTATACTAAGCTATATTTACATGCCTAAATGTATTAAGTGTCTAAATGGGAAACATTACACGTTTTATAATTTAGACTGAAATGTTATGCTGCTGTATTTTAACACACTATATGTTTTTACGGTTTGCTGATAATGCATGATTTTGTTATCTCTAATGGGAAAGAGGAAAGGCTCAATGTCTCACATTCAGGAGGGTACCCCTAGATGTTTGACTTTTGCCCCACAACCTTTGACCCCCCCAAGGTCAACATCTACAAATGAGAACTTTGTGGATCGTATATGTATGTTAAAGTATGTGGGAACCAACCACCATTATATCTCTCAGCCACTTTCTATCTCGTCCCATCAATGTTAAAGGATTCCCTGGAGCGAACCATCACCAATCTCTCGCTCGCCCAATCTGTCATCCAAGAAGGACCTACCTCACCAACACCCATCATTCCTTGCCCCCCCCCCCCCCCCTCCTCCACCCCCACCGACAAGCCAGGAAAAGGGAGGGGCCAAATTGGACTGCCTAGACAAGCTGGCGCAGTGCCGTCCGGCCCAGGCCTGGCACAACAAACCCAGCCCGCCGTGGTTCACTTACCATGACAACCGACAGAACCGCCCAGGCCCAAAACAGAGGCGGGACTCCACTCAAACGAGGCCAACAGAACTGGCCGCCCATTCAACCCTGTTAGGCAGCCGTTCACTCCAACCCAGGGGTCGGCACCATGACCAAGGACACTAATGTGCTTCAACAAGCTGCTGATCTCCCCAGGGGGCGAGCGGGGGGGAGACGCCCCCTTCTGCGCTCAATCTCCGTCCCAAGCCCATAACTATTCCCTGGGTTGCCCAACTGTCGATCTGGCCGCCCCCTGGTCTGGGAAACGGCTCTTATCTGATCCACCAGGACTCCCCAGAGGAGCCATCACAGCCAAGCCAAGCCAAGCCTTTACACGCCTCTCCATCTAACGGGCTGCCTCGCACCCCTTTCCACTTTCGGGCTCCCAAACATTCCCCTGCTTGTGTTGATGTTTCACTTCGCGAAATATCCATCGCGATCATGGTTTCGTTGTGCCGGAATTGTGTTGACACTCTGATAGGATGTGCCGGGATTGTGTGTGTGTGTGTGTGTGTGTGTGTGTGTGTGTGTGTGTGTGTGTGTGTGTGTTGATGACCCTGTGTTTTGGAAAAAAGTTAAGTGTAGCATGTGTTTTAATATGGGTCTGTTCACTTACACACGCTTGCATGATGTGTGTATGTCAGCTTGTTTGAAGACATAATGGTAGTGTGTGTGCAGTTGGGTGCACAGAAGGCAGGGTGTTAGCATGCGTGGTTGTGGCCTGTAGTTACACCAGAAGGAATGTTAGCTTAGAGTCAGTCGGTCATTCAGTCAGTCAGTCAGTCAGTCAGTTAGTCAGTCAGTCAGTCAGTCAGCTAGCCGATCAGTCAGTCAGTCAGTCAGTCTCAGTCAGTCAGTCAGTCGATCAGTCATTCAGCCAGTCAGTCAGTTGGTCAGTCATTCAGCCAGTAAGCCAGTCAACCAGTCAGTCAGTCAGTCAGTCAGTCAGTCAGTAATTCAGTCAGTCAGTCATTCAGTCAGTCAGTCAGTCAGTTAGTCAGTCAGTCAGTCAGCTAGCCGATCAGTCAGCCAGTCAGTCAGTCGTAGTCAGTCAGTCAGTCAGTCAGTCGATCAGTCATTCAGCCAGTCAGTCAGTTGGTCAGTCATTCAGCCAGTAAGCCAGTCAACCAGTCAGTCAGTCAGTCAGTCAGTCAGTCATTCAGTTTGTCAGTCAGTCAGTCAGTCTCAGTCTCAGTCTCAGTCCATCCGTCCATCAGTCAGTCAGGGAGACCTTGTTGCTAATCATCCCAGGGCTCATCCATCAGACACAGATTCAATTGGGACCTTTTAATTAATAATGCAGTTTATCGAGGGGGACATCAGGTTGTTTGGGGCGGGGGGTGCTCAGTGTAATTGGGAGTCCTGATTAAGCTCCAAAGGAAGCTTTTAAGCCAGCAAGGTTATCTTAGCACTGACGACTCCACCAGTCAGACACGGCCTTTCCTCTCTCTATTTTCATCACATTTTCTTTCTCCTGCTCGTCTTCTATCTCTGCTTTTCTCTCTCGTGTCCTGCCAACGCTCCAATCTCATCTCCACATTCGATTCCCCTTGGGGTTGCTGTATTTCCCTCAGACAGGTGGTTGTCTTGAAATTCCTTCATTGGGCCTTTGGGTTGTGCGTAAATAGAGGGTAAGATGTTGTCGGCTGCAGCTATGTGTGAGGGTGCAGCATATGGAGTATTTAGTCTGGGGTTCAAAATCATTTTAGCTGCAGCACCTCAAACACAATCAAAAGCAAAAACACAGGTGGGTCGTATGCACACACACACACACACAACAAAACCATTCAGCGGTTTGGCTTACTTGTAACTTATGACTGCAGCAGTACCGACTGACTTGATTGATTGAGAGTGTGTCCATCCGACATCCAAGTTGTTTGAATGGCCTCCCCCCCTCTCTTTCTCTTTCTCTTTCTCTTTAGCTTTCTCTCTCTCTCTCTCTCTCTCTCTCTCTCTCTCTCTCTCTCTCTCTCTCTCTCTCTCTCTCTCTCTCTCTCTCTCTCTCTTCCCTCCATCTCTCTGTCTCTCCAGAGTGAGGGCCCAGCACTCCGAGGTGGACAGCTCCTGTCCTGGCTGATGTGAATGGAGACGTATTGATCTCCTTGGCAGTTACACCCCCCTCTCCTCCTCCCATGGAGTGCGCTCTGTTTGTCCCTCTTAATTATGGCTTGGCCATAACAAATCTATAAAGGCCTCCTGATACCTTATTGACCCTCCTTGTTTTTTTTTGTTTTTTTACCCCCCCCCCCCCACCCCCCCCCCCCCCCCCCCCCCCCCCCCCGTCTCCAACTCTGTCTTTTTCTCTCTCAATTCTTACCTTCTTCCATTTCTTTTCCGTTCTCTCTATATACCTCCATAGTTATCTCTCCCTCTCTTTCTCTATGTGTCTTCCCCCTCCTCTCTCTCTCTCTCTATCTCTGTGTCTATCTCTCTCTCTCCCTTTCTCCCCGTCTCTCTATCTCTCCCTGCCCTCTGTCCTTTTCTCCTCTGCTGCGCGGTCCTCCCAGGGGTGTTGTTTCTAATGGTATTGTGCTTCCTGTGGCAGTCTGGTCTGGTGTTGGGATTGTTTGGTAAAGCGCATGGTAATGATGCTTACATTTAAAAAGATTCAAATGGACCAATCCTTTACAGGGATGAGGGGCAATGTTATGCATGTGTTGCTTTATGGACCAGAAATAGCTCAGACACAATAAGCATACCACGTTACTGAGGAATAGTTTTGCTCAACTAATAATATTTAGTCATTAAAATGTGAAATAGCTCAATTCTGAAAACCTCTAAATATGTGAATATACAGTAAATTGACTCCAACATTGGTTTCATTTGATCTGTGTGACACCATACAGTTCTGCGCAATGTAAAACAAGTATCTTTAGTGTCATCATAATATTGCTCTTGGACGATCTCGCCAACGGATCAGAAACGTGATGCAAACTGTAAGACCGTTGTTTTGTTTTTTACGAGGGGAACTCCGAGAGGGAAAAGCTATGCGGTGTGTCTTTGGCGACCTCTAAAAGAGCAGGCACTGCAGTCGCTCGCAGAGGAGCGAGAGATTGACTTAGGGATAACACCGAAAAGGAAAAAGGAGGTAGAGAGGAGATGAAACAGCGTTTTTATTTTATTGTCAGTTGAATTACTGCCTCAGTCACTTCAAACGGCGTTATAGTTATAGTGCAGATCTAAAAATGGGTCATCCCCCCGTTCTCTTTCTACTCTCTTCTTCCTTCCCTTCATCTTCTCTTCTTCATCCAACACCCTCTGTTTTAGTGCTCTGTCTGCTCTCTGCAAAGAAACCTTCCGAGTCCGTGTCGCTGCCTGAAAACTGCAAGTCTGACCTTGGTCGTATCAGGGCCCAATATATACATCATATAAAATGTTTTATCCTAAATCCTCTTTATTGAAGAACTCAACTATATAAACACTCCCCGTATGTTGTTATCGTTTGAGACACTCTTGCACACAAAGTCAAATTCTTAATAATGATATTGCACTGGTACAGTATTTTTTATATATGAATAAACCTGTTTCTGATTCTGATTCTGATTCTTCAGCCTATCGCTTGCTTTTCAAATCACAGTATCTGTTAAACAACTTTAAGAGCGAGATTTTAAATTCCTTCACTCAAACGAGCAACACAAAAATAACAGGACGTGTTAAGACAACGCAACAGCAAGACAAACAACCACAACAACAAAAACATGGACAACGAAAGACCTAAAGTCTAGTTATCGTATCATTATAAAAGTGCTGTGCTGACGGATCTGAGCGAGGCCAGGAGATACTGGTGTGGAGGAAGCCCAGTGTTTTCCTGCAGGGCTTCAAGAGGAGGATGTAAATTACATGAAAGGAGCCCTAAAAACTTCAACTTGGCCTGCTGGACCTCACCCTAACACTGACCCTGGTTGCTCAAGGATGCAGCAGAGGGCCAAAAACAGAGAGGGAGAGAGAAGGGGGGGGGGGGGGGGGGGGGATGCAACCAAGGGAGGGTGGGAGGGATGGGGGGGGAAGGACGGACGGAGGGAGGGAGGGAGGGAGGGATGGGAGGGAAGGACGGAGGGAGGGAGGGAGAGATGGGTGGATAGGACAGAGGGAGGGAAGGAGGGAGAGATCGGAGGGATGAGGACATACATACCGGTCTGTAAATAATGGTCATAAATCCACTTGACAGCAACTGTGTTACCGGGGGAAACGTGTTGTACTGAGTGGTTTCCATCAGAGGCATTAGTATTACTACTAGACTGTGTGTTTCCATCAGAGGCCTTAGTATTACTACTAGTGTGTTTACATCAGAGTCATTAGTATTACTACTAGACTGTGTGTTTCTATCAGAGTCATTAGTATTACTACTAGACTGTGTGTTTCTATCAGAGTCATTAGTATTACTACTAGACTGTGTGTTTCTATCAGAGTCATTAGTATTACTACTAGACTGTGTGTTTCTATCAGAGTCATTAGTATTACTACTAGACTGTGTGTTTACATCAGAGTCATTAGTATTACTACTAGACTGTGTTTCCATCAGAGGCATTAGTATTACTACTAGACTGTGTGTTTCTATCAGAGTCATTAGTATTACTACTAGACTGTGTGTTTCTATCAGAGTCATTAGTATTACTACTAGTGTGTTTACATCAGAGTCATTAGTATTACTACTAGACTGTGTGTTTCTATCAGAGTCATTAGTATTACTACTAGACTGTGTGTTTCTATCAGAGTCATTAGTATTACTAATAGACTGTGTGTTTCTATCAGAGTCATTAGTATTACTACTAGACTGTGTGTTTCTATCAGAGTCATTAGTATTACTACTAGACTGTGTGTTTACATCAGAGTCATTAGTATTACTACTAGACTGTGTGTTTCTATCAGAGTCATTAGTATTACTACTAGACTGTGTTTCTATCAGAGTCATTAGTATTACTACTAGACTGTGTGTTTACATCAGAGTCATTAGTATTACTACTAGACTGTGTTTCCATCAGAGGCATTAGTATTACTACTAGACTGTGTGTTTCTATCAGAGTCATTCATATCACTACTAGCCTGTGTGTTGGGCCTTTCATAAATGAACATTGAAGGTCATGGGCCTTCAGTGGTCTGTCCTGGGAGTCATGAGGATCCCCGGACAATCCATTGGCCTGTTTCTAATTCGGTTAGGAGGAGGAGGAGAAGGAGGAGGAAGAGGAGGAGGAAGAGGAGGAGGAAGAGGAGGAGTGGAAGGAGGAGGAGGAGGAGTAGTGGGTCTGGCGTTTCCCGTCGGGACAGAGCAGGCCTTGTTAAATTCATTTTTTTTTTCACTTGC
>CM030173.1:41136036-41138536 GCA_017639675.1 Aplochiton taeniatus
TCTTAATGTACGTGAATAATTAGTACACACACACACACACACACACACACACACACACACACACACACACACACACACACACACACACACACACACACATAAAAATCACACACACACATACACACACACACATACAAACAGGCATCTTGATCTTTTAGTCCAACCCTCCATAAGTCGTCCGGCTGTGTGTTTCTCACAGGGGTGAGAAACTGTGAGAACCACGCTGTCACTTCCTATGCCCGCGGGCCTCGACCAATCACCATCAGATAAGAGCAACCCCTCTGCCAATCAGAGCTGGTGCTTCGATTCACATGACAGGGCAGCAGTCACGATAAGGACCTAACAGGCCAGGGGAAAATGGCTTGGATCTCAATTGTACCCCCTCCCTTCCCACCAAAATAGTTGTTGTGGAGACAAGGTTTCTTTTTGTCTTTCCTCCATAATGACCGTCTCCTTTCATCTGCCCCCCTGTTCCCCTCGACCCTTGCTCTGGGGGTCAGCGCCCAGGATATCCCACTCTCCTCGGCCCCATAATGTGCCTTTTAGGGCGGATGAAGAGGGGCATTCACGCCACGGCAGACAGGAGAGCAAGGGAAAGAGAGTAATCACTCCATCACGCTCCACCCCCCGCCTTGTCTTCAGCTCCCTTACCCCCCCCCCCGCCCCCGCCCCCCCAAAACACCCTGCCCGGCCGTTGACATCAAAGGGGCCAGTGGGCCAGACCATGACGGCACAGCAGACCCAGTGACAGGCAGCACAGAGGGGGCCCTGTGTCGACGCGCTGCGAGGACCAACGTACGCAGAGCCACGCTGTGAGACGAGCCCCAGGGAGGAGAGGGTCCTGGTGGTTAAAGACGCCGTCCTGTGACTTCTGGGGACACCACGACACAGTCAGAAATATAATACACACACACATATTCTGGGGACACCACGACACAGTCAGAAATGTAATACACACACACACACATTCTGGGGACACCACAATATTGGAGTCAGACATACTATATAAACCCCCACTCATGCATATGCACATGCACACACACACACACACACACACACACACACATAGAGCACACAACCATAGAACACACGCACACACATGCGCACACACACTTACACAACCATAGAACACACATACGCATGCAGACACACACACACACACACACACACACACTGAACTGGAGTTTTGAACAGGCTTTGTTCCTTCCCACACAATGACTGTGTAAAGGAAGTGTGGGGACGTCAGGGAATTTTCCAAAGCCTAGCCACAGAGCTGCTAACAGCAACCTCACTATTGTTACAGAGCAAGGTCACGGCTGATTTAGAGGTGTAGAGGTCAACTATTAAAACACACACACACACAAACACACACCCACATTCACACACACACACACATGCAAACACGCACGCACACACAACACATGAGGTGTAGAAGTTAACTATTGTGCAAATTGAAACATAACCATTGAAAGGACACGCTACAGCATAGATGAGAATATACACATTAGTTATTTAAAGTGATGCGTGAGCTTTCAGAGACTAGTGTCACATCAACATGTGTATTTAGCATTGTAAGAATTTGACACACCTACATACACACACACACACACACACACACACACACACACACACACACACACACACACACACACACACACACACTCACACACACACATAAACGTCTGCCCACACAAACAAACCTGCCAGCCTGCCTCCCTCTCTGATCAATAGCTGGATTATTTGCTGAAAGGCTGAGGCAGAGGAGGAGAGGGAGGAGGGGTAAGGTCGTCCGAGCCCCAAGCGGGGGAGGGTACATTTTTTTTAGGGGGAGGGGGGAGAAGAGGAGGAGGAAAAGAGGGAGTGGGTGAGGGGAGGCCTGAGGTTAAGATGGTGCTGACAAGCAGGGAAAGCTGGGAGGGGATTTAAAATGGCAAGCAGAGGTGGAGGTGGAGGTGAAGAGGGAGGTGGGTCGGAGGCGGAGATGGAGGTGGGGTTGGAGGAGGAGGTGGAGGTGGAGGTGGAGGAGGAAGTGGGGTTGGAGCTGGAGATAGAGGTGGAGGTGGAGGTGGAGGTGGAGATGGAGGTGGAGATGAAGTAAATGCTAGGGCCAAGGTAATGAACCCATATCCTCCCTCCTCTCCTTCCTCCCTCCTCTCCCACCCTCCCTCTCACCTTTCCCTCCTCCCCCCTTCCTCCCTCTCCTCCTCCCTCCCTCCACCCTTTCTCCCACCCATCCCCCCTCCCCCCTTACTCCCCCCTCCCTCCCTCCTCTTCCTCCCCAGGTCACCTGGCAGCGTGCTGGGCGGCGGGCCGTCAGATTAGGATCTGAGAGGGGGAGATAACGAGTTTATTGCCCCCTGGACGGGGCTGCTGGAGCCAGGGAGGAGGGCCAAGTAGTTTGTGTGTGTGTGTGTGTGTGTGTGTGTGTGTGTGTGTGTGTGTGTGTGTGTGTGTGTGTGTGTGTGTGGTGGGTGTTTGTTTTAACCTGGGGAGAGAGATG
>CM030173.1:41141036-41161036 GCA_017639675.1 Aplochiton taeniatus
CCCATCCCTTTCACTGTTAGATTACCCACAGACCACCAGGGCCAAAGGGGAAAGATGGGGAACAACGATACAACTGAAAGAAAAAGAGAGAAAGAAAGGGTGAGAAAGAGAGAGAGAGCGAGAGAGAGAGAGAGAGAGAGAGAGAGAGAGAGAGAGAGAGAGAGAGAGAGAGAGATAGAGAGAGCAGAAGAGAGAGATAGAGAGAGAGAGAGAGAGAGAGAGAGAGAGAGAGAGAGAGAGAGAGAGAGAGAGAGAGAGAGAGAGACAGAGACAGAGACAGAGACAGAGATAGAGAGAGCGGAAGACAGAGAGCGAGAGAGAAAGAGAGAGACACAGAGAGAGAGAGAGACTGTTTTCTTCTGGTCCTCGCTGCAGATAGTACTGCTTAATTAAAAGGGCAGCATGTGCTAAGTATTATTGCAGCTGAGATGGTTATCACTGGCCTATGTAATAAGACCTTCGACGAGCTTACAGCTAAATTTCCTTCCTTTTCTTTGCTCTTATTTCCGTTCGGTCCGGGTCTGTTTTGTGCTGCCTCTGCAATCTTTGCTCGGCAACATTGTGCAGGGCGTGCATGTATACGCACGAAAGGCTGTGACAGTGTCTGTTTTGCATATTAATTAATCTGATATTTTGTACACCACTCGGGCGCGTGTAAGTGTTCTCTTCAATGTGTTCCAATTAGGAAACGTTCCTTGGGGACAAATTGGTTTTTTGGGGATGCTCGGAAAACCAACTCCCATTTTACATGTTTTTTTCAAAACCGTGAAGAACATGAAGAGAAATTAGGAGTTTCGACGCAGGATGAATTTTTAAAGAAGCTGTCTGGGGGTTTTTGTTTTTCTTCATAATCTAGCTTCGACCTGCCCCCTCTGTACATCTCTGTCCAACCCCAAAGCCCATCTTTTCCCAGAATCCATCTGTTCCCCATGTCCTGGTGCTGTACGTCTATAGATTCAGAGATGGTGGCTGCCTGGCACACTGCATGACTGGCTTCCTCTGCCAGGTTGTTAAGGGAACTTTTCCAGCTGGTCTCTCATGAAGGAGATCCTAACTCTGCACAGGAGAGTCAGCCAGAAAAGCTTGTTCTCAGATCAAGAAAGGGGGGTTTCCCAGAGCGAGATTAGCCAGTTGGTCAGCTAACTGTGAAAAAAAGAAAGAAAAAACGACACTACTAAAATTGTGAAGAACCTGTTGAATTAAACTTAGACTTGTACGTCAACCAGTGGAGAAATATTTAGATGTAATTACAAAAGCCTTCAATAAAAGTCCACTGGCTAACTGAATAAAAGCACTTTATGAAATATACCACACAGAATGTGTGTGACACGTGTAATAACATGGGTCAGCTCAAAAACATGACCACAAGATTTCCTCCTGGTTTATCTCATCTTGTGGCAAGGCTAAAAACTCCGCGGACGCCATCCTATGTAATGTACTGCGAAAGCGTTGCCATTTAGCGACCTCTTTGCATTATTTCCAGCAGAGTGGCTTTGGAATCGCATTCAATCATCTGGTAAATTAGTTTAATCCTGTGGCAAATCTGCTTGTCTCACGGGACTTTTTCCAGAGGTGTCAATTTGAGATAAGGGTTGTGCGACAACAAAGCCACCAGCAACCCTCAAGGGAAATGGTTTGTCTTTTACAGCCGAGGAGAGGCCTCTCCATTCTTACAGCCCTGCAGGAAAGCACCAAAGAAGAAGAGAGGGGGAACTCTGCTCTTTTCTGCTCTGTGAGGAGAATGAATCATGGTAAGGCCAGCTGAAAATATTAGCTTCTTTCTTAGGATAGAACAGGACAGCAGTGAATATATATATATATATATATATATATATATATATATATATATATATATATATATATATATAGAGAGAGAGAGAGAGAGAGAGAGAGAGAGAGAGAGAGAGAAAGAGATTGTATATATAAAGTTGAGAGTGTCAAAATATGATCAATTCTAATTCTGCAGGTATATGTAATAGATTTGAGCACACATAAAGACCCTCCCCCTACACACACACACACACACACACACACACACACACACACACACACACCCCCGGAGATACACTTACACATATATACATGACTTATAGCATCCATAGCATAACTTACTCTGCAGATCACTACTACCCTCTATTGTCCAGAAATGTAATTGCAACAGGGAGAGGCAATGAGATCTACTGCTGCCAAAAAGATGTGAAGATAAGATTTCAAGGCCCCAAATGTAGCTATATGGTTTCACATTACATTTTGCTACAAGGGAACTCAATTGTTATTTTTAATACATGCATGGTCGTATCTGCTCTAACTAAATGTAATATAGTTATTGTTTCTCAATCGAATTGATAACCAAGAGTTTCAAACATGAACAAATATTAATCAAAATGGAGACAGATTACCATGTTGTCATTATGCGTTGGGACAGTACTCTGTAATGGTGCCGCGGTCAGTGAGTTTCAGAGGCTGCTCCATCTTTATACTAAGCTGGGATGTAACCTATTTAAACGAACTAAGTTTGAAATTATCTGTAATTTAAGAAATATTAAACTACCATTTACATAATACTATACTACTATCCTAAAATGATTCCAGTCTTTTCTTTTAAATTTTCAAATGAACTCAAGTCAAAGCAACTGACTGAAGGTGAATTAAGACATTTAACATTTTGTATATTTTTGCAACATCAAATTTTTTGTCAATATTTTGAACAAATCTATTTGTATGTTCAGGACTTTGTGCAGTACCTGCACTGGTTTTTACATCAAATGTGCACATTTTGAATCAAAATGAATTTAGATTGAATTTGTATCCTTTGTTTTTCTTGCTCAGTGGAGTATTTATATTCATTTCCAGAAAGTTCAAGGCAAAATAAAATCTTAATAAAAATGATTTTGCCCTAGTAAATACTTTTCTGAAATAAAAAAAGGTGGGGCAGTGGGAAAAGAGATCTGGGTTGTCCGGGTGATTTAATGGCTGCAATTTGAACGTTACAAAAGAGTGGGGGAGGAAACAAAAAAGGGGAAAAAAGAGGGAAGGAAACTTCAAAATGCTCTTTGAGGAAAACGAGATCACAGTCTGCAATTATATAATTCTTGTCAAGTGATGGTGGCGATAGCATTAGAGGAATGTGTGTTTACACACAGTCACACACACACACACACATACACACACACACACACGCACACACACATAGAATAGTCTAGTTGACCACATTTTTAAATGTCGGGAAGTTTTGGAGGCTACCCTGGGGTCAGATACAGGAAAGGTGTGTGTGTGTGTGTGTGTGTGTGTGTGTGTGTGTGTGTGTGTTTGCGCATATGAGTGTATATGTGTGTATGTGTGTCTCCTGATAAAAGCATTCCGGATTTCTTATTTTTGTTTCTCATTGAAAGCGTCAGGTATTTGAAACCAAGCGCGCATTTAATGCGGGGACACAACATGTTTGTATTTGTGAGCGTGTGTGTGTGCACACGTGTGTGTGTGTGTGTGTGTGTGAGTGTGTGTGTGTGTGTGTGTGTGTGTGAGAGAGAGTGTGTAGGTGTGAGTGTCCAAACACATGTCCGCCGAGGCACTGCGCTCGCTGTGAGAAAGACTTGATCTAGATATGACTCCCCTCAAATTCACAGCGACACAACAGCCATGAATACAAACATGCATGGTGGCGGCTGTAACAGGCTGCTATTTCCAGATGAATGCACAGCATAAACCTCTCATTCATGATGAGGCCTACATACACTGCATGGACATTACACATCCTATAGTTTGTTAAAGCCATTTACACACACTGGGAGCGGGGCACAAAAGCAGTCCTCACCATGGTCAGCCCTCACACACACACACACACACACGCACAGAAGCAGACACACACATACAATCAGATAAACACACACACACACACTCACACACACACACGCACGCACACACACACACACACACACACACACACACACACACACACACACACACACACACACACAGCCAGGGGGTCTGGTGGTGTGTTCCCAGGGAGACCCAGTGCTGGTCTTATGGAGGCACTCTGTCTGCAAAGGCTGGGGCAGACTGGAGCAGTCTCCAGCAGAGATGCCTATCAGCACTGCATACACTATGGCTGAAAGAGGGGAGAGGAGAGGAGAGGAGAGGAGAGGAGAGGAGAGGAGAGGAGAGGAGGGGAGAGGAGAGGAGAGGAGAGGAGAGGAGAGGAGAGGAGAGGAGAGGAGAGGAGAGGAGAGGAGAGGAGAGGAGAGGAGAGGAGAGGAGAAAGGGAGGATTTAGAGAAGGTAATGGGGAGGGAAAAAGAGAGAGCGTAAAAGAGGAAAAGCGGGAGAGAGGGAGAAAGAAGGAGAAAGAGGGAGACAGATTCAGCTCACCAACAAATTGGATAATTAAGATATGTCAAGAAAAAAGTTCAAAGCAAAATGCATTGCTATGATAGCAGGACAATCTTTATTTATGTACTATATCATTTAGCAACTAAAATCGATCACCAGGAAGAAACAAAAAATAAATGAATCTTCGATCAAGGTTCCAAAGATGCAAAATCCATTTTCAACCGAATTAGCCCAAGTGAAAGAAATTACACATAAGCAAGTGAAGCCTCATTGAACGACAGCAGTGGAGTGTGACCGTGTGTGTGTGTGTGTGAGTGGTGTGTGTGTGTGTGTGTGAGTGGTGTGTGTGTGTGTGTGTATGAGACCGTGTGTGTGTGTGTGTGTGAGTGGTGTGTGTGACAAGTTGTAAATAACAGTAGCAGAGTGGGTCCTACATGTATAGGTAGTGCTGACAGGTAGAGTGATGTGTGTGTTATATCTGGAGGGCCTTAGACCCAGTAACACACCAGGGGTCAACGAGCACCACGACTTCTCCAGGTGTGGCCTCGGGTCTCACAGAGAGTACTGACAGGCCACATCTTTTTTACATTATTACTCAAATTATTCATTTTAAGATTTTTGAAATGGCAAACTTTCTACATTATGTTGGAGATCATTTTTTAAGAAAGAGCCTGGTGTAAAACTTCTACAACAAAACATATATTGACCAAAATAGCAGGTTATTTTACATAAACATCTTTCTTTCTTTCAGTCGTTCTTTTTCTTTCTTTCTTTTTCTTTCTTTCTTTCTTTCTTTCTTTCTTTCTTTCTTTTGTTCTTTCTTTCGTTCTTTCTTACTTTCTTTCTTTCTTTCTTTCTTTCTTTCTTTCTTTCTTTCTTTCTTTCTTTCTTTCTTTCTTTCTTTCTTTCTTTCTTTCTTTCTTTCTTTCGTTCGTTCGTTGGTTCGTTGGTTCGTTGGTTCGTTCGTTGGTTCGTTCTTTCTTTCTTTCTTTCTCTCTGTCTGTTGCCTTGATTGCAGCAGTACGGTGACAAGGCATAGGCAGGCCATGGCGTAGACAGATCTAATGTTCACTGTCTCCTGCATGGCGACTTCCTACTCAGGGCACTGAGGGAGGAGGGTTGGGGAGGCGGAAGGAGAGAGAGAGCGAGGGGGGTGGGGGTGGGGGGGGGGGGGTCGGTGTGTGTCGCACCATGACCCAGGGATCTCCATAGCCTCTGTTAGCGGAAAATTAGATTACTAGAGTGGGGCTCAAGGGGGGCAACCACGAAAGGGGCGTCAAGAAGTCTAAATATGGAGGCCTGAGTATGTCTATAATCACTTTATACAAGTTAGCTCAACAAAAAGACTTATCTCAACCCCCGGCGCCCAGAGTGTGTGTGTTTTTGTTTGGCGTGTGTGCGTGTGTGTGCGTGTGTGTGTGTTTGTGTTTGGTGTGTGTGTGTCTGTGTCTATGTCTGTGTATGTGTGTGTGTGTGTGTGTGTGTGTGTGTGTGTGTGTGTGTGTGTGTGTGTGTGTTTGTTATAAAACCTTACTGACATAAACCATCCGGTGACCTTTCCTCTGTTCGCCTTTCATAAGTGAACGGTTGACGAACTCAAATGTAGCCCAAACGTCCGTGACAAAGTTACACGGACGGTTAAGATACGGCAGCGTTAAACCCGGCCCCATGCGTAATCCGCCCTTGTGTTTTAGGGGCAAAACACACAAAGGTTCAACTGTTAGTCTCCTCAAGTAGGTCCACTTTGATCAACATGGATAAATATATAAGCTGGTGCTGAGCGTGAAAACACAGAAAAACACCGTGTCCTCAAACCGCCGTGCAACGTTCTCTTGGAAGAGCAAAATGAGAAATGAAGAAAGGGGGTGAGAAAGTAAGAGTGTAAGGTAGGGAGAGAATTTAATTTAAAATGCAACGTATGGCACAATGACAAAGTGATACCACAGTACTGTTAATCATAAGGCAGTAAGTACGTGCCTACACAGAACCTAATAACAAAACTGAAGAGAAAACAAACAAACAATCAAAAATACATTGACAGGTTAGAGAGAGCGGGAGAGACACAGAGAGATAGACACAGAGAGCCATAGATAGAGAAAAGGAGAGAGAAAGATAGAGAGACAGAGAAAGAGAGTGAGGGAGAGAGAGAGAGAAGGAGAGGCAGAGAGAGAGAGAAGCAGAGAGAGAGAGAGACAGAGAAAGAGAGAGAGAGAGGCATAGAGAGAGAGAGAGAGAGGCATAGAGAGAGAGAGAGAGAGGCAGAGAGAGAGAGAGAGAGAGAGAGAGAGAGAGAGAGAGAGAGAGAGAGAGAGAGAGAGAGAGAGAGAGAGAGAGAGAGAGAGAGAGAGAGAGAAGGCGAGAGGGCGAACGAGGAAACGGAGCAGAGACGGAGCAGAAAATTGAAGTACATGTAACATGACACAAATGGACAAAAAGTATTTAGCTAATGATTTATTATTAAAGAGCCTGGGACGACCCCATCCCACCCCAGCCTAGCCCAGGCCCTGGCCCCCTGGTGCAGCCAGATGGAGGGGGTAGATAAAGGCCACTCTAATGGTAGTCAGATGGCAGGTGGGCCCTAATCACGGTTAAGTGCTGTGGAGAGGACAGGATACGGGGCAGCTCTGAGACACTGTATCCAGGGGGGGCTTTGGAGGGGGTGAGGGCGCGGCCAGGTATGTCAACCCTCACTGGGTTCACTCAGGGCGCAGTCAGGCACACCAGGCCCAGGTAAGCCTCCTTCTTTCAGGACGCATTTGGAGGCGCAGCAGCTGGACATCCATACTGGTTAACTAATAACGTTTAACCTTCGAGGGCCGTCCTCGACAAGGATACATTATCCAGACGCAATCCTCTCTCTGTCTCCACCTTTGTGTGTCCTCTTAGCCGAGGTCGGTTTTTAGGTGATCTCTATTCAGATTTGTGTGTGTGTGTGTGTGTGTGTGTGTGTGTGTGTATGTGTGTGTGTGTGTGTGTGTGTGCGTGTGTGCGTGTGTTGCTTTCTAGTATCTGTTTGGAGATTCGACTTGTTCAGGCTCAAAAATGATAGTGGTAAGCAACGAGGACACTTTTGGAACAAAATTATACTATACATGGATATGTTTCAGATCTACACATTGAGCACAGCACAAGCAAATAACTGATGCAGATGAGTTCCTTACTTTTAAATGTATTTAAACCTCTAAACAGTCACTGCCCTTTGACCTGTAAGGCGGCAAGAATAGGATCTCTGATTTATTCTCAGGGCGCCCCCTGCTGGGCGGAATCCTTTTATCTCTGTCCGATGTTGGCTTTCCAGAGGAAACCAGACGAGATGAAAAGACAACAAGGCCGCAGCATGAAATGCGCTCCGCCCTGTCCTAAACGTTCGACCATGGAGCCTCTAATGAAAGGTGGCGGTAATTGGAGCAGGGTTTTAGGAACGCCGTGCACGACTTACGACAACATTCCTAAGCGTCCTCCCAAATAATTCCCAAACCATCCTGAAAGTCAAAACAAAAATGACAGGAAAGAAACATAAGTTCACACAGAGAACAGCCTCCGATTTGGTCAATTCGGATTCCACATTGGTTTGTGGGTGTTTATTTCATTTTCTGCAACAAATTGAAAAATGTTGTTGTTGTGTTGTTGTGATTTTGAGGTGACAGTATGAATGTTTCTGTGGTTCCAAAGCAACGCAAGATTAGTGCATGGTAATGGACGAATACAAACACACACCCTAACCCCCCCCCCCCCCACACACACACACCCACACACACACACACACACACACACACACACACACACACACACACACACAAACAACCTCCACATACACACACACCCACACACACACACACACACACACACAAACAACCTCCACATACACACACCCACACACACAAACAGTTGATCATCACAATCCCCAATAACTTTGTGTCTGTTTCATGGCTCCCCTTGCTCTTGTAAAAGGGAGTCATAGCAAATAAGCTATCTGAAGTGAGGGCAGAGGAGGAGGCAGAGGAAGAGGGAGAGGAAGAGGAGGAGGGAGAGGAAGAGGAAGAAGCAGAAGCAGAGGCAGAGGGAGAGGAAGAGGCAGAGGAAGAGGATGAGGAAGAGGCAGAGCAAGAGGCAGATGAAGAGGAAGAAGCAGAGGAAGAGGCAGAAGAAGAGGAAGAGGCAGAGGATGAGGAAGAGGAAGAGGCAGAGGATGAGGAAGAGGGAGAGGAAGAGGATGAGGAAGAGGCAGAGGGTGAGGAAGAGGGAGAGGAAGACGAAGAGGATGAGGATGAGGATGAGGCAGAGGATGAGGAAGAGGGGAAGGTGCACGTTGGGTAGTAGCAGTAGCAGAGCTAACATCTATCTGCTGGTCACGTGCTGCTGACAGTTTAATAATGAGGTGAGCTGAAGGGGAGCGTGCACCGCAAACAGATGAACAGCTTCTCTCCAGGTAGAGATAAAGAGAGAAAGAGATAGAGGGAGAAAGAGAGAGAGAGAGAGAGAGAGAGAGAGAGAGAGAGAGAGAGAGAGAGAGAGAGAGAGAGAGAGAGAGAGAGAGAGTGGGGAGGAGGGAGAGAGAAAGGGAAGAGAAGGGAGAGTGAAAACAGTATGAATAAGGCAGAGCAGTACAGACAGACACGAAGAGATATCGAGAATTAGGGAGAGAAATAAACAGAGAGAGAGTCAGAGGGAGGGAGGGAAAGAGAGAGAGAGAGAGAGACGGAGAGGGATAGAGAGAGAGAAATCTGGGGAGAGATGGAGAGACAGAGTAGGAGGGAGGGAAAGAGAATGGATCGTGAAATAGAGCAGAGCAGGGGAGAAATGCATACAGGAAGAGATTGATCATAGGAGCGAGAGAAAGAAATAGAGAATGAGGGAGAGAAATACACTGTCAAAGAGAAAGAGAGAGAGAGAGAGGGAGAGAGAGAGAGAGAGAGAGAGAGAGAGAGAGAGAGAGAGAGAGAGAGAGAGCGAGAGAGACAGAGAGAGGTGTTAGTGGTGCAGTGTTTGTGTGGAGTCTAGCTGAGAGGACGGGGGTCAGTGAAGGCACTGTTAGTTATTATCTGAAGGCGGCTAATGTCCGACTGTACGACTCAACAGACAGGAGAGACCAGGTATGGAAGCTGGCCTGCTCATTGTCTGTATAATCACCTCATGATGACAGAAATAAAACTCAATGCTGTACACAATTAATGCTTGTGTGTGTGTGTGTGTGTGTATGGGGATATGACTCAAACAATCAGAATAGACATGTTAAAGCATATGTACGGTATGTGCACGCACGCATGCACACACGCACGCACGCATGCACGCATACACACACACACACACACACACACACACACACACACACACACACACACACACACACACTCACACACACACACACACAACCAGCCATCCAGCCAGCAGGCTTGATGTCAATCAAGTGGCTCTCTAATTAAAAGTAGCAGCAAAAAGCTGCTGGGGACAGCCTTCGCTATCAGCCTCCCATTTTCATATGAATGGCCTTTTTTAATTAAACTCACCAGCTAATAAGCCTCTGTATCCAAACCTTGTAGCAGTTTAACAGACAAAGAGCTTCAGAAAGCACACACACACACACACACACACACACACACACACACACACAGGCACGTGGAGGGAGAGAGAAAGGGGGTAAAGGGGTGAAGACAGAAGGATGAATAATGAAGAGTCAAAAAAAAAAGGGTGATGCATTGCCTTTGAACCTGTTGGCTCTCTTTTGTTCTTGCGGGTGCATTGCCAGGAGCTATTGTTGTCAACAAAGTTTTATTTCAGGTTGATGGTATTAAAGAACACAGAATTTGCTTTCCACAACCATGAGAAAAGAGAAAAGAAAGAGAGTTAAAGAAAACAGGGGCATGAAAAAATACAGCATTATCTTTCCTTCTGATGAAAAGGAGAGGTCTAGAAACAATTTGGAGGCAGACTTGTTTGTTTGTGCTTACCTCCTGCTAATGTGTAATACAAATTCATAAACATAAAACCGCAAAATACCAGTTAGGTTAAAAAAATTATTAAACCATATACAGGTCTGAATATTTTGCTTGGATTAATGTTGCAAAACAAATAGCCTCTTTGTTAGAATATTTCATAATATTTCAGAAGACTTCAGAGAAAGACCTTCAAAGCATGTGCCATATGGGGTGATTATTAATCGGTACATTTCACGATAATTTAAACTTTTCAGATAACTTCAAAGAACAAAATTCAGAGTATACCTGAATGCACGTGCTTTTGTGTGATTATTAATCCCTAAATGTATCAATCATTTACTATTTATTTATTCAATTGTAGCCTATGTCTAAAGTTCTAAAACCGGCATTTCAGTGCAACACAAATGTTTGCTTTGTTCATTATGAACTTCACACGATTGATAGGCCTCTCTGTTCTAATGAAGAAAGCGTCAAAACACTTCACAAGAGGAGAGCCACACACACACACAAGTCCCCTAACTAAATAAAAGGCTGCCAAAGAAACGTAAAGATTACTCTTTTATGAACAATCCATTTTTTTATGTTTTCTCCTCCGTTTACAGTTGATAAACAGCTTTCGTTCGTTCTTCCACCTTCATAATTGCTATAATTCATTGATGGCTATTCATACTACGTGCCAGGTTATTACTTAAGTCCTTGAAAGTGAGCTGCTGGAGTTTCAGCTCAGGCATCTCAAAATCTCCTCACAGACCGCCGACGCCATTTCTCGCAACGCTAATTCTCTCCCACCTCTACTAAAACTTTTGACATCATGACCTCGCGAAACATTTGCGAACTATAACAATAAAATTAACTTGTAATGAGCAAAATAATTGCACATCAAAAGCTGGTCTCTGGTGGAGCTTGCGCTCGGAGGAAAGAGCCCAATTTACAGATTACACGGATCATGACTGCCCAAGTTCAAAACACAGAGAAATTGGTTGTGAAGTGAGAAAAGGGCCCTTCCAAAACGACTCCCCAGCATTCTTTAAACTTGTGTAATGGATACGCTGTGGGCAACGGGGCGGATTTACCATGCAAAGAATCTCCATTCTGCACGCACCACTTCAAAGGCAAGGAGAACGGGGTTTGTGGCAGCCAGGCAGGGGAAGGACGACGAGGCACATTTGTCTCCTGGAGTGACAGAAATTGGCGGGGGGCTGTTCAAAATGAGAGATTTGGCTGATCTGGGGCAGAGCAGTGGCGAAGTCGCCACCACGGTGCTTCCTCTATCTTCAAGGACAGAGAGAGAGAGAGAGAGAGAGAGAGAGAGAGAGAGAGAGAGAGAGAGAGAGAGAGAGAGAGTCATAAGGCAGAGGAGTGATGCTGAGAAAGTTGAAAAAGAAGTCCTTGGTATGAATCACATCCAAACTCAGGGGAAACTGTAGATGTAATTCTCTTACAAGCAGGGAATAAGAGAAAGAAAGAGACAGAAAGAGAGAGGGAGAGAGAGAGAGAGAGAGAGAGAGAGAGAGAGAGAGAGAGAGAGAGAGAGAGAGAGAGAGAGAGAGAAAGAGAGAGAGAGAGAGAGAGAAAGAGAGAAATTATGGAATTTTGTGAATTTTGTGTCCTATACCTGGCCCAGCAATTTCAGAAAAACAACAGACAATTATATTTGCACTGACAAAGGGAGACAGACCGCATTGCTCGCCATCAGATATACAAGCAATAAACACCACTGTGTCTTGGGCACTATACACCCAGTCCATACACTAGATTAGGCACTGTACACTCAGTCCATACACTAGATTAGGCACTATACACCCAGTCCATACACTAGATTAGGCACTGTACACTCAGTCCATACACTAGATTAGGCACTATACACCCAGTCCATACACTAGATTAGGCACTATACACCCAGTCCATACACTAGATTAGGCACTATACACTCAGTCCATACACTAGATTAGGCACTGTACACCCAGTCCATACACTAGATTAGGCCATATACACCCAGTCCATACACTAGATTAGGCACTATACACTCAGTCCATACACTAGATTAGGCACTGTACACCCAGTCCATACACTAGATTAGGCCATATACACCCAGTCCATACACTAGATTAGGCACTGTACACCCAATCCATACACTAGATTAGGCACTGTACACCCAGTCCATACACTATTATTACACTGCACAGTCATGATCCCCTTCCCAAGTTTATACGGCAAAATACAAAATGGCTTCCTCCAAAACAAATGTAACTGTATGAAGAGAGAATCCCAAATACTAAATAATAATTTTCATTTTAACTTACAGTTACACATAAATTCCTTTGTGAAGTTTTAAAGACCACATCAACCGCCGTCTAAATGATCTTACATTAGTTCCAAGGTCAAGAAAAGTTCAAAAGTAGAATGAAGTGTCTCTCACTCTCATCTTCTACCGCTTATCCTGTTTTACAGGACAGAATGAAGTGTGTTTAAGATAAATGTGTTAGTATTTACATAACAAAATTCAGATTATTTCTGGTTTTATTCCCCTCGTTTCTCACATCAATCTCCCTCTTTTTTGCTTCCTTGTCCGCCCTTTACTCACTCAGTCTCTTTCCAATTCCGTTTCTCGTTCCCTCCCTCTCTCCTTCCTCACGAGTCCCTCTCTCATTCAACCAGCATATCAGATGGGAACCCTGCCACTGTTTTCATAATACACTGTTTTTAAGGACTTGCATATGTACAAAATGTAAAATGTTAAACTTGCCTTCTTGAACACACACATGCATGCAGACACGCACACACTCGCACACACACACACACACACACACACACACACACACACACACACACAGAGGCCGTTGTGTTGATTTGAGCACGCAAAAAATCTTGGCGACTGACTTATTGTAGGTTTATTTTAATAAATCCTCTTCCTTTATATAGACCATTTATAAAAACACACATCCATGTCCACACAAAACACACAGTACAATATTATGTTACCAAGAAGGGGGATCCATACATGACATACAATTCCCATGGCACATAGCAGATATAATGTAATTTACTGTACAGTCGGCCTATTCATTTTGGAGGAAAAAAAAAGTTTAATCTCTGAAAAAATCAGTAAAACACAGTTAAATTTAAGAACGTTATCAAATATTTTTTGTTCACAGGATGTTACTCTGCCATTTACCCTTTTTCCTATCTGCTCCCTTTCCAAGCTTCTCTTCCATTTATACAGTATTGGACTTGGTAGAAAGGACATCTCAACACAAAGAAAACATCCCATGTCACTCTGTTGTTAAATTAAAAACACGAAATAAAGTGGTATAGTGCATGTGTTGTTTTTCTTTAAAAAGGCCGGTAAACAATAGGAGTGCCATCTTGGGTGTCCCGGCCCAAGTTGCCACAGTTTTAGACGATGTGTCATTCGACTAATTCAGAATCTACTACATCCTCTCTCTCTTTCTCCGCCCTTCATAGAAACCAAGGGGGAGAGGTAATCACTGCAACAGCAGCCTACACAAACCATTAGTCCTTCCATCGGTCTCGCCTCATTTTCCCTATTCCGCCTGGCGACCCCCTTTGCTATTGCGACCAATTAAAATTCCGGCATTTGTTTTCCCAGAAAATTAGGTTACTTCTGCAAATTTACACTAATTTACTTAACTTACGCAAATCTTTTGGCGCTTGCCCTTCCAAAGGACCTGCTGTTTGTTTAACATGCAACCCGAACTCAGTGACTTTTACATCCCCCCTTCTTACCCTCCTTTTACATCCCCCCTTCTTACCCTCCTTTTTAACTCCCCCCATCCTCACCCTTTTCTACCCTTTGCTTCCCCTTTCCTCTCTCTCCCTCTTTCCACTCTCTCTCTCTCTCTCTCTCTCTCTCTCTCTCTCTCTCTCTCTCTCTGCCTCTCTCTCTCTCTCTCTCTCTCTCTCTCTCTCTCTCTCTCTCTCTCTCTCTCTCTCTCTCTCTCTCTCTCTCTCTCTGTCTCTCACTCTCTTTCTCTCAAAGCCCTCAACACTGATCCAACATGTAAACAGTTCACATCGGGGGCACCTGACCTTGTTTAGCCGAAGTTTACCTTCAGGAATGGAACATGTGTGTGGGTGGGTGGGGGGGTGGGGGGGGGGGGGGGGCGGGTTAAAGGACGAGAAGTGGTATTGAGTTTTTCCTCTGCACCGTTTCAAGGGTCATCATCACATTACTAAGAGTGGCTGCATACTTCTACTGAACCTGGCTTTGTATTGGTCAAGCTAAGTGGCGCCATAATATTTCTGGAGCTGAAGAATGATGACTCTTTGCTAATTTGAGTCAGAGATGGTTTCCTGATGGAAGTATGGAGTGAGAGTTGTATACAGATCTCCATAGGTTGCTATCAACAGACATAACCCTTTGCCCGTGACCTCTGACATTTACACTTCCGGGTCATGCAGCCGTAGTCTCCCTGGAGGTTACCCAGAATGCAAGGGGTTCTTCCCATGACCCCAGACACACACACACACAAACACCGTAGGACAATGTATCATGAACACCTTGTTTCCCGTTTTAATACACACACACACACACACACACACACACACACACACACACACACACACACACACACACACACACACACACACATGCCTTAGGACCATGTATCACAATCACCTTGTTTCCCATTTTAAAACAACGCATACACACACATAAGCGTTTTTGTGACAATATGGTATGTGTGAAATTTTTGGGAAAAATGGGGACACGCCTTTCTGAAGATTCTAGAGCCACGCGGAAAATTGTTTTGTGTAGCCAATGACCTAGCTATGACAGGCATCTGTTGCTATTTTCTTTTGAAATATATTTTTGCACAACCCGATTTAGGACCTTGTATCACAATGCCTTTTTTCCTGTTTTAATACAACATACACAGACACAGACACACACACACGCACACACAGACACACACACACACACACACACACACACACACACACACACACACACACACACACACACACTAAATGTCATGCCAGCTTCCCTGCAAAGAATGTTGTGACACTTTGATATATGGACATTGTTTAGGGCTGGGGTAACAAGTGTTAACCATAGCTGAGTCATGGCCTTGTTGAGGGTGTTGGTGAGGACAGGGGTCCTAAACCCAGCACTTCCCTTCTTAGGCCATGCGTGACTAAAGCTCATCAAAGCCATACCAGAGAAATATAATCACTGTTCTAAAACTGTCTGGCTTTGAGCTCACTGTGCTCTGAAGAGGACAGCCATTTATCACTTCTTTGGATGGACTAATTTGTGAACTAATTAGACTGGTAAATAGGGCCACTAATTGTCAATCTGTAACAAATGTGTTCTATTAATCATTGGCAACCTTTACTGAAGAAATGTGATGCACATTAAAACCTAATTGAACAGAATCTTATTAATTTGGTCACATCCAAACAAAATCAACAGATGTTTGATAAATATCAAAAACTTGTTAATTGCATAAGTTTAAGTTTAACAGGACTGAGTAAATATTATAATGTCGCAAACACGAGACTTTTCACCATTAGTGTAAGAGCCATAAATAAATAAAGATCATTGTCAGGTAAAATGTGTATCAAGGGTCTATTATAAATACACACATTTTTTTTTGTTGTTGCTCACAAACACATTTTTTGAGAGTTGAGATACGTTGGGATCTGGTCTGCAGACCAGGTCCAGAAAGCTTCCGAAACCCTTGGGTGACCTCTGTGACCTCACCCAAACCGGATACTGATAGAGCTGTATCGGAGTCCATTAGGGTTCGAACTGCCAGGTTCAGAGGTCACCCTTCGGTCACGACGGGAAGGGGTTCACACAGTCACCCCTCCCACCCCCACCCGGGGCCCACCCCTCCTCCCCCCCCAAAAAGTAAAACGACAGGATGTAACATTTAGGGACTGTTGCTGTGGACTAATGGACAATCATTATCCTCTCCTTCAGTGACTCTCGTCTGGAGAGCTGCTAGTGAGAAAATGAGAAGAAGAAAGAAAAAAAAACTCCCAGCCCTTTAGCAGGGGAAAAACACTTTGACGTCACTTTTCCATTCATTATTATTGGGCCAGTGATAAGCCCATTCCCCTGCTCCACTCCTTCACTCTCTCTCCCTTTTCTCTCTATCACTTACATTCACGCAATTAGTTCAAGAGTCGGGGCAAAGTGTGTATCGTTGTATTTGCCACTTACTGAGCCCTTCCTATGCAAATTGTTTTTAGCGACATTTTAATTGCGCCGAATGTCACACAATGACGAGACCAGCACTGCCTCTGGTGAAAGAGGAGGCTCCGAACTCCACAGCGAAACGTTCAAGATGAACACGGAGGAAGAGTAGAAATATCGGTCCGTTTCCAATGAAAAAGATTGGAATTCAAACGTTTTTGTTCTTCCCTTATTCCATATTTCTTTTTCTCTGAGCCAGATAGCGGAGAGCGAGCCGCCTGTATTCCTGTCCTGTCTCTGCAGCGGTTCAGCCTGACTCAAACAGTGCAGCCTTGGCTCTGTGAGAGCTACAGAGACAAACGGTGAAAGAGTGTTTGAAAGACAGACGGGGCCATAAAAACCTGGGCCAATAAGACCATGAATGAAGTGTGTGTGTGTGTGTGTGTGTGTGTGTGTGTGTGTGTGTGTGTTTGTGTGTGTGTGTGTGTGTGTGTGTGTGTGTGTGAGTGCGTGCGTGCACATGCGTGCGTGCGTCTGTGTGTGTGTGTATTCGAGGGGCAGCCAGGACTGCTGGAGGTGTCAAGAGTTTTTTTTCCGGGTGCCAATCTCAATATGCATATTTCCCATTCCCTGGCGAGCAACAAAAGGAGGGTTGCGATGCTCAAACAAAACCCAAATTGACACTGGAACAATAGTGACCCGAAAGGGTCATTTTGGGGTGGACGAATTTCCCAAATCACAGTTTAATATTTTGTCAGGCCGCATTCTAGAAAGTCAAATATTTTGGGGGGAAATTACGGTTCTTTAGAGCAGTGGTGTTTTGTTCGAAACTGACAAGCCAAAGAGACTGAAGCGAACAGTCTTTCAACGATCAAGTCAAACAAAGGCCTTCTCGTTTCTGGTCAGGAATCCATTCAGTTAAACGAAAGTGGAAATAAGCTGCAGGCCAGATAATAGAATACTGGACACATAAAATGATTAATGTCTATTTTTTCATGAGGTGACTCCATAAAAGACAGTCAGTTTGAAGCAGTTTGAAAACAAATTGGACAGCTACGACAGACAGCAACAGGGCAAAAACTGCTAAGTTAAAAAAAGGTCACAAAAACAAACCCAGAAGGTTTCAGTTGAATGGAAAAGTTGGGCCAGGATGCCTGAAGAGATGGGTGTGAACACATCCTTTTTAGGGCTGAAAATACAGGAGTGTACACTATAAACAGTGAAACACACAACGAATAATTGCACCCAATTCCTTTGTAAACACACCTCATGCCAGTCCGATTGACAGGCGAGGCTAGGTTGCTAGGAGCGAAGGGGCCTGCCGGAGGGGTAGGTCAGTCGGAGGAGAGGGTGGGGCCAGAGAACTTGGGCGGAGATGGATGATGGATGATGTTGATAGAGGAAGAGGCCGGCTGTCTTTATCTCAGCGGCAGCAGCAGCCAGCTCTGTCCGCGGTGATGGGTCGACTGTCAGGTCTTTGTTTACGAACCAGCCCCCCCCCCGCCCCCTGACATACACACACACACACACACACACACACACAAACACCCCATCACCCATCACCCATCTTCCAGACACTGCCCAAAAAATCCCTGGATGTCCGGCTCAGAAAAGGGGTAATACCTCTTCCCTTCTCCTCATCTCTTTATCGCTGCCTCTCCCTCACTTTTTCATTCCACTCTCAACAATCCCTCACGTAGATTATATGGAGTTTGCCTCCTAAAGTTTGTTTGAGACCATGTACACTATACGACCTCTTAGATAATTAACTATCTCTAAATAGGTGTGATACATACTGTATTGATGGCTGCGTTTCGTGTTCAAATAGATTTCAAATGATAATAATAATCATATTACGACCATTGAAATCCACAAAGACAGAAGTGGGAGAGAGAATCACCAAGCAGGCCAAAAGACTGAGCTAGAAAATAAATATATGGAAGAGTGTGCGTAACCCAAGGCAACGCTATCCCCATGAGTTAGAGACTTCTAATTAACGCAACGCTTCCTTTATCAGCCTCTGACTGGTGATTGCTCTTTTTAATCATTTCCTTTCTCCACGCGGTTTCTTCTTCTCCCTTTATCAGTTCTTCCTGCTCTTATCATCTAACCCCCTCCTCCCTCCATCCCTCCCTCTTTCCCCTCTTCTTCGCTCCGTCTCTGCTGTTACGCCCTTCTTTTTCACCCGCCATTGCTCTGCCGCCGCGTTTCAGCGATGGCCGTTTGCGGGCCGATGGCGCCTAGGAGCACGGATGATCTTTCTACGTCAGGGATTTCCTCCATCATTGAACACGCCGTTGAATCACTGATTACCTGCGCTAGGCATTCAAGCTGCTTCCATAGCATCGCAATGTATAGAAAACAACGTGTCTCTCACTCACTTTTACGATGTGTGTTTCACACAGTCCTGGTTGGCAGAGATAGTTCTTTTCTATTTTCGAGGTCAGGGCTGGATTACGAGCCATAGAACAGAGGTTGTTACATATCTGTCCAATATTCTTCTTCATGTGACCGTGAGGTAGGAACCATAAAGTACAGGAGTTGTGATTCAGAACAACAGAGGTGACACACACTTTTTCCACCTGACTCATGCAGAAACGCAGCTAAGGTCCTCTGGCCCGGCCTATTTTTCCACCAGCTCTTTGTTGGCGTGATTGATTTGCACGCTTGAAATGTGGCTGTCGCCGTGATCGATCTACCCACCTGATGGGGAAGAGTGGGAAAACGAGGGTAGGTAGGGGGGAGTTTTTATCCGAAACGCCCGCCAGCACCCGTTGGCACGGTGATAAATGGCGGGTGACGCGTGGCTGACAGAGCTGCAGTTATGGCTTCTTTAATTTACCGTGCGCCTGGCGCTGACAGAGAGTCATAACAAGGTGACACCATACTGTAATGGTCACGCTCAGTCACCCCCTGTCGGAGACACAGCGCAGCAGAAAGAGTGGGGGTGATAGGGTAGGAAGTGTGTGTGTGTGTGTGTGTGTATGTGTGTGTGTGTGTGTGTCAGGGGAAGATTCGATGCTCTCTCTCCTCCCTCTGGTCAAGGTGTTATTGAGAGCGTTACTGTTATCTCTCTCTGTGAGACATCCCCCCCCCCCCCCCCCCCCCCCCCGCCCCCCACACACACATCGCCCTCCAGGCCTGCCTACCGCATCGCTGGCAGCAAAGCGGCGAGCCCCACCAATCGCAGGGAGGCGGGCGGGCGCGCTGGGTTTCGGGCGTGTCGCTGATGGCCACGTCCTGCTGGGTGGGCTATAACTCATCTCCCACAGGAGAGAAGGGGGCTTATCTCAGGCCTTCCGCTCGCCATGCCTGCGCCCCACCCACCCATCCCCCCCATTCACCATGCGCCTGCTCCCTCTCCATCTCCGCAGAAAAGATTTCTTTGTGCGCCACGGTGTGTGAGTTATAGTTAGGTTTAACATGAGTGAATAGGCCTGTCTGTGTGGCATGTCTCTCTGAATTTATGGGCGAGGGTGTATATAGGGGTGAGACTCTGGGATGCATACGTGTGTGTGTGTGTGTGTGTGTGTGTGTGTGTGTACACGTGCACATGAGGGTATAATAATTTGT
>CM030173.1:41166036-41176036 GCA_017639675.1 Aplochiton taeniatus
GCACTGTGACGTGCTTCATATCCACAGAGCACTGTGACATGCTTCATATCCACACAGCACTGTGACGTGCTTCATATCCACACAGCACTGTGACGTGCTTCATATCCACACAGCACTGTGACGTGCTTCATATCCACACAGCACTGTGACGTGCTTCATGTCCACACAGCACTGTGACGTGCTTCATATCCACACAGCACTGTGACATGCTTCATATCCACACAGCACTGTGACATGCTTCATATCCACACAGCACTGTGACATGCTTCATATCCACACAGCACTGTGGCATGCTTCATATCTACACAGCACTGTGACGTGCTTCATATCCACACAGCACTGTGACGTGCTTCATATCCACAGAGCACTGTGGCATGCTTCATATCCACACAGCACTGTGGCATGCTTCATATCCACACAGCACTGTGGCATGCTTCATATCCACACAGCACTGTGGCGTGCTTCATATCCACACAGCACTGTGACGTGCTTCATATCTACACAGCACTGTGGCATGCTTCATATCCACACAGCACTGTGACGTGCTTCATATCCACACAGCACTGTGACATGCTTCATATCCACACAGCACTGCGGCATGCTTCATATCTACACAGCACTGTGGCATGCTTCATATCCACAGAGCACTGTGGCATGCTTCATATCCACACAGCACTGTGACGTGCTTCATATCCACACAGCACTGTGACGTGCTTCATATCCACACAGCACTGTGGCATGCTTCATATCTACACAGCACTGTGGCATGCTTCATATCCACACAGCACTGTGGCGTGCTTCATATCCACACAGCACTGTGGCATGCTTCATATCCACAGAGCACTGTGACGTGCTTCATATCCACAGAGCACTGTGGCATGCTTCATATCCACACAGCACTGTGGCATGCTTCATATCTACACAGCACTGTGGCATGCTTCATATCCACAGAGCACTGTGGCATGCTTCATATCCACAGAGCACTGTGGCATGCTTCATATCCACACAGCACTGTGGCATGCTTCATATCCACACAGCACAGTGATGGCTTCATATCCACACAGCACTGTGGCATGCTTCATATCCACACAGCACTGTGGCATGCTTCATATCCACACAGCACTGTGACATGCTTCATATCCACACAGCACTGTGACATGCTTCATATCCACACAGCACTGTGACATGCTTTATATCCACACAGCACTGTGACATGCTTCATATCCACACAGCACTGTGACATGCTTCATATCCACACAGCACTGTGGCATGCTTCATATCCACACAGCACTGTGGCATGCTTCATATCCACACAGCACTGTGACGTGCTTCATATCCACACAGCACTGTGACGTGCTTCATATCCACACAGCACAGTGACGTGCTTCATATCTACACAGCACTGTGGCATGCTTCATATCTACACAGCACTGTGGCATGCTTCATATCCACACAGCACTGTGACGTGCTTCATATCCACACAGCACTGTGACGTGCTTCATATCCACACAGCACAGTGACGTGCTTCATATCTACACAGCACTGTGGCGTGCTTCATATCCACACAGCACTGTGACATGCTTCATATCTACACAGCACTGTGGCATGCTTTCATATCCACACAGCACTGTGGCGTGCTTCATATCCACACAGCACTGTGACATGCTTCATATCCACACAGCACTGTGACATGCTTCATATCCACACAGCACTGTGACATGCTTCATATCCACACAGCACTGTGGCATGCTTCATATCCACAGAGCACTGTGGCGTGCTTCATATCCACACAGCACTGTGACATGCTTCATATCCACACAGCACTGTGGCATGCTTCATATCCACAGAGCACTGTGGCATGCTTCATATCCACACAGCACTGTGACGTGCTTCATATCCACAGAGCACTGTGGCGTGCTTCATATCCACACAGCACTGTGACGTGCTTCATATCCACAGAGCACTGTGGCATGCTTCATATCCACACAGCACTGTGGCATCCTTCATATCCACACAGCACTGTGGCATGCTTCATATCTACACAGCACTGTGACATGCTTCATATCCACACAGCACTGTGACATGCTTCATATCCACACAGCACTGTGGCATGCTTCATATCCACACAGCACTGTGGCATGCTTCATATCCCCACAGCACTGTGGCATGCTTCATATCCACACAGCACTGTGGCATGCTTCATATCCACACAGCACTGTGACGTGCTTCATATCCACAGAGCACTGTGGCATGCTTCATATCCACACAGCACTGTGGCATCCTTCATATCCACACAGCACTGTGGCATGCTTCATATCTACACAGCACTGTGACATGCTTCATATCCACACAGCACTGTGACATGCTTCATATCCACACAGCACTGTGACATGCTTCATATCCACACAGCACTGTGGCATGCTTTCATATCCACACAGCACTGTGGCATGCTTCATATCCACACAGCACTGTGACATGCTTCATATCCACACAGCACTGTGACGTGCTTCATATCTACACAGCACTGTGGCATGCTTCATATCCACACAGCACTGTGACATGCTTCATATCCACACAGCACTGTGACGTGCTTCATATCTACACAGCACTGTGGCGTGCTTCATATCCACACAGCACTGTGACGTGCTTCATATCTACACAGCACTGTGACATGCTTCATATCCACACAGCACTGTGGCGTGCTTCATATCCACAGAGCACTGTGGCATGCTTCATATCCACACAGCACTGTGGCATGCTTCATATCCACACAGCACTGTGACGTGCTTCATATCCACACAGCACTGTGACATGCTTCATATCCACAGAGCACTGTGGCATGCTTCATATCCACACAGCACTGTGACGTGCTTCATATCCACACAGCACTGTGGCATGCTTCATATCCACACAGCACTGTGACATGCTTCATATCCACACAGCACTGTGGCGTGCTTCATATCCACAGAGCACTGTGACATGCTTCATATCCACAGAGCACTGTGGCGTGCTTCATATCCACACAGCACTGTGGCATGCTTCATATCCACACAGCACTGTGGCATGCTTCATATCCACAGAGCACTGTGGCATGCTTCATATCCACACAGCACTGTGGCGTGCTTCATATCCACACAGCACTGTGACATGCTTCATATCCACACAGCACTGTGGCATGCTTCATATCTACACAGCACTGTGACGTGCTTCATATCCACACAGCACTGTGGCGTGCTTCATATCCACACAGCACTGTGACGTGCTTCATGTCCACACAGCACTGTGACGTGCTTCATATCTACACAGCACTGTGACATGCCCGTATAGCACTTACAGTCAGGAATGTAGCATATGGAATGAACCCAAGGGTTATAAGGTTGGAACATCAGGGGAAGATTGGGTCTATTTCTCCTCTGGGTTATCAAACACTGTTTGCTGTGTGCTCAAAGGGCCCTCACTCATAGCTCAAACAGTATAACTTGAGTTAAAACAACAAGGGATACTGTGATGCAGGCAAACTTGTGAATTATGGAATGAAATAGTTATGTTAGAATATTTCATACAACTAAGGAATCTTATGCATTCTCGTTCACATACTTGGAGACAATGCAACTACATCAAACTATGAAATGTGGCAGATATAGCAGCATTAAGTTGAATTAAGTTGACTGTCTAAAACATCATATCGAAACGTTGTAATAGTAGACTCACTTTGTAATAGTAGACTCAGTTTGTAATAGTAGACTCACTTTCTAATAGTGGACTCACTTTCTAATAGTAGACTCACTTTCTAATAGTAGACTCAATTTGAAATAGTAGACTCAGTTTGTAAAAGTAGAACTCAGTATGTAATAGTAAACTCACTTTCTAATAGTAGACTAACTTTGTAACAGGAGACTCACTTTCTAATAGTAGACTCACTTTGTAATACTAGACTCACTTAATAGTAGTTGTAATAGTAACAGTAGACTCACTTTGCAATAGTAGACTCATTTAATAGTAGTAGTCTTAGTAATAGTAGACTTATTATTTAATAGAAGTTGTCTGGATAACGGTTGCCCTGACATAACTCCAGTCGACCGACCATTCACAACGTTTCATTCTGTTGGCTATCCAACCAGGGAAGATGAGGGAGTGAGATTAGACCAATCAGGGGTCAGGTACAGGTTATCACAACCAGTTCAAAGCTAAACCAGATGGACAAGACTGGCCCACTCTGCTGTCAGTCTCATATCTTCAGGTATTTCCCCTACTAGTATTAGGGGAAGAGTTGGAGAACGTTGCTTTTCGATTGTAGGTCATGTTGTTTTAGTGAAATACACTGTTGATCAGTGAGAAAAAAAACATAGGATGGAGATGAGGTGGAATGAAACCAATTATTTTGTGTTATATTTTTTACAATACCAACAGAGTGATACTACTAACTTTACTCTAAGGAGCAGGCTTAAATTAGTTTGAAATAAACACAACAGCCGTCTCATTGATGCCCATTTACCGTTCAGGCTTGTGAGAAAAGAGACAATTATGATTATGTGTATAAGTGTGTCTACTTGTGTGTCTACTACGCGCTCTCTCGCTCACACACACACACACACACACACACACACACACACATGAACACGCCCACCCACACACACACACACACACACACACACACATGAACACGCCCACCCACACACACACACACACAAACACGCCCACCCACACACATTATCATGGGACTCCCTTGATATGATTCCCACTGATAGGTCTCTTGGGACCAGAAAATGAGTTTAGCCTTTCTGTAGTCTGCAGCCTAACACTGCTCCTGTCCTCTGTCTCTCTGGTAACTCTTTTTCTTTCTTTCTTTCTCTCTCTCTCTCTCTCTCTCTCTCTCTCTCTCTCTCTCTCTCTCTCTCTCTCTCTCTCTCTCACTCTCTCGCTCTATTTTTTGTTTTTGTTTGCTTGTTTTCCTTGCTATCAACTCATCTGGAATTCAACTCCCTGTTGCTGATAAACATGAGGCCCCACTCAGTCTCTCTCGGTCTCATTCTCCATTCTTTCTTTCTGTCGTTCATTCTGATGTAACAGATGAATGACAGCGAGAACAGAAGACGTTGGTCATGAGGGGGTAAACAAACAAACAAACTAACAAACAAGATAAAACAAAACTATGCACAGCATGTTATCAGTGACACTGATTGTTTCTGTGTGTGTGTGTGTATAGCGGCGGTGTTGATAGACAGAGAGATGAATGGATGGATGGAGAGAGCATGAGTGTATTATGCTTTATAGACGCAAGACGGAGAGCTACAGAGAGTGAGAAAATGAATGGAGAGAGAAAGAGAGGCAGGGAAAAGAGGGAAACAGAGAGGTTGAAAAAGAGAGAGGGAGACTTGCACAGAGAGAGAGAGAGAGAGAGAGAGAGAGAGAGAGAGAGAGAGAGAGAGAGAGGAGAGAGAGAGAGAGAGAGAGAGAGAGAGAGAGAGAGAGAGAGAGAGAGAGAGAGAGAGAGAGGAACTTGAGAATATCATTGCTGTGCCTTTGGCCTGTTTCTGACTTCAAAGTTAAACCCTTTCTCTCTAACAACATCAAGTTCAACTTTTCACCTATGCGGCCTCCGAGGGGACTAAATACCATGGCTTTACAGTGCAGGACTTTCAAATATCACCCTGCTCTGCACTCTGCCTTAGCTTGGTCATGCAGCCTACATTATTTATAACTGTATATATATATATATATATATATATATATATATATATATATATATATATATATATATATATATATAAAATATATAATGGACCACATATTGCACTAAGCTGTACACAGTATATAACCGTTCATTTTCTTATCACAGTTCAAAACTCAACAACCGTCCCTAAAATGTATCCATAAAAGAAGTCTAGCAAACAATGCTTACACCTTCTCTACTGACACCCCCTCATTACATGGAAGTAGACAGTAAACACCCCACTAACTGTGCTCCCCTCCAGGCCTGGGAAAGGCCCCTCTGCTGGGGGAGGATCAGCCGCCCTGTGCCAGCATGGTGTGAGGCCGCTGATGTCAACGGCGGTCAGGTGTGACCAAACAGACACACACCGCCAGGCAAGCAGACAGACAGGCAGACAGGCAGGCAGGGAGACAGGCAGGCAGGCAGGCAGGCAGGCAGGCAGGCAGGCAGGCAGGCAGGCAGGCAGGCAGGCAGGCAGGCAGGCAGGGAGGCAGGGAGACAGGGTGGGTGGGCAAGGGAGGCAGGCAGGCAGGCAGGCAGGCAGGCAGGCAGGCAGGCAGCCAGGCAGGCAGGCAGGCAGGCAGGCAGGCAGGCAGGCAGACAGACAGACAGACAGACAGACAGACAGACAGACAGACAGACAGACAGACAGACAGACAGACAGGGTGGGTGGGCAGGTTGCCGGGCTGGATGGCTGGCGGGACAGCGAGGTTGGTTGGCGTCAGTGGCCACAAGTGTGTCTCGACACACCACACGCCAAGGGCCCGCATACCACGGCTACCCACACCCCGGGCACGCACAATGAACGCTCAGTCCCCCCGCAGCACGCACCAGCAGCAGCAGCAATGTGAAGTATTCGCACAGGGACAAAAGGTAACAACCATGCAGGGGGTGAAGGGGCCAGGAAGGTGGGGTAGGGGAGTGTGGGTTTGGAAAGGTGATGGGATGGAGGAAGAGGACGGGCCTGGGACAAATAGAAAATACTAAAATGAAAACAAGTATGATTGAATGTACTTTATGTAAAATAGTAAGTATATCTGGAAAATAAATGCATTTCAATTCAAGAATAAAAATAATCATGTCAAAGTAATTTTTACAAGCAGGTGAACGTCTAACTTAAAGTAGTTTATATTTTTGTTTATATATTGAAATATGTTTCTTTATATATATGTTGTCACTATGTCAATTGACTGAGAAGTTCACACATTTCTCATACATTTTGCTATATTGACAATTAAACAGATCAAATGGTAAACAAACATTTCAACCGAGAAAGCATAAGTACAATTTCAATATCTGACAGCACTTCAAAGTTTCTTGGCTCCTGCCCCGAAAACTTCCTTCATAACCAATCCTGCTAATTGTAAAACAGTTGACTACATTCAATACATTTTAAAAAGTGGATTTGCTCGGTTATAAGAAAAGCCATTTATCGAGAAACGAGATCAGAAACATTTACTCAGCTCACTGCTGCCCTCCCATGGTTGTTAAAAACACTAACATTGACACCTTAGCAGACATCCACCATTGTAATGACAATGCCGTACGGTAAATAGAGAGGGCTCTACTAACTATGTCTCTGAAGCTAAAGAGATAAAAAGGGAATATAGCCCATGCACATTATGATGATTCTAAAAATAAAATGTGTTTAATGTGCTTGCACATTTTGGTTTGGGGAGTCATGAAGTACAGTGGGGCCTTACAAAGCAGCCCAGACACCCCGAGACCCTGACATCTGGTGTGAATTAGAAAATGATTGAACACACACACACACACACACACACACACACACACACACACACACACTTGTGTATATACCTAAAGATCCCCTGATGAAAATCCCTCTCAACTTCTGAACTTCCGACATGACTTAGGTCAGCACTCTCACCCTGCATTCACACACACACACACACACACACACACACACACGCACACGCACACGCACACGCACACGCACACACACACGCACACGCACACACACACACACACACACACACACACACACACACAATGTTGTTGTTGTTATATGCAACGCACTGGGGAACCAAAGACACATCAAATCATGCACTAAGTGTGAAAAAAGACAACGGCTATATCAGAACATGTTTCAGGAAAATATCTGCTAAGTGAAAATAACTTGTGACTACATGAAGTTACTGACGCTCATACATAATCGGAAAGTATGAACTCAAAGGTTTTTAAATGACTGAATGTTTCAGCAACGCCTCAGTCTGCTTATACGTTTGCCAACACACCTAATAAAGACGCCCTTTTTAACGCTTTCAGGAAGTGACCTAATTTACGGGTGCGTTGGAACATAACACGTGCTGTGTGCAGTTGCTTGGTTACACACACCTCAGCATGACAGTTGAAGGATTGGTATATCTACTTTTAAAATCAAATACTTTAGTTTAACTGATACTGATTAAAGTCCCTCTGCAAAAACAAAACGTATTTTTTTTTTTTTTTTATATTAATCAAGGTGGTTGAGGACTCTGATGTCCCTTGTACCACAGTTACTGTCATGTTCAAAGTTCCTTCTTAAAAAAACACAGACATTTTTTTGGGTAACCCTAACCCTAACCCTAACCCTAACCCTACCCTTTAATATAGCCAGCTCATTGCAGCCCAGCGTGGCTTCACTCACAGCTCAGATTTATTTTTTTATTATTTTTCTTTTAATGATTTGAAGTTTTTTGTAGATCACCCAAATACGGGCATCCTCCTGCACCATTATCATGTTTTCCTCAGCAATACATTTGTGTGGGTCTAACCATCAATCCACCGGAGGGCTATGCTTAGAAACAGAGAAGGTCTTATACAAATGAACATCTTAAACTAACAAAAAAAGGACAGAAAAAGAGTGAAATGGGAATCGAACCTCAACCAGGGCATATTTAATGAAGTTGTCTCTGAATATTTGACAGGTAGAACAATACAACCACGTTAATCACGAGATGAGTTAGTCCACCTGAAGGTTCATAACAACGTTCCATGTCGTCCTTGGAAAAAGATCCCATGTTTATAGTTGGATGGTATACATGTATCTGAGCGTACACAGTAGAGATCGGGAACTTTTGAGATGGTCGGGCCTTTAGACTTTGTTTCCCCACCTTGAACTCTGTGACGTGTCTGAGCGGATTCAGGGCGTCTTAAAGAGTCCTGAGACCACATAGTCTGAGATGTTTCCATCAACCAGACCTGTGCCGTTACTGTGGACAAACCAGCAGGGAATGTTCTCTCCGTTCTTCAAATCTTCCTGGAAGTCTCTCTGCCAGCCTCTGTGGGCAGGGGAAGTAAGGGAGTTGGTGCTCTGTGTGTGTGTGTGTGTGTGTGTGTGTGTGTGTGTGTGTGTGTGTGTGTGTGTGTGTGTGTGTGTGTGGGTGTGTGTGTGTGTGTGTGTGTGTGTGTGTGAGCCTATGTGTGTATATATGTGTGCACGTGTGTGTGTGCATGCGTATGTGCATGTGTGTGTGGTCTATACTACCTGGTCACGCGTAGCGTCTGCCCCTTCACAAACATGGTAGCATCTGGTTTTTCGGGAACCTGCCCTGGGCGCAGGTCTCCTACTTCAAACTCTACCCCATGGTAAAACTGACCTGTATGGAATCCAACACATAACTCAATTTTTTCATATAATTAATCATAAAGTAGTGAGAAGCAAGTCATCATCAATAAAGAGAACCCCCCCCCCCCGTATCCAATAACAATGAAGACAAATGACAGCACAACTGGGTTTGATTCTGCAAATCAAATCAACTTCTCGCTCAGCCACTAAACGTAGTCCAAGTATGCCCCCTGGTGGTGGGCATTGTACCTAGCAGCCCATGGACTCTAGAGGAGAGGAGATGGCTGTCCAGGGTGTAGAATCCCAGATAGTCCCTGTGGTAAGGGTGTCCTTTCCACACCTTGTGTAAGAGCACCACAAACTTCACAGAGTCCCTCAGGCTCACAGTCAGGCTACGCCCTTTGGTCACATGGAGGTCCATGCTTCAAGTGTGGGGGAAACCGGAGAGAGTTTAACCGAAAAAAATTTAATTATAAAATAAACTGCATCCAATGCAATGATAAGAGATTTTACATACTGTATATTCAGAAACAATAATGAATAAGGAGCCAGAATATAAAAATAAAAATAAAAAACTGCTGCCAATACAAAGAAAAGAGATTGTACATAATATTCAGAAGAATAACAATCCAGGTTATCGATGACAGTAAAAGACAGGTAACACCATGTACAGCATCCTCTAGATTATAGTGTCACGGTCACTATACAGCCTTAGAGGC
>CM030173.1:41181036-41258536 GCA_017639675.1 Aplochiton taeniatus
AAATCAAAGCATCTAAAGAAGCTGGCTGTGCAGGAACATTAGCAGATACACTAGCATAGCATACACTAGCATAGCTAACATAGCATGATAACCTTATAACCTTGCAGCTGTTGGATGGGAAAACCAATAAATGTTGTACCCTTTTGTCAGTTACAGTTTTCTCCACCAGAGGGAGCAGCTCATTGGAGAGGAAGGTTCCGTAGGCGTCCACATAGTAAATTCCCTGGGGTTCATAGATGTCTGCAACTATCTGCCCCAGTAACACACACACACACACACACACACACACACACACACACACACGCATAAAACAAACAAAGATTCTCAGAGAGCTGCTGTGTATTTTGGACGACACAAAGTTTAAACTTGGGCCATTTGTTATTTGAAATGAAAAGAAATGTGATCGTGTGTAGATCTGGGAACTGCCTTTCTGTAGCAACTGTTCTGCTGCAAAGGAGCTTTATGGAATGTTCTTATTTTTTTTTTAAATGCTCCAATGCATCTAAAAGTGCGAGCATCAATGTGAAGGTTCACCTTAAAGTTCTGCACCAGCTGTTTGGGTTTGACCCGGGTCAAGATCTCATAGCGGCCCAGTTTCCTCTGAAGCAGCTCCTCATAGGTCAGGGTGAAGGTCACGTTACTGTTGGCTTCGATGTTCACAGACACAGAGAACTTCTCCATCTTTCTTCCCGAAGCTCTGGAACACACAGAGTCCAGCACGTCATAGGAAATCAAAACGAATCCCGATGACCTTCTCCAAGTGAAAGATCAGCATAAAACGACACAGGAAGTATTCGGCTGTGTCAATTTTGTAAGTACTGTGGGACATGCATGTTATTCACATACTATTATCCAAATAGGCTCTTATGATGGGGCTTGAAACAACCCCTGTGGAAGAGGTGCTTTGTTTTATCACTTGACTCACTTGACTAGGCCAGCGGTCTGACCAGACGAGACAGCTTTCTCATACTCCTGCTTAGCTTTCTGTTTCTCCTTCACCACCCCGACAAAGGTCTGGCTCTCGATCTCCCTGGGAAACGCAGATCAAATAAACCCTTGGACATGGATGCAGGACGCCCGACATGTTCAAACACTCATACACTACATACTATCTACATGCAGGTACACATATAGGTACACACACACAGGCACACACACACGCACGCACGCACGCACACACGCACACACACACACACACAAACATACACATACACACACACACACATACACACAGGCACACACACATACACACAGGCATATACACACACAGACACACACACACACACACACACACTCACACTGGATGGTGGATACTAACATGCTGAAGTTGGTGATGAAGGCGGTCTTTGGCAGCTCCACCTCAAAAGAGATTTCCTGAGAGGAGTTGGCCTTGTTAAGAGCACTGGAGGTCATGACCGTGTGAGCGAATCGAGATGCCACCTTGCAGTCTACCGTCACACTGTACACCTCCACCTGTGAGAGAGAGAGAGAGAGAGAGAGAGAGAGAGAGACAGACAGACAGACAGACAGACAGACAGACAGACAGACAGACAGACAGACAGACAGACAGACAGACAGACAGACAGACAGACAGAAAGGGGGGGAGCGGCCAATTGTCAAAATGTTTTCTACAGTACAGTCAATGCGGAAAACAGTGACTCACAGCTGAAAATACATTAACTGCTGCCCTCACATTTAAAAAAAGAAACTACACCAAAACCTTGAGTCAATGATTCCATTTCAAAACATGTGAGACAATTTGGGCAAGTCATGGGAACACAACGTGGCTTATTTTTCTCTCTCTCTCTCTGAAAACATATATATTTATATATATACATTTTTTTACCTGAGCATTGCTGGTGCTTCTTTTCTGTGGACAAAAAACATGAAAGTAGAGACAGTGGTTTAATAAAGTACATTTACTTGCTTTTGCGCATACTATCTCAGAGGACATGAGGCTGTGATGAGATTGAATGAGATTGCGAAACAAATGCATTCAAAGTTTAGCACAGAATAATTGCATTTAAACATCAGTATTAAGTATGTGATCAGTCACAAAATATGCATAAAAAAGGGCCAACAAAAATGGGTCTGATTGTTGTCATACCTTAAGTGACCTGGCGGCCCCCTGGTTCTCCTGGCACACACAGGAGGGCAAGCATCCATCATTTCAGGATTTCATAAAAAAATTAAAAAATAAAAAATAAATTGATGCTATGATGAATTCATGCAAATCGTTCGATCTGGTAAAAAAGAGTCAACAGGCTTGTAAAGAATATGCCACACCCACATGACACACTCATCTCTTCATAAAGGATACAACTCCACTATGTTTAGGAGACTCTCACTGGATTGTACGGATGGAAAATACAAAGAGGACATTTGAGAGGAAAGCTAACATGTAAAAACTCTATGTAAAAATGAAAGTAGGCTGGTAAAGCAACAGCAGTAAAACTTAACAAAATTACATGTAGAATACCTACCAACAATACTGGTCAGTACTCAATAGACCTATCTGGTAAATGAAGAAAATAAAAATACTAAAAACATAATTTTTTAACATGAACAGATTACAAAGTGCCAGAGACAGGGACAGCATTGCCTCAGTAGTAGAGGTGTGGTGAGTTACTACCAGTAAAATTGAGGGGGGAAAAAACCCTGAAAAAACGAACCGCAAACAAAAAACACATCCAACTGTCATATATGCGAGATACAAACACAGCGAACACAGCGAACACAGCTTAGAGGATAACCAGTGGAGGTACCTGTGTCAGGATACGGACATCCCGGGAGATGACCAGCGCTCCGTGGCCTGGAGCGGGTAGTCGGAGGCAGACGCAACCCCACAGCAGCAGTACAACACTACTCCAAGCTCCAGACATGACTGCACCACTGTCACACACTGACTTCACTGGCCAGGAGACACACCAACTCTACCCTGCCCCAGCAGGACTGGACTTTAGGTTTGTGTGTGTCTGTGTGTGTGGGTGTGTGTCCTGAATCACTGACCGTCAGACCTAAGCCAAGAGTGCCAGGAAGTCCTAAAGTACGTGTGTGTGTGTGTGCTCTGAAACATGCACACAGACCTCAATGACTAGAAGGGGTGAGTGCACATTCAGGGGATGGACTGTGTACTTTTGGGAAGGTTCATGTACACACATCTGTTTGCTTAACTGCCCGAATACTTGATCTTATCTTGACTTGGCCAAGCATCAGCTATGATTCTACTTGTTTTACAAATTTGCACTTGATGGACTTGATCCTGAACCTGGTTAAAAACAGGGGACTGGTAATAAAAAAATTACAACTTTTTTCAGACAGGATGGACCAGGATTCTAGTTACAAAGGTGCTCTGAAATAGGTCAACTGTAATCAGATACAGTTTTAGATACAGTCACAGATCAGATACAGTCATATTGCCGTTTTGCAGTGGTAGTTCTGCACTACCACAACCATAACTTATACATCAACTTATGCTGCTAACCTAACTTATACATACTACAACCAAACTTACAGTAACATATGCTGCTACCCCTAGCAATACATTGTAGACTATACATTTCTGCATATTTTTTATATATAATTTTATTGGCCATCTTTTAGCTATATGTCTTATCTGTGTTTTGAATGTGCACTTTATATGTTCACCGCAAGAGTGTGGGAAACGTCTTTTCGATTCCTTTGTATGTCTCGACATGTGAAGAAATTGACAATAAAGCGACTTTGACTTTGATAATATGTCAAATTCCAGCAAAAGAAGATGTCTGTGTTTACCTAGTCTGCTTCTTTTTTTTTTTTTTTTTAAGCAACAGTTTGTTTAGAGCGGGTCTTTATGTTTATCTGGACAGTTTGATGTCCCTGTGTTTTAGGTACAGTCCTCCACTTGCAGGACATTGATGCCACACATATAGGCAATCAAATACAAGGTCTATCTGTGATGTTTTCTACTTAATGTGGCAACACCTTTCTGAATGGGCTCAATTCAGGGCCCTTGGTATGCTATCACTTCCGTGTCTAATTTACTTCCTGGATATCATCACTCCGGACCGGAGTAAAAAAGAAATCCAAAAAGTCATTGAAGAAATGTAGCGGAGAAAAATAAAATACTGATCTGCTTCATGTCAAGCAGTAATGAGTTATTCACAGTATATTTATTGACTCAGCAAAGGAAAAAAATAAATCAACATTCTGTGTCTGAAGTATATTCCGCTACAATTCCTGGACTCTTCACGCCCGGCTTCCTTACGGTCCCTTGTTGTGACGATCCTGTGTGTGTTTTCCCTTAAGCTCCATTTGCGGAGCCATGTCAGAACATCCATCCAAAAACACACTCTATGTTTGTAGTCCCATTAGTGGGGCGACATAGAAAGTAGGGTACCTCACTGAAGACCAGAGGGAGATGTGAGTTAGCAGTGAAGTAAGACCAAGTCAAAGAGGTCTTTGTGCGTTGTATATAGGAACCTCCTCTCCTCCTAGGAGTGACTCAGCTTTTTGGGGTGGTAATCTGCTGCGTGGGTGCATGTTTGCTTATCAGCTCACATTAGGACCAAGCGCTCCTGCTCAAGCGACCCTTTCAAAAAGCCTCCCAGTCAATTTTCTGAATCTAATGTAGATTGAAAGCAGCTATGAGTTTAACAGAAACAGTTTTTGCAGTAGAAATTGGGTAAGTGCTATACTTTCTACAAAAAGAGACAAGCTCAATAACTAGAGTAACCTATTTATTCAGTTATCAAAAAGGCAGAAGTGGAAAATCCATCACATTATTTACAAAAAAATAAGACCAATAATTGTTAATGATTGTTGACACCAACAGCCAAGTAAGAGTAACATCAATTTAGGAGTGACACTGTGCAAAATGCACTTGGCCACAACAAGATCAATATAGCTTTTGTGCTACAACGTATGCTTTCTTTTACTGGTTCGATACACAGTTACAGTCCCTGTCAAAGCAAACATATTGGAGCATAAAACTACACATGGATCAATATTACAATTTACATCAATTCCATTTCAGATGCTAACATACTTTGTTCTTTCTCATCTTCCAGTGTGTGGTGTGTGTGTGTGTGTGTGTGTGTGTGTGTGTGTGTGTGTGTGTGTGTGTGTGTGTGTGTCTTCCTCTCCTCCATGGTGGCAGTGGCTCTACTTGCCAAACACACTGGGAGCAGGAGGGTTCTGCAGGGATGTTTCTTTCCCAGTCCCCAGACCACCGAACACAGATGGCGCCACCTTCCCCATACGCTCTGAACACAGGAGAGAGAGAGCGAGAGAGAGACAGAGACAGAGACAGAGACAGAGACAGAGAGAGAGAGAGAGAGAGAGAGAGAGAGAGAGAGAGAGAGAGAGAGAGAGAGGGAGAGGGAGAGTGAGAGGGAGAGGGAGAGGGAGAGGGAGAGTGAGAGGGAGACGGAGAGAGAGAGAGACAGAGAGAGAGAGTGTTAGAAAGAGAAAGCAAGACAGTGAAAAGGAGAGCATCCAGTAGCCAGCAGAAAGGTGAAATAAAAACAGATCTCCCTGGTGGTCTAGTATTTTAGTTTCCATATAGTCCAGGTCACATCACTGCAATGACCTTTGGTCTACTGGCTATTGTGTGCTTAAGGTATAATAAACTAAAGGCTAGATGAAAAGAGATGGGGTTACATTATGTCTTCTTTCAGTTGCCCTTTACCCTATCAAAGCCTCTCTATAAAAGGAGTGGAAAGCCACTCCAAATCCAACTGACACTTAGAGTTGACTAATAAAAGAAACAGTACAAATAACATTCTGCAGTGTCAAAGATAAATTACTAAAAAAAGACAACTTATGTGACTGTTTTGGTGTTTTCCTGTCAAGCATTTCATTAATTTCATTAACTGTCACCGTCAAACCACAAACGAAATGTATACAATGAAGACAGCACACAATACACTGAAAAGCAGTCACTAAAACAATTTTTTTTTTACTGAGGGACCACCGTACGTCATTGCTGAGTGAACACAGTGTAACGTAATGATTCCTCTGCTTACCACACTCTACCATGACCTCATACGTCTTGCTCTTGACCTCGCCCTTCAAACCCAGCTTACTGCGGGCTCCTTTCAGATCCTCTTCCTTCATCACCGGACGCTTCTTCTTCTTCTTCACCTCTCCCGGCTGACGAGAGGACGGCACAGAGGCACAGAGAGGGAACGATTATGATAAGCAAACCAAATAAGGAAAAAAATATATAGATTCTTCACTGTACCTCCCTTCGCCAACATGAACGTTGAGCCAGACGTTCAGCTGATTTACCTGTGACATGGTCAGTCAGTGTTTGTTTGATGATGGCAATCCAACAGTTCCCAGTGATAACGTCGTCTGTTAGTTGCTCTTCTGCTCTGTCCTGCATCTGCTGCTATCATTATATATCCTCAACCAGACCCTAAGGGGGCTATCAATCCCTGTGTGAAGCAAGCGCGCGCACACACACACACACACACACACACACACACACTGTTAAGGTCTCTGTGAATGAGTAAGTGTCATGGACCCTCAGTCCCCAGCCTGTTGTCAGAGTGTATTCTTAGGCACCGCCTGTTGTCAGTGTGTATTCTTAGGAGTGACGTTGAGCTACTGGAGTGGGTCTTTCTCGGTTTACGATGGGCTTACAGACCGACAGCTGGAGGAGGGAGACACAACATATTAGAGGTTTCCCTCTTTGCCTCCTCCCTGTCCCACCACTCACACGTCTCCCACGGCAACTTGAGACAACAGTATTTTTCCCATTTCAAACCACACCCCTGGTGGTCTAGTGGTTTGGATTCAAGGGCTTTCAGCGCCATGACTTGTTTTGATTCCCCGTCCAGGGATTACTATTTTGGGGCAAAAGCGTATGAATTTAACAATATTCAGGCAAAACAACAAAAACAAAAGAAAAAAAGACTGCCACCAAAGTATGTCTTGTTGACGTAAACCTTAACACTCTCCCATTCTTTATTGAATGGCTTCAAGAATATAAAACGAAAAGAAGAAAAAACATAATTACTTATGCCAAGTAATTAAAGTTCCCAATGTCCTCACCAAAAACCTTAATTTTATCTTTAACAATCATTGTATGCGCATAGTATTATTTATAGTGAGTCATGTTTTAAAGTGTTGACATCAGACAGTGACCAATATAGTAGCTGACTGTGACTTGCTAATGTGCAAAGGTATTATATTGGAGACATTGTAGGAGTGCATTACGTTAGTATGTTTATTTGGAGGAACATAGCCACTACATAAAATATTATAAATGTCAGGATGTATTTAGGGGCTACACGTATCCTGACGGAGATGTAATGTTTTATGCAGTGACTAAGTTGGAGGACATGGCTCATGCTTCTCTGCACCTGTCAAAAACTGTTTCTATTACCCAGTCTGTTGTTTAAGTGGAAAGGGATGCCCCCCTGGTGGCAGTCTGGCAGAACTACACCAAAACGAAGAATGTTACATGCTCTGGCTTATTCTCGAACCCACTCGCCCAGTGTTCCGGGATAGATTTTTGTTGTAGGCTTTGAACCTCAAGTTTTGCAGCTCCCTGGTGGTCTAGTGGTTAGGATTCGGCGCTCTCACCGCCGCGGCCCGGGTTCGATTCCCGGTCAGGGAACATGTTTTTGAACCATTTCTGCATGCAAGGCCCTGTCCAAAAACAAATCAATTCACAGACATAAACATCTCATCTCATCATACATGCTGACTATAAATCACTGCCATGAAGTACCTACTATGCCAAAGACTAGTTTTTCAAACTTTATTGCAAAAGCATGCAAATGTAAATCCATCACTTGTCAGCTGTTTTGCAATGACCTATTAGTTTTATTTTGCAAAGTACTAAAAACCCTCTTTGTCACAGTTAGGTTAAGGGTTTTGTGAAGCCGTACCAACCCTCTGTAATAATAAAACACTCACTTATTCCTCTTTTAAATCAGCCAAGAACATCATGGTCAATCAGTCCATTACCAGTTACATTGGCATCTTAATAAGGTCTTATGACTACCTCCTTTAACTTTTAACAAGACCACAGGGGAACAGCACACACATGTAGAGACAGACAGACACACACCTCTTTCTCCACTGACTGCTACTGTTGCATATTTGAATATCTGGGCCACTGCATTCAAACACGCACATTTTGTAAGCATCACAGGCACATTATCGGAACAAACGACAAAAATTACAGGAATATTCCAGAAAAAAACGGACAAATCAAGTGACAAGAGACACAAAATCCACAGAGCTTTGATAAATGACAAATTGTGCAATAAGGGAAGTTCTTTTGTTGGTCGCTTGTGAGGAAGAGAGCCTCTGAGGTCCTATGGTAACTAGCACTTTCACAGGGAACAAAGAACACTTTTGGAGCATGCTTTGTCACTGTTTTGGCTCACAATAACAGTACAAAAAAAATATATATTAAACATCACATATAAAAAGGCCCAAAAGTAAATCAGACTAGGGATTAAGACAGATTCAGAACATTGATCAATCGACCTACAGACAGACAGACAACTACATAGTGTGAAGGAGTCCCAGGTCTTCAAAGCAAAATGTGGATCTCGCTTGAAAGGATCAGTCCTGTAGCTTAAGAGTTTAGTGTGAAAAATACACCGGCAATATATGCAGTCTTATAATGCAGTCCTGGACCATAGATTAAATAATTAAGCTAACTTTAATGACAGAGCAAGGGCATATGCATAGATTTACACTACATGTCTGCCGTTCTCAGTGCATCTTGGGTTGTAATATACTGTAGGGCTTGACGTGACTAACATTACTTTACGAAACCTATACGTTTGTATAAGGTTAAGGTTTGAAGGAGTTGGAAAAAGGCTCTCGAAACATAAGCACTGCTCCTTTCCTTTCGAGAGAACACACACCCACACCCACACACCACACACCCACACCCCACACCCACACACACACACACACACACACACTACTTGAGGAAAAATCATAGGAGATTTATAACAATTGAATCAGGATACATGAGAAATACAATCACATTTTGATTTGTGGCAGCGTATCAAATGTATCAAACCCTTTATTGTCAGGTATAGAGCTGTGCATGGAGGTTCCTCGCAACAATGATCAACACACCACGCTGGCCAGCTCTACACACCGCTATTTCAAACACACCAGTACCCATCTAACAGTTCGCCCCATAATACTCAAAAATGCTTTATCAATTCACTGTTCAAACACACGACTGGTCATTTTTAACCACCAGAGAGGCAGTTAACCATAGTGTGATGTTATATGCAGTCTTAAGACTCCTCCCAGTGTTTTTTTATAACCCAGTGTGGAGACCTGTGGAGTCTTGCAAGGATCTGGAATAATAAGGACTGTTCAATAAGCTCCACGAACAGAATGTAATGGAAGTCCTCCTCACGGCCCTATTCCCCTGGTATCTCCCTCTCTGTCTCTCTCTGATTAGAGTACCCCAATCCAACAAGTACAGGTCAGCAGGGCAGCTCCAAGGGTTCAAGTCCTGGCGGCGAGGGCGTTTTCTATAAAGAGGAGTGTTGTGAGGCGCTCAGGGGGAAAGAGGCGTCAGACGGGGATTCCCATTCGGTGCTTCTTCTTTTTGACCGTCTTCAAGCCTGTGAGCCGCCGGACATCCTCCTCATCCGAGTCGTCCATTTCATCGTCTGCAGAGAACAGGATCTAGAAGAACAGTGAGATTACCGGAGAGAGGGAGAGAGAGAGGGGGGGGGGGGGGCGGGGAGCATAAAGGAAGGATACAAGCTTGAGTTGTCAAAACTGTCAAAACTGTCAAAGTAGCTTTATTGTCAATTTCTTCACATGTCGAGACATACAAAGGAATCGAAAAGACGTTTCCCACACTCTTGCGGTAAACATATAAAGTGCACATTCAAAACACACAGATAAGACATATATACTAAAGCTAACAGATGGGCAATAAAATTATATATAAAAATATGCAGAAATGTATAGTCTACAATGTATTGCTAGGGTTAGCAGCATATGTTACTGTAAGTTTGGTTGTAGTATGTATAAGTTATGTATAAGTTGGGTTAGCAGCATACTTGTGCTGAATATGAGACATACTACCAGCATTCAGGAGTGGGCTTTTGCTAGTGGGTCGTGGAAAAAAAGGTTGCACCACTTGTACGCTAAATTTCATAACCATGGAGTCTGCACATTTTTTCTTTTTCAATTATTTCTACTCTAGTATCTGGTGCCAGAACTTAAGTGAATCTTACATCCCTCAACACCCTTCTGAACCACGTGCTGCTGGTTTCACAGGTTAGACACCTCCCTGGTGGTCTAGTGGTTAGGATTCGGCGCTCTCACCGCCGCGGCCCGGGTTCGATTCCCGGTCAGGGAATGTCTTTTAGATACTTTCTGATTTGTTACTCCCTTCCTTACACTTCAGGGAGTGTATTGTGCATAATTGTTATTGGTGTGACACCAGTACAAGTTCAGCTGCTAATATTTTCTAAATACTTATAATCATTTAGCTGGGATTTGTCAAGAGCGCAATTGATTACATTTTGATTTTGCTGAAACTAAATCGTGAAGTAGTTATACTCTAATAACACATGAGGTGTGAATTTAGTTTGTTTCCTAGATATTGATATTCTAAAACAATCATTACACGATTGTTTAACAAATGTATTTACACCATTCATCGATATGAATGTATAAATGTTTGGCGACCAGACTATTAATTCGCCTGTCTATAGTTAACATTCTGTGGTACTAATTTAATCATATGTAACTATACAAACGAACACTTAGATATAATTTACAAGGGCTCCTTAAAGAAAGGATAAGAATATATCGTGTAATAAAAGTAATGACATAGTAATACCACAGTAATATGACTGTAATAACACTGTCATAGATGTTAAGTTTAAATAGACAGCTATTTGGATTTTCACAGCTACACCATCCGTGCTTATCCCCAAACCCTCCATTAAACATACAAGAATTTAAGAGAATATATGTAATTTTGTGTTTAGGTCACAAGGTATGCCATTGAAGCACTCGACAAAGGGGAAGCGGGGGGGGTAAAAAACACGAGCCAGCCAGGAGTCGAACCTAGAATCTTCTGATCCGTAGTCAGACGCGTTATCCATTGCGCCACTGGCCCGCTATGAGTGCTCCAGCCTCTGGCAGGAAAAAAATGCTTGCTCAAACGGGGCCCAACCCCCACAATCAGCCTCGAGAGAGAGAGACACACACACACACACACACACACACACACCGACACACACACACACACACACACACACCAGGCATGCACGCACGCGCACACACACACACACACACATACTTTAGCTAAGCAGCTGCAGCACAGCAAGAATGCCAAGTGCTGACACACTAGATTAGCCTTAACACACTTGAAAAAAATCCAACCTCAATAATCTTTCTAACGTAACCTTCTTATGGAATTGCTTCATATAAAGAGTCTCTGTATAGAGGAACAGACTTAAAAAAAACAAACTGAATAAAGGGATAAAAAAAAAAAACCTTTCTGCATTCACAATATTAAGAAGAAGTTAAAGCACAAATAAACTCATGAAGCTAGAGTTAACAACAGGATTGCAATAGAGTACATTTAAAAGCCGACAACATCCGAACGGAGGGAAGGAAGAGGTCTAGAGTTGCTTCACACTCTCTCAGCAAAGCACAGTGACATGGCAAAAAGATCAGACGAGCCAGCCAGGAGTCGAACCTAGAATCTTCTGATCCGTAGTCAGACGCGTTATCCATTGCGCCACTGGCCCGCACTGCTACTACAACCTCTAACAGGAGAGAAATCCAAGCTTAAAAGGGAGCCCCACCACCAACCTCAGAAACACACAGGCACGCAGCTGCAGCAGCACAGCAAAAAGAGAAGTGTTAACACACAAGATTAAAATGATTTCCCCTCTGCAGCTCAGTAAAACAATACCACCAAGTCTAAAATGAATATCAGAGACAATGTTCACAAGCATGCTTAAGATTTTGCTGTTGTGACAACTAGGCCTTTTACATGAGCTAGCCAGCCGACTCCAAAATGTTCTGGGGAAAAATGGGAATGTGCCCTTCCCATTTCAACAAGTGAACCTCTCTAAACTTGTGAAAAACCAACCTCAACCATCTTTTCAAAAAATGTGTAAAAACAGTCCACTCGATAGATGTTGTGGATTTCTGGTAACCTACTTTGGAAAGAGTCTCTGCATAGAGGAACAGTCTATTTAACAACTGAATACAAGGATTAAAAAAGTATTTTTTACAAAGACACTCACTGGCCACTTTATTAGGTACACCTGTTCAACTGCTCGTTAACGCAAATTTCCAATCAGCGCGGCAGCAATTCAATGCATTTAGGCATGCAGACGTGGCCTAGGTGATCTGCTGAAGTTCAAACCAAGCATCAGAATGGGGAAGAAAAGTGCTTCAAATGACATTGAATGTTGTTGGAGCCAGACGGGCTGGTTTGAGTATTTCAGAAACTGCAGATCTACTGGGATTTTCACACACAGCCATCTCTAGGGTTTACAGAGAATGGTCCCAGAAAGAGAGAATATCCAGTGAGCGGCAGTTGTCTGGGTCAAAATGCCTTGTTGAAGGCAGAGGTCAGAGGAGAACGGCCAGACTGGTTCAAGCTGATAGAAAGGCAACACTAACTCAAATAACCACTCGTTAAAACCGAGGTAAAGTGGTGATGTAATGAATGCTTAAAGAGCTTTTTTAATCTCAAAGGAATTAATTTAACACACAACAAAACAGAGGTAACAACAGGATTATTGCGATAGAGTGCACCCTGTCAGCAAAGCAGAGTGACATGGCAAAAAGATCAGACGAGCCAGCCAGGAGTCGAACCTAGAATCTTCTGATCCGTAGTCAGACGCGTTATCCATTGCGCCACTGGCCCGCTATGAGGCTACCTCTATTGTAAAGAAAATTTGGAAGCACAAAGTCCAACTCCACAGGGCCCCCAGTTTCCCTTAGGGACCCCACCCCCTCTTCTCTCTTCTCCTTGCCCGTTAACTCTCCTTCGCACTTCTCCCGCCAAGCACGAGGAAGGCAGGGGGCAGACAATGGAGAGTGATTTCTCTTTGTGAGGATAACTAGAGCTAAAGACCAAGCTAGGGTTACTTTATTTTTTGTATCTACATAAAACCGCAGTGAAAACTCCACCCTGCAACTCAGCCTCACATAACATTTAAATGTTACAAATGTACGCAAACCATTAGCTGCCTAACTGAAGACAACACACACCGCTTACGGGTAGTCGCTCATTTGAAACAAAGGCAGCCGGTTAGACTCTAATCAGCCAGCTCAGAACCTCCCCTTAGCTTTGCAACTGAATGAAAACCTACTTGAAGCTGAGGGAGCTGCCAGGTTGCTTCCTAAACACAGCAGTTGTTTCACCTCCACTTCTTGACACGTGAATGTACTACAAAAGCTAACACACAAACTAGGCTTAGGGAGATTGTCACATTTGACATTATAAGCCATTGGACTAGCATTAAATGATTGAGTTTTATATTCAAAAGCAACATGACATTTTAAGCAAGTGTTTCATACGATCGCCATACAGAAAGGAATAACCTTCCGCTTGCTGTTGCAACAGCTTGAAGAGGGAAAGCTCATCAAACCCGACGGTCTGCTTTAAATATCAAAGCAGGTCGGGGCCTCCTCTGTCACTAAAGTTATCCTGAACTTCAAAACCATACAATCGGGACAAAGCTATTGGTACAGTCTAGTGATCTTTGTTATTTGCATTTGCGCTTGACTTTTAACTGCTACCACTGACCTGGGTCATATTCTCAGTCAAAGCTCCTTAGTAGGGATATTGAGAGACACATAAATAACCACACCGTCTTTCAATGAAACTTTGGAACTGCTACCTGATCTAAATGTAGACTGAAATCTAATGTCACTCACACGCCAGTCATAGTGAACAGGTAAATTCTCTTGACCGTGCCTCCATGAAAAAGAGTTTCATAAACCCAGACAAAAAGCTGAAAGGACAGAGCATAACTATTCTTTTGTAGTTGCACTTTAAGGTGACATCAAGTCAACAACGTGGCAGTTTACTGTATTGCAGTAATTCATAGCGATTGGAAGCCCACTCATGTCTGTCACACGAGCCACAGCTCCCACTCCCCATGCTTTCCTAGGGGCACACACCTCCCTGGTGGTCTAGTGGTTAGGATTCGGCGCTCTCACCGCCGCGGCCCGGGTTCGATTCCCGGTCAGGGAACATTTTGATTCATCATTACTCTTAACAGCCTTAAGGGGACTTTCCATGGCCACGCCCTTGTGCATAGAGTAGAAACTCAACGTGCTTGCTTACGAGCATAACCCAACTGAACAATTTGCCGTTACCTAAAGTTTTCCCGCATCAAGTCAACGAAGCACACAATGCTACTCTATACAGCTGCAGCCTGCTCCTTCTTACTCATATTCCTATTATATTATAATTACTATATTATTATTATATTATATTCTCTTGCCCAAGACAGGCCGTCTACATGACTTCATATACTGGTGAGTAACGTCGTGGTTGTCAGCGTTTTTGGAACACAACGCTGCTTTGGAATCACCGGCCTTACAGGCCTGTAAAAAGACTGGCAGCAACCAGTGATATGGCTCATTCATAGCATCAAGACATGGTCATGGTCTGTGTGTGTGTGTTTTGGAGGTGTAAAGACACTGGAAACGACCAGTCCCTTGGCTGATTCACAGCACCAAGACACCGATTGTCCCCTCTGTGTGTGTGTGTGTGTGTGTGTGTGTGTGTGTGTGTGTGTGTGTACACAGCCAGTGGAGGCCAGGCACAGAGGATGTAGCCTAACCAGAGACTACGTCAGTCAGTCAGTCAGTCAGTCAGTCAGTCAGTCAGTCACACGCACACACGCATACACACACACACACACACACACACACACACACACCAGGGCCACATAAACGTATACCCAGCAATGTGGATTTGCCAGGTTATCAAACAAGACTTCAGCACAAAAGAAGGATAAGGGTAGTCTAGTCCTCTAGTATCTGTTGTACATAAGCCCTATAACCCACGAGTATAACCAAGAGTAAAAGTCTCATAAACTCTCTCTCAATGTAAATACAGAACGGGCGTGCACAGCTAGGCTGTAACCATTAAGTAAACTATAACGTTTCAGATGACCGTGTACACACAGCTCTGTTGTGCTTCATATCCTGAAGTGATATAACAGGCCGGATCCAGATCCAGCCCCAGGTCTTACTTCAGATTCCGAGTCGTCGTGGGAGAGGGCCCGTCTGTAGCGGACCTTGCTGTTCCCCCGAAGGTCTTCCTCCCTCTCCTCCACCTTGGCTTTTGTCCTGCTCTTCTTCATCAGGAAGTTATCCACCACCCAGAACATCAACGCCTGAGGAACACAGTGGGAATGTGAAACATCCTCAGCGACGCAGCAGGCAGTGTTGGTGTATATAGCCCCCCCCCCCCACCCCCGCCCCACAAAAAAAGATTGCCATGGTAACCCTCTGAGACAAGGAGTCGGGATACTTTCGTTCGATAAAAGATCTGCTGACAGACAAACTAAATGTGAGAATGAATGGCTATCAAAATCAGAGCATTACATTTTTGTTATCGTTATCAAGGCAACTAAATGTGTCTGGAGTTGTCTTATGTCCCCGTCAGAGGACAGACAGAGAGGAGCGGTAAACTTACATTAACGAAGAACGGGACGATGAGCATGACGATGGCCAGCTCCAATTGAGGGTTCGATATGGGGTTGACAACAGCCAGCTGTCACACACACACACACACACACACACACACACACACACACACACACACACACAACAAAGGAACGTGAGTACACATACAATCACACAGACTACATCAAATACAATACTGGTACTGAATATTAGACAAATATACGACCAAATCAACTGACAACAAAGACAAAGATAAATGTCAGTATTTATAATTCACAATCAGACCACTTACTCCCAAATACAACAACATATTTAAACCAACCATTCACACCATAGACTATATTTCTCTGGTGGTAACCCACAGCCCCCAGCATGCCTTATTGTTGTGGCTGACCTTCTTCCACTGTGGAATGAGGAGGACCAGAATGATCAGGACCTTCTCAAACATCATGATGAGGATGTAGAGGGCACACTGGCCAGCCCACGCTGTGCACTGCACGGGCTCTCCTGTGTACACACACACACACACACACACACACACACACACACACACCAAACAAAGGCAAACAGAGACAGACACATAAGCTGCAGATTGATAACACACACAGCATATAGATATAAGTAATTTAAATTGTAAAAGTGGGGATGCAGTGAGGCACCAATACCAGTACTCGGGAATCGGGATCGGTCCAATACTGTGCTCATGTACTCCTAAAACGACTCCGATACAACCGCACCTGATACCACTTTACGGCAACGTGAGGCTGAATATCCAGATATCGTGTTTTTCGGAACGCCAATGTCTTTTTTCAATTATTGCCAATGAGGAGAGTTTTATATGTGGCTGCCTAGAGAAAAGGCGCTACACCCTGTATTTCTTTTCAGAGCGCTCCGACTTTTAATGTGCTGCTAGTTAAAACATTTTCAGACAGGCGCTGGTGTCGTCTCTGTTGCTCCCCAGCGCTCTGTCAGTGCTTTCTGCTAAGAGAAAAACGCTGTATGGACATACGCCCTAACGTTAACCTCAAGTCAGTTGAGCAGGTAGTCTGAGGAATGTCAGCAGTTTGGAAATATTTCAAAATAAGCGATGATGACAGAAGTAAAGCAGACTGCAAACTATGCTCTGATAAATTGTGAGAAGGAGGGGTGAAAAACAGATCGTATAACACAACACACAGCAATTTGATAAAAGATCTAAAGAACCAACAAAACGCCGAGTTTGCTAATGCTAAGCTAGCGGCCCGACTTATGTTTGCGTTAACTAATTACTGGCTTTATTCCTGAGTCGTAGGCAAAGAACAGCACTGGGACTGCTTATTGCTCCCAACATGAACTGTTTATTTTCGCTACTTCCAACCACACCACCTCCCAGAATTCTGAAAACTTCATACTACACTTCACTGTATGGCATATCACTCCACCCAATCTAAACTGTCCTACTTTACATAGAAATATAAAGAATATATTTCAACTCATAAATCATTAATGAAGTAATGTAAAACATTCAGGCCAAAATAAGATTACTATCTTTCTTATGGTTCCTCACAAAAATAAATTAATTTTACACCATCAGAAGCTGTAGGAAAGAGCAACAATCAACTTTGCAGCAAGCAGAGATTTTATTAATTTGTTACTATCAGAAAGTGAAGGAAATCTCATGAAAACAAAACACGTTTTTAAAGTAATTGTTAGAATGAATGGTATTTATTAAGTTCTTGTATTGTTACTAGGTATCGGCAAGTACCCATAAGTACTTGTACTTGGTCTAGAGAAAAGTGGTATCGGTGTATCCCTAACTGTAACCATTCAAACATTAGAGGGGCAAAAACACTGGACCAGAAACGGACCCCTCCACCCATGTCCTGCATGACATTGCAACTTTGCCGCACAAAAGACAACTTCCTGCCCTCCGATGGCCAAAGAGCAAACTACACAGATGATGTGAAAACACACAACCTCACCGTACTCTCCAAAGCGTAGTGATTCCCACTGCCTCCACTCCACAATGGCACTGACCGTCCTCACCCCGGCATAGATCAGCAACATGCCCAGGGTGGCATCTAACAGGAAGTTGATGAGGTATCTAGCCGGCCAGAGAACAAATACAAACAAGTGTGACTCTCTCTCTCTCTCCACTTAGCTCCTGAGGTTCTGTGGCTGGGCGCTAGGTTACTTTCATCCTCTTAAAAACACACACACTCGCACTCACAGTGAGCAAGGGTCCTCCTCTGTGAGGTCAGACAGGTAGACGTTGGCAAAGTGGATGAACAGCATCCCTATGGCCTGTTTGGATGTGTCCAGGAACCTGAGGAAAACCATGGCAACTCGAAAAGTAAGATGCCGGTGAATTCTAGCTACAAAACACTATCTCTGGGCATTACAGGATGTTTTGGTGCCCAATCCTTCACTCTCCCACGGAGAGTATTAAGATTAGCATCATTCTAGTCTCGCTCGGCCCAAGTTTGTGAAGAGCAAATACTAAATCAAATCCAGCTTTGACAAAGGAAAGATTTTGTTGTGCCCCAGCTGGATTTTTAATTGCAGATGGATTTTTCATTATGAGTAGTGGAGTGTTGCACAGCACACACTGGCCTTACCAGATCCTCCAGGGTCTTCTCTCATGTTTGGGCTCCCTGAAGCGCTTCACTGTGGAGAAACACCGATATCATGTCAGTAAAAAGTATCACAGTGGGTTAACAGACCCACACTAACAAAATGAAGAAAAACACAAAGACCTCAGCCTAAGATTGTCCTGCTCCTCTGTCGGGCAGCTAAAGGGGTTTTTACTGCACATTCCCTCTCCTTTGGGATCAACAAGCTTGTTGGATAGATTTGACAAACTGTACATGTAACGGACACCGACCAGTATAAACTCGCCGTCATCGGTATAAATTCGATGGTTTGGTCGTGTGAAGAGGTACTTTTTCCCACGGCCGAGCGGTTAAGGACGCTGACCCCAGTACTGGCAAGACGCAGTAAGACCCCTGGTTTGATCCCAAGTAGTGGCGAACAGGGGCGGAACATACACAATAGCTGTAAATCTTTTTACCTTCAACCAACCATTTACAAATGCAAACCAGGTTCTTTAAAAAAAAAAAAAAAAACAAAGGTAATCTGAGTCAAAACAATACAATACAATAAATGCAGACCACATGTTTACACAAGATCAGACTAAAAGTTGGGTTACTGGTTTAGAGACAACAAACAGACCTGGCGCTCTATAATCAGTAGTCCCCCAACTGTCATTGAACCATAATGGCCGACATGACCAGGCATGTTACTAGGGAAGTACAAGGCACTCAGAGAGGAAGTAAAATGAAAGAAAGAAAAAAAAAGTTCTTTAACACGAATGACACAAAGTGAACCGAGCTGCTTAGTTGTTCAAATCCATAAAACTAGATAAGACCTACCTTAGATATATATTGAAAGTCTGTGTCAGGTCTAGAGGAGACAGTAAAAGGCCTTCTATGTGTGTACTGCCATCCCTAGTTTAACCCACTGGCCATAAACTAGCTGAGAGACGGGTCTGTCCAAAGCTAGACTGAAAGTTGTGCTACTGCCTATGTGTGCTATAATAACACATCTCACCCCGAGAACATCAAAGGTTGTAAGTGCCCGCTTGTGTGACTGATACTCTGGGGGCAAATGTGTACGAGTTGAGTTTTGTTTTGTTGTGGTGGCAAGAAGACTTCTCCCTAATGAATCCCTTGGTGAGGGTGCGAGGTAATACATTGGTGTGTTGCTGGTGGTCAACACTCTGACTGCAGCAGCATAATCACAGATATAAATAAAGCTTGCGTTGTTCCTCACAATGGTCGTTTGTGTTCAATACTGCCCTTCCCAGCCCCCTCACCCTCTAGTCTACACCCCGTTCTCATAACTTCCCTGACTGAGAATGAGTGGTAGTGGTAGAAGGTTTTTGTAACTTAACACTGGGGATGCCCTGATCCTAAGTATGATGGTTTGGGTGTTGGAACTGTTTAACACTTCCATTATCTTAATAATATGTAGTTACTCTAAAGTTGAACCTGTCATCAGTCAAAAAACATAAAATAACTGTCTAGTCTGACCATGTCCCCAAATCAAACATTTGCAGAAGGATCTTTCACATGAATACTCTATGACCTCAATTTGTTCTGGGGTTTATGCTATTTATATTCAGAGAGGGCGTGACACACCCTCCATTTCTGACTTGCCATGATGATGGCACATGCCAGGCTTGGTGTATGCCTAAGCCCAAGTCTTTATTCTGCATCAGCCAACAACCCCCCAGATGTTAATGTGCTGAGCATGCAACACACGGCTCTGCTGCTTAAGTAAATAACAGGAAAGAGCTGACTGACTTCACCATGCCGTAGAGGTCAAAGTGATGTAGCCTATGCAAGAATATTTTGACTGAGATTTTCTGCTGTACATGCAATGAGTTTAGAGTTTAAATGCCTTTCACAGGAATGATCTTACTAAGGTCTGTTGAAAGTTTATATTTCAACGAGATGAAGGAAAAAACAATCAATTATCATATCCTCAAATGCACTGCTGCCAAATGTGAAACCAGAGGCAGACTTAAATGGCATGCGTACGTTTACACATTGACATACTTACACATAAGTGTGCTGAAGGCCACCATTGCTAGAAGGCCTTGTAGGAAGATGCCAAACGAGTCCATTAAGGCACCGTTCTCACATCCACGGGTATTTGCATCTGGAGTGGGACCGGCCGACGCCGACACGTTGGGGGAGGATATCGCGGAGATCCCCACCGCACCTGCCCCGGCAAATGCCACGTTTCCGACTTGTTGGGACATCCTATTCACTCCATTGACAGCCATACTTCATCGGACCATTGGCAACAGCAACAGACCAATGACAAATCAGAAAAAACTGGAGCCAATAGTCTCGTCTCTGTCCTATTGCTGGTCAGCTGTAAAGCAATGGGTTGCACCGTCCGCTGACTCGGCCTAGGGCTTCTAGCCAAAGATAATGGAATCTACCTGAAGGCAATAATTGCGAACTCATTCTCGAGCTCTTGTAAAGAGCCAGAGGATCATGTTTGAATCAAGAGCGTTGAGCTAGTTTAAACTAACTGCAAGCTAACTGCTTGACAAAAGTATGGAAAGGAATGTCCATCTCTTCATCCGCCACTTGGCTAACTGACGCTAGCTTGCTAGCACGCGATTAATACTTCTTTAAAAGCGTATGCTAAAGCAAGGTTGCACACGTTAGCCCGACAGTAATTTGTCCACATGCGTTAGCGACGCTTTTAACTGCTGCTAAATAAAGGAAATGCTTTTAGAATTACTTCGTTATAACGTTTGCAACCACAATAAATATCAGCCAGGACTATCACAAGATGCTGTGAGTATGTCAAGATAGCAATGACAGCCTCCAAGTCCAAATTAATGGCAAGTCTCTTCAGTATGCATGGAAAGGCAGCTTTCCAACGATTTTATTATTTGGAAAACTAAAAAAAACATCATAGTCTTTCAAAAAGTCAAACGGACAATTTGTTCGATGACAACTCCATAGGTTGCGTACGCATATTAGCGGCGGCTTCCCCTTCCCAACCGTGCCCACTCATGTTGACATGACGTAATATCATGTGATAAACGTGGTTCACGGATTCATGGGGAATGTAGGAAAGTCACTGGTAGGCCTGTATAACGTTAATAATCAAACTTCTAAAAGCTCAAACGCATTAAAGTGGGACTACTGAATAATCCAGTTATAGTGCATATATACACTGGAACTCCTGCCTTTTCAACCAATTCCCATATTTTTTGTATTGGGAAACATTTTCTTCTGCCTCTTTAGGTTATTTTTTTTTCCATCTGAACTTAATCTGTATAATTGGCAGTTCATGTTCTTACCGAGTAAGAATACTGGTATAATTATTTTTCAATTGTTTATGGATGTCATTCTAAATTGTGTTATGTGTTATGTTTTCACTGATCTGTTCACAAAGCCTATAGGAACACTGACAGGTGAAATTTGGACAATATACAATATACTATTTTTATGATATGTGTTTTTTCTGTTCCTTGGACATTCAATGTGATGATGATAAACTATTTCTATTTGTGTCAAACAATATAGCTTGTGGTTTGAGTTGAAGAATTGGGCACAGTTTGTGCATTACTGTACTCAAGATTGTATAGTAAATGTTAGATTAAATTGTTTATTTGCAACTGATTGGGTACTAAATTGGACAAACAATAAAAGTTGAGACAGAAGCAAATTGTAATTTTCACACCATTTTTGTCCTATACAGAACAAGTATCACGTCTGCACATGATAAAATATCAGAGTGCAAAATAGGAGATTCAGAGAGCAAAGAGAATATCGGAAGAATTGCCAAGGTGAGAGATGTACATTTCTGTAGATTCAGAAGTTTCTAAATCAATACCTCTGAGCTTAAAATAACGTATTTAGCAAAAGATGTATTATTATGTGTATACACCACATCAAATCTACTTTTTATTGTGCCTTTGTAAAAATACACAATCATTGTTTTGGGAATAGCCTTGTTAATCATCTCCAATGTGTGTGTTTCTCCTACAGACAGTTGAAGGTGCTTGACAAAGAACTCTGGCAGCTGTCACACATTACAGAGAACGTCGATGACAAGGTATGACTAAAATGTAACTAAATGCATGTCCCCACTTAATTGTCCCGTGAAGTCAACATTAGACAGATTGTATTAACATTTGTACCTTTCCTCTCAGTTGGAGGAAAAAACAGTTCCATGTGCTTCTCAGTACCATCCTGGAATTACAACAGACACTTGAGAGTGTGTAACAGTATTCGCACATGTGAGGTTTCAGTTGCGATCCTGTTAAATATTAGCCCAGTACTAAAATGATTGTGCACAAGTGGTTTCCATACAGTGTAATGACACAGGATTTAAAATATTTAATTATAATATCACTTTCTAAAAAAAAATGATGTCATATAGTATAGTTCATCATCGTTGTATGCAATTCCAAATAGAAAACAAAGTTTCTGTTTCTGTGGGTGTTTTCTTTGCAGACGATGAGAAAACGGAGAATGATGACAATCGTGGGAGCCCGATGGAGAACGGGGAATGAGAAGCATGGAGAAGTGTCAGCAGCAGCAAATGTAATAAAAAGGTGTAGTTCATTATGTTTTTGAGGAAATCTAACATTTACAACAGAAAATTGCATCACTTCATTGTGTTTTTGTATGGCTCGTATGAATTTGAATTGCAAAAAAAAATTGTTTTATATGATTGCAACTGCGTAGTCATGTGGTTTTAAATTTTTTGTTGGCACAAATCTGACCAAAACAATCGACATGACCAACCAGGATCAGACCTGGCCTATTTGGATGATTTGTAATCTATTTCTTGATATAATATTTGCGCTTCTTAATGGATATATTTGGATATCATATCATCTATATGATAGATCCTAAATTATCTCTAGGTTACTCATTCAATCAGTAATAAAATGTGTTCACTCGATGATCATAAAGTCTTTTAATCCACAATATAGATAGGTGGTATACATGTACTGTATATAGGCAGTATAATGCAGGCATTGAGAGAAAATATGAATTTAGCATAATTAAATGAAAAGGACAACTGGGGTTATTTCTAAAACCTTGAATTGTCTAGGTTAGGTTGTCTGTGACCTCATAAACATTTTTTGGTAACAGTCTGGGGTACTGATTTCCTAGAAATGGGATGAACACTTATTCACCAAACAGGACGATATTTATCCAGAAACATGTAGCTTGCCATCTAGCCAGTCCCTTTGGTGAGTTATAGTTATCAACTTAATGCCACAGTATTTGGTTCTAGGTAACATTCTGACATAAAGTCTGGGACCTGTAATTAAACAATTGACCCAGATTAAATCAGCCACTAAATAAAAATCCCTTTATCTGTATTTTTTTACATATCATATTAAAACAGAGGAATATCGTTAGTGATAGTAACAGCGTTCAACATCATCATTTGGTCCTACTTTGTTGTTCTTTCAATATGTTAAACAGGGCTTTAAACCGTATACAGCCTTTAACTGACGTGAAATAAGCTAGTACTCCGCCAGGTAGGAGCGTGCCTGCTTCAGGCGTTTAAGGCGACTCTGCAGACCCACTCTCTTGCTGCCGATGTCAAAGTCTTCCTTGAGCAGTTCCTCTTCGTCCTCCTTGTTCTGCAGCATCTGCAGCATCTCCCGCTGCAACTGCTTGGCCGACTCCTGGAGCATCTGGTAGCGAATCACCAGGGGGATCTGGTCGGCCAGGCGCTGATTGGCAATCTAATTGTGGAAAATGACCACCGTAGCTAATTTACTTACCCTCTTAGGTACTGTATATAGGAAATACAAAGTTTGGAGATAATCCTGTAGATACTTACGTAGTAATATGACTTGAGGTGCAACATCAGCTCATGAAGAGTAGCATGGTTGTCCATACTTAAAAGAGAGATACTAGTGATTCTTGCTAGCCCTTTAAATAAAAAAAGGGTGTTTAAGAGTTAAGAGTGTAAATTAAAAGAAACAGCAGTATTGCATAACTGAGTCATGTTGTGAGTTATCTGTTTCTTCCTTTAGGGCAGTAGAATATTTGTTTCACAGTTTGAGCATGATGTTTTATAGATGCTAGGTTAAGCAAAGTGCATCCATACAAATGTATTATTAATAGCTTAACTGTTTAAGAGAGGGGAAAAAGACTGTATCGGATTGGTATCAGTATCGCCAGATACTCAATGTTGCGTTATAGGTATCGGAATCGGACATAAAAAATCGGTATCGAGCCATCACCACTTTCTGCCGGTGTATCTTCATTTTTCCTGTCACTCAGACTGTGGCCGTACGTGGTGTCCTGGGTGTAAATCATCAGCTCCATCTTAAACTGGGTCCTCAACATGGACTCAGCTTTAGACTCATTGTCCTTTTTGATGGCCTCGATCTTTGTCTGGAAAGAAAATATAGAATATATTTGAGTGACCAACAGTTGTTTATGATGCACAACTGTATTAAAATAAGTATTTAAAACAGGGCACGGCTGGAAAAGAGACATATTCTCAGTTGGTTACCCTGTATAAATAAATAAATAAATAAAGAATAATCATTATAATTTGCAATCATTGATAGTAGTGTACCTTGGTTGCTTTGAGGAGGTTAGGGAATCCCGCAAAGCTTCCTTGAGCCAGCTTTATAAATAGCTTTCTGACAGCATCTGGAGAAGAGAAGATTACAACCCAACAGAATCTTACTACCCGTAAGAAAAAAAACGTATAGGGAATCAGGGCACACAAATTTAGTAATAGCAATGTTTAAAACCGTCAAGTTGGAGTACAGATGTGTGAAGCTTCAAAGTGTATGATTCCCTCAATGATACTTTTGCCCTCCCGTGACAAATGTGCCTGCATCTCTCTATTTATTCAGGATGAGTAAAGATGAAGATCGGATCTAAATACAATAGGTTCTTCTGACCATGCAATGCTCTTACCGGATATGTCTTTGAGCTTCTTTATAGCAGGCTCCTCCAACTGTTTAATCTGGTCCTTCACCATCCCCTCAAAAGTCTTGTAGTTGATGAACCCCGGCAGCTCTCTTCCACGGAACCTCATCTCATACTCAGCCACTTCTTCCTCAATCCTCCTGTTAACTGCAATTTTTTTAAGTAATATCAATGCTCTGTTGACTTTACAATCGACTGCTTGAAAGGTAACATTAGCATAGGTGTGACTAACATTGCTCTCCTGAGCGATCCAGATGTGCCTTCCAGTTCCTGAACTCTACTCTGAGAGTCGAGAAGATGTTGAGCCTGTCTCCATTTTTCAGTTCCTCTCCTGTAGATAGATTGAGCGTGTCTTGGATAAAGGTTGTCACTTTCTGATAGATAAACAGAAGAGAGGAGGAGCGAAGGGAATTGAACAATAGTTATTAATATCAAATGAAATAAATTTGCAGTCAGTAATAAACTTAGTCTGTGCTTTTAATGTAAACAATATTTCAAATTTCTTTACTTGATTTTTAACAGCCATGTTAATCCCCGCCCCCAAATATTTGTTGCTAAAAACACTGGACAGCTGTTCGAAAAAGGTTCTTACTTCCCTTTGTATACATTCTATAGCATTCTATTGATATGCTTAAAGAAAGAGTTTTTGAGAAATGAGAAATATGTTCCAACTAACCCCTTGTCAGACGACATGATCTATGTCAATATTATGTTTGTACGTCCAATAATAACTTACTTAGGTATAATTTGCAGCTAGCATAGCTTTCTGTCACTTCAAGGGTAACTAGCGTCACCTGGTTTGGATTTTCAGAGAGGTGGCTATTCTCACGCTATGAATGCGGAATGGATTTATTGCGATGTTACAATGGTGCGGTTCCGCCTGGCAACAGGGCCAACTGTGTATCTGTTTCAATAATAATACCATCTGGCTTTTCCATTTTCATTTCAACACGAGCCTAACAGCCAGAAATTATTATTGAAACAGATAGACGGTTAGACCTGTTGCGAGGCAAATCCATTCCGTATTCATTGCATGAGAATAGCAATCTCTTAATCGAAAATCCATACCAAGTTTTGCCAGTTACCTTTGCAGTGAGAGAGCAATGCTTGCTGCGACTGATAGCTTATAAAGCTCCGGACGTCACGTAACTTTTTGTTCCAACGTTCGCTTCTAGCACGTTTTATGGCAGTAGTCCATTTTTGTCTTCTTAGAGGATCTTTAGAAATACGATAAAAGGCTCTCACTTTATTATTGGACGTACAAACATAATATTGATATCTAACATCTCGTCTGACAAAGGGTAGACAGGAACATATCTTATTTCTCAAAAAGTTGAAATGTTCTTTTAAAATATTTTACCACTGAGTGAGCTGCAAAAAAGAAAAAAGAAAAAAACTCTAGCAAATTCCAATGGTTGTTTCAGATTTGTAATAATAATCTCACGTCAATGAGGAAGTAGGTTCTCTCTATTCTGTCAGAGGGGGGTCCAGTTCCATATTTATCCAGCTCTGCAGATGTCTGTGCCAGCTTCTCCTCAATCTGCTCCTCCAACCGAGGCAGGGATTTCTATAGGTGGAAGCAAAATGTCCTATTAGATCTCCTAATATTTTGCATAATTTGATTGATTTATATGGTGTATTGCTAGGATAGCAAGGGGACACATAATTATGAACAATGATCAGTAAAGTGATGTTTAACTGAACAGTTAACTGCTTACATGTATATGGTGCACCAGTTCCAGGGTGAGTTTTTCAGCCAGTTTAGGGACGGTGGCGTGACCTTCCTCATAAAGTGCGCTGAAGCGAGAACGAGACAATTAAACACCTTCCTTAAAGCTTACAAAAACGGTTTTAACAGAACTGATAAAAGTCGATGTTAAGGCAAGGCAGCATGTTTGCCAACTCTCTATATGAATGGTTACACCACAACCAGCTGAGTGTCTCACTAACCTGAGATGTTCATGCTCCTTGAAAAAGGCCTTTTCTCTCTCTGTGGCCTCCTTCAGTGAAATTCCATCTGTTATTTCCTTCTGGCCCCTACACTTAACAATCATGTAGCCTTTGGTCAGTTGGACGACGTGGTTATGGACAATGTCCACCACATTCTCCTCTGTGCCCTTGTCAACCAGGTCAGGCTTGGTTAAGATTCCTGAAGGTAAACACATATCAATGTAATTCCTGTAAAGAATACCTCTTGAGATAAATGCCTGTTGAACTATACAGACTTGTGCACTGGATGTGTAAATGAGTCCAAGGCATTGTAAAGACATTGAGAAGATTTGCAGAGTCGTATTAACCAACATTTTGAAGAGTTGTATAGGATGTACGTAAACTTGAAAGGGAATGTGTACACAGCCCTTTCAAGCCAGCATGCTTTTCTTTCTCAAGTACAATCCTCTGCGAAGCGGAAGAAACGTCATATCGACTGAACAGAGCACAGCAAAAATGTAACGCAAACCATTTTCAAATTTAGCACTACGGACTGCGACAGATGTAAGAGGAAGAGGGTTAAAGTTCATGGCGTAATGTTATGACGAAGTAGTAGTCCCAATTGTATGCATTCCGCAGGCAACAAACAGTACGTACTTTGCAGTATGAACTGAAAGTATAAGTATGAGTATGAGCAAGTTGGGACGCAGCGCCTATCTACCTAGAGTTCTTTCGCCCTCTGGGTCCACTTCCTGAGCCATCTGCAAAGCCTCTGTAGTTGCTATGTCAACATTGCAGGGAACAACAACCAAGCTTATAGTTTCTTGCTTTCTGATGAACATCCGAATTAGCATCTTAATCTGAAAGAGAAAAATAAATCAACACGTTTGAAATGTACTGAATGTATTGTATTACTTGTGTACATTGTATTATTAGTAAACATTTGAGCAAATGCTTCTTTCATTACCAATTGAAAAATTATTGGTATATCTACATATACCGTATATTGCACATATGGCACTCAGATAAGCAAAATAGGATTAATGCGCCTCTGTAATATGTGTTCATGACTGTGTCTTGTGAATACCTGTTCTCCAATGTTTTCTGGTTGTCCCTTAACAGCCACCCTGGCAATACCAGGCAGGTCTATGAGGGTGAGATCTGGAACGTCAGGGGAGGAAATCTCCAGACTGATGAGGTCATCACTGATCCCCAAACCGACTCCGGCAATATGATCCTGGGCTGGAGGAGGAATAAAGTAATATGTTGGAACATCAGTGACAATGGCAACACCTGCTGAGCGAAACATAGCATATTCAAACCAACATAACATGACAAACATCGCTCTGAAATAAACACTGCTGCCCCAGCAGGGGCACGTCCAGGGGCACCCCTGGAATTTGAATGGCCACCCCAGGTGCCACCCCATTATCCTAAACTATGATTGGCCATCTGCCCTGTCGGAGGTGGGACATAGTTTGAACAGCTTGACGAGTAAACCAAACTTTCTAGGTGGAATTTATTCTTAAACCTGAGAGGCAGTAATGCGCCAGTGTCTAGCATGCTAGAAACCTTGTTTTCTTTTGTATAGAGCCTAGTTTTTGGAGGTACAATTTCTTTAAATAACCAAGTATGGAAGCTTTATATAACATTTCTATGGTGCCACTGTTGTGTATGGATCGATAAGTCTCTTTATCTTTTCATTATAGATACTGTATTGTAATGTTAGCAATTGAAGAAGATATTGGTATTGGAGATAAAAAATGGTAAATGAATGCTATTCCGAGTGTGTGTGTGTGTGTTCATAGGATACTTTATGCCAGCCCTGCATAAGTCAATGCCACACTTGGGCCACCCCAGTCAAAAAGTTCTGGACATGCCACTGTGCCCAACATTGATCTGACCTTCTCTGATCTTTTGCTCCACCTCTGATGGGTCGTCCATCTCTTTCTCTTGGTTCTGGTAGCTTATCTTCCCATGCCACTCATCTCCTTCTCTACTTCTCTTCATCTTTAACTCAAGAGGGCATCTTGTAACGATACCTAAATCAGAAAGGAAGAGGCAAGCAAGTTCCACATTTAAAAAGACAGCAAGTGAAAAGCTTTTGCTAATCAAAATGTTGGCATATGACATTATCCCACATGTAACACTGGCTGATTAATAACATAACTATTTAACATGTGTGCCAATTATGTAAACGACTATTATGTTAACATACAAAGATACATTTTGTATAAACAGTGATGATCAAGTTCATCCTGAGGCTTAGGTAACCAGTGCACTTTTGTCTCACTCACCACTGCCCCTCGGCAAAGCCACTCCAGAAAGCGCTTCTAGAACAGAACTTTTCCCCGAGCTCTGGTCCCCAATCACGGCAATGGCTGGCAGCGCGAGGTCCTTCTCAACACCGAGGGACCGCAGGGAGTCAATGAGGTCGATACATGGGCGTACTTTCTCCTCATAATGTTGGTTCAGTGTGTTAACCATTGTAAGGTATCTGTTGTTACACAGTACAAATATATTCAAAAAATATGCAGACATTTTGCACATTTACATAATAGTCATTTATTAAAAGCAGATTAGGCTACTAACGTCTCTTACCTGATTCAAGTTTAAACAAATACAGTTGAAGTTCCAGACTTAGAGATAACCAGTCAACCTCAGGCAATGACGATAAGAGAATATTGAAACCGTTGAAATTGAGATGCATTTATCCTGGAAATAGAATCTTAAGTTTCAGTTTCAATTCGTCTACAGTTCCTAGTAGCCAGAGCGAGACTTGAAAATCTCTTGGGTAGAGTCATTCCAAAGCCTATACACACTCTTCTTGTGGAAAATTATGCCCAAATAAGATATTTCCGCTTTGCCTTACGAAGACACTCTGACACTCGTTGTGATGCTTTGCACTGATTGCTAGGTCTAGTCCAAATAAGACACTCAAAAAATAAAATAATTGGATGAACGTAATTTAATCATGCCACACACAGTATATTCCAGCCAAACAAATCAAGTGCATCCAATGAATTTGCCTTTTATCGACTTAAAATGTTTGTAATTAGCTAGTCTAGTCAAATTAATTCAAGTTTAGTTTCCAACGGTCAAACACTTTAGTACAACACGTTGAGCCTTTAGTATGAACTAATATAGGTTTTGTTTGTTATGTCAATCTTATGATTCCAATTAGTGTTGTTATCATTCATTCAGGAGCTCACCGTACTCAGAAACTCAAAGGTATTCAGTTTATTATAATATGGTTGCCAACTGCAGATTTTAGTTCTTAAAAGATGTCAAAAACCTGAAAAAATAAAATAAAATAAATAAACTGTTCAGACTCAGTTACAGATAGGCCTAGTAATAGTAAAACATTTAGGATAAATGTAATATTACAATGGTAGCAAAACATGTCCATGGTTCTCAAACAAACACTTGTGAACCTTATGGATTCTGTCCAAATCCCAGCTCTGACATATTTATAATACTTGCAAATATTGTTTTATTTTTGGAGCCAATTGAACAAGTATTGGTATACTGCTTACAAGCATTTAGCTATAGAAAAGTGTGTGTGTAGCATCCCTCGTACGTTTCTCGCTATTCATCCTTCTGCCATCAGTTGCAGTTTCTCATCTCTCCAGTTCATTTCCATGCGCATGGTTGGAAGTGTCCGTGGAGGGACATGCTATACTTTTGCTATACTCATGCTATACTTTTCATCGGGATGTCGTGTGTAGTCCCAGACGCCACATTGCAGCCCGCAGATAATGTCACACAACACACCCGCTAGTTGCTCCCGATTTCCGAGATTTGGCCCCGTCACGTTTGACTGCAACGACAAAATCGTGTCAAAACCGGGCTGAAATTGTGTAGTGTGATCCTGGCATAACACACGACTCTGGTAAAATCCCAAGCCTGAACTATCTATCTTCTGTCTTTATTTCCCTGTCTTCTCTCTTGATGCCAGGATGTCATGATGATGCCAGGTGTGACATAATCTACGAGCTGCGATTTGGCGTCTGGGCCAACAAAAAGTAGGCCTATGGCTTTTCTGAGTTTTGGGGGGTATTTTCTTACTTAGCTTGACAACTCATATGACGTGTTCTTGATAAGCCATGATTGACAATTTCTTTACATCCCTCCCCAACAACCTATGAAATCGCGCAAGGTCGTGAAAGGCATACGATGAGCGGTTGGGGTTGAATTTGTAGTGATGCCATTTTCCCGGCCAAGACACGTCAAGCATTTATTGGATAATCTGACATGGTTAATATCGTGAGAAAAAAATGTTAATCGTGAAATCTGATCCCGGCATGAGGTTATATAGCTGAATGCATACCTTTCACAGGCAAGATTGACGTGATTGAAAAAAATCCCTTGTCAGAAAGATCCATAACATAAGATTCTAAAGCAATTGCTTTTGTGGTCTTTTTCTATGGTGGTGCAGAAAAAAGGTTAATTCACACATTTTCCACACACATAAGTCTCCCCAGGGTGTAAATAAACTTGATGTTGGCTTTGGGTCTGTCATAAATATTATTTTATTTCACTATTATGTTGCAATCATATTTTTTAAAAGTAAAAAAAAACAAAAAAAACTTTTTTTTATTTACATTTGGCTCTACTGCTCTCAGATGTACATCACAAACAAAATTAGGTTATTAGTTTGTTCGCACTAAGACAAACAAAACATCACAAAACTACAGTAAAACTCTAAACATGTAAAGATCCTTTTGCAATAAACATAATTTAGATATAACTCTGTGTAATATTCATAGACCCTCTCGCATGACCTATGAATTCCAATTAATTTTTCTATTTGATAAGAAAGTGATCAAAAAACACAGCTCAAGCCATTTTGCTTAGCAGTATGGTATAAAATACAACGCAATCCTTCTTTGAGTGGCTGACTGTCACACGTCAAACATCTTGGAATGCAGAACATTTTATGCCAAACTACTCTTTCCAAGGAGTTAAATGTAATCAGTAGAATAATCAAACTTATGACCCTGTTTCTCAAGAGGAGCTTTTTGATTATTTACACTATTTACACACACACACACACACACACACACACACACACACACACACACACACACACACTTTGTAGAACACTAGTACAGTATGCGTGTTTTAGTCTTTGTGCTTAGATAGGGTCCTTGCATTGTCAACCGCTTATTATTGTGACTCAATTAACTTAAAATGTGTACTTCAAACTCCAATAAATGTGGTCGTCTAAATGAACCTACATGTCAATGGCTGAGGCGTTCATTTTTAATGGTATAGACAGGGAGGCAAAAACAACAGCAAGCACAAACCCGAAGTCAACAACTGGTCCTGTAGACTGCCGAGGCACCAATGTTCTACACAGCGTCTAGGTTGAACAGTTTAAATAGGGTAGGGGAAGGAACGAGAAGTGATGAAGCTCTTGGTCAATTTGATGCCCATGCGTAACTTTAACCTGTTGATGTACCTCATCATCCAAAACGATATTTCGAAGGTAAAAGAATGCAGGTCTTTTTCCAATGAAAACCATGGGCTTTTTCCAATGTGACAGACACAGATCAGGAGGATAGAAGTCACTCCTTGGATAGAAGTCACCCCCCCCCCCCTTAGGCTACGTAGCAAACTGCTGATAGAACGCCAGCTTGACCCTCTCGATGTGGTGACACAGTTTAATGGCCGGCCCCAGCTTCAGGTCCATACACTCCTGCACAGTGGGGAGGTTGAGAAGCAGCAGGGCCTGTCCGTCAATCTCCTAGGGTAAAACAAACAAACAAAACAGAGCATACAGTACTGTGCAAAAGTTTTAGGCAGGTGTGTTAAGTAAGAATGCTTAAAAAAATGGAAGTGTTATTAGTTTGTTTTGATCAATTAACTAAATGCAAAGTGAATGAACAAATGAACACTCTAAATCAAATCAATATTTGCTATGACCACTCATTGCTTTCACATTTTTGCCAGCATTCTTTCACACCTGCATAAAACTTTTGCGCAGTACTGTATATTTTGTGGCCTTTCAAATAGTCCGCTTCAATAAAACAGCAAATGCTATTGAACCACTCAAATAGATCTAAAACCGCACGTGGCGATCTTCAAGTTGTCAGTAGGTCAACATGTCGCTTTTACTCCTAGGCCTTGTGAGTGAGTGAGTGAGTGAGTGAGTGAGTGAGGTGAGTAGTTCATTACCTGATCTTGGAAGATGCGTGCCAGTGGGGCACAGTCGGTGGTCCTGATGAACTGGGCAACGTCGGTGATGCTCCACTCTAGAGGGCTAGTGTCCAAACACAGCTTAGGGGGGGCTTCAGTCTTAGAGCTCTGCACACACACACACACACACACACACACACACACACACAACTGGGTCAAACATAGTCCTTCAAATACACAAGTAAAAAAGCTTACAAACAAAATACAACGTACAAGGTTAAGTATTTTGAGTAAAAATATCTGATTTACAAATGGGTAAGTATTTGACGAAAAAAAATTCTGATTGGTCAAACACTTTTTTGAACAAGTTGAATGTTTTTCTTATTAGTTTGATGTTAATACCTTTGGTGAGGGAGGGTGGTTTTCATCGTCGGAAAATGACGGAGAACGGGGCTTGCGGCGCTTGCGGGTGGGTCTAGGCGTTGCCGGCGGCGACGGGGACGGGGTCGCCGGCTGTGATTTTCCAATGGAATATTCGGAATCATCTTGAAGATCATCCTGAGGCTCCGAACCGGAATCTTCACTCAGAGAGTCGTCCTCGTCCAAATCTTCTTCTTCTCCACTGCCCTGTGAGAAAGAGCCATTTGGAAATATTATTATTATTATCTTATTATTATTATAATATTTGTGTCGGTGCAAAAGTGAGGAGGTAGAACTCAAAGCAAGGCAAGGTTAAGAAGGACCACCCTCAAGTGATCAGATATGTGTGTGTGTGTGTGTGTGTGTGTGTGTGTGTGTGTGTGTGTGTGTGTGTGCATGCCTGCTACCTGTGGGGATCCTGCTGGTGTGTTATCCAGGGAGGCTGAGGAGCGCCTCTTTTTGTGGACAAAGAGCTGCTTCCTCCTCTTCCTCCTCCTCCCTCTCCTCTTGACTCCTCCCTCTAGGTTGGAGTGCCCCCCCGGTGGGCGACCCACACGCCTGCTCTTCTTCTTCCCATAGTAGTACGCTGCAAGGAAAACAACCAATCACCAGCTTACAACTAGGAATCACACTGCTCACTTTAGAATTCGGCCTTGGGAACCATGTGAGAAATGCTAATTATTTTATTGATGTTACTGAGGCTTCAATTGTTTTGGGACCTCCAATGGCTTAAATACAAATAATTCACAGAAGATTACCATCTACTTAAATCATGTTTGCATGCCTAATGTTTATTTTATACAGGACCAACCATTTTTTGTAGAAACTCCTTGAGGTTTGATAAGGGGTCTTGGCTGTTAGACTCACTGTATTTAGTCTTGGTGAGGACAGAACAGTTCTCTGAGCAGCGATCCAACACCATGCGAGGTCCGAACAGGTTGGGGCAGCACTCCAGTTTGATGCAGGTCTTCCTACAGAACTCAGCCACGTAGTCGGCAGTGCGGACTATCTCCACTGTGGCTCTGTAGCTTTTCCCCTTGTACCTGGTCAGAAGAGACAGTTCACCATTAAGAGTTGAAGAAAGATACAATTATATAAGGTAAAATCAAACATTCTCAAACTGTTCGGAACTAAAAGCAACAATAGTTTTAGACTGAAGGAAAGGGCTAAGGTGCCACGCTCAATCTTTTAAACGGCAAAGCAAACCCAGCTATAGATATCACCACCCTCATATTGAACTAATGCGTTTTTTGTTGTTGTTTTTTATCTTCACTTGGCTTTGAGAGTCTCTCCATGGCCGTGCCAGCGGTCCTCCTGGTCCAGCTGGAGTTCTCTGAGCACACGGCTGGGCTTGTAGGCCGAGTTGATCAAAAGAGTCAACACCTGGAAGATAAAGGTACCGGTGTGTATTGAGCTGCGTATGAAGGAGCATAGTGGAGCATTTCAGGAAACACAATAAAAAATAAACAAACTGAACGTATTTCATAGTGTTATGCCCATAGCATATTTAGGACATTATAAACATAAATACAATAAATCAATGAAACATGTAAGTAGAAAAGTAGAAACTTTGCTTTCCATACCTCTTTGAGCACCAGAACACAGTTTCCCGGGCCTATGAACTGGGGTAGCTCAGCGATGCGCCCCTTGTTTAGGTAAGGGCCAGAGAAGCAGCGATGGTTGAAGTAGATCTTTGGACAGCAGTACTTTCCATTCCCCTGCCCTGTATACACAAAGACATCCACACACACACACACACACACAAAATTAGCACCTTAACCACACGTACAGAATTAGCGATCTGAGGTTCATAACAATGCAAAATTACAATTAATGAATGTCTCAATACAACAAATATGGATATGAAGGAAAGACTAGAGTCACCTGTCTCAGGCTGGTTGCCTGTTTGTTGTTTGAGAGTGTCAGGTGATTGGGATTTGGTTGGCACTCTGCTAGTAGGAAGACAAAAAACATGAAAACACACGGCAATGTTCAAATTGTACCCTGAGGGTTAACAGATTACAGCAGTAAATAAAGTCGTATAAAAATAAAAACATAACATACGGTTTCTCAGGCTGTACAACGGCAATCTTTTTCTGTTTCTCAACTAGAAAAAAAGAGATAAACATCAATTAAATAAAAAATAAAAAACGTTTATAAATAATAACCGACACATTCCATATGGTGTGTGACAAAAAAAAAAGTTAATCACAAGGTACCAATAGAATAATCTTTTAAGCTCCTTTTTCTTCAGAGTGGAAATTATGAAAGTTCAAAACTTGGTAAACGTTGGCTGATTTTCTTCTATTATCTTCTCCCTTCCCATCGTGTTTTCAGAGGCAATACTACGTAGCTAGGAGCTAGGAGTCTCTGACCCCTCCTTCTGATCAAGGGCCACTAAAGAAAACACTTTCACGGAGCAGGCTATGAGGAGCCTACCTGGTGGTTTGACGGGGTAGAGAAGCGGGTAGCCGTTGGTCTCACACCAGCTGACAGGGAAGATCTCCAGGGAGTCCACATGGACAATCAGGTCTGGTATGGGCTGCTTCAGTCCTGCAATGAAGAGCGAAGCACATGCACACCCAAACGTTGGATTCAGAGAGTTAAATCAGGAGAAAGTGGACGCAGTAATTCACTTTTTTTTTGTCACACACCATATGTAATATGTTGGTTACTTTTCATAAACATGTTTTTTTTTTTGTATTGTTAAATTGATGTTTATCTTTTTTTGCACAATGATAATGCTCTTCAGGATTATCAAGGACTGGGTGGGAAGGGACTTTTTAAACACAAGCTCTTACAAATTCAGACTTCAGACTTCTCTCACACATTATCTCTCTCACACACACACACACACACACACACACACAATAGATAAAGAGCTGATGCTGTGCCTGTTTGTTGTGAACTTCGACTCTCACCTTCTAGGCCGAGCCAGATGTGTTGACCTTTGACCTTGGTCACCGTTGCCACGTGAATGTTCTCGGGTATCAGAGGGTTCACCGCCTCCAACTTCATGGTCTCTTTGAAGCAGTGGTCGGGCTGCTCCTGAGCACATATTAGGAGGGGAAATATATTTTTATTAAACAGATTTATAGTGAATGCATACATTCGTATACAGATCCTCCAAGGGATATCTTTACCTGTGACATGCGGCATTGTGTATGAATACATACAGTGTAACCATAAGACTTGCAGGGATACTTCCACAAGCTACAGAGCCCATAGGATGACATTGCCATGACTTTTGGACAGTATGTGTTCTGTTTTTAGCAGGGCATTACGTTGAGACAGTTCCACTTACAGTGGGGAAGCATTGCTGTGGAGCTGCTTCGGCCTCACACTGTTTCAGGTAATCAGCCCAGTCAAAGTCCTGACCCTGGTATCCTGCAGGATCACAATAGACAGACAAAGAGAAAACCGGGTTAATTTAAGAAATAAAAATAATAACAATACATAAAATATAACAGAAGTTTTAATGAGTAAGATGACTGTTGTTGACAAAGTAAAGTTAGACTGTGGGTTGAAGGTACCTGGAGGAGGTTGGAGTGGAACTCCGTTCTTCAGGCTCCACTGTGCTGGAAAGATCCCTGGGCTGTCCCTGTGACACAGGAAGGACCGCCCACCACTGCCCTCTGACCCCTCGTCACCACGGAGATCGTCCATCTTTACCAGGAAGTATTGCTCACTGTACACCTGAGGAATAGAAGGCAACAGTTTGTCTGAAACGCCTTTACCCGTCAGTCCAACGGACAAGTGTCAACTAATAAGATATCCGATTGATGTAATGTAGTTGCCCATAACAACGGAAGTCGTTGTAGTTCTTTCATCATTTATTTTTAGACCACTGTCATAAGTTGCTCAGTCAGAGCACCAAACATGAATATGAATTGAATAAACAAAGACAGACGATCAGTAGAGACAGAGATTGATGTAGCGGTAGGATATAGCGAAGTCGTGCTGTTACCTTGGCGACAGTGGCAGGGCAAATGGAGAAAGGGGAAGCGGGGTCAACAGCCTCCAGTTTCAGCCCTTCAGTGAAACAGTGAGGCGCGATGCCAGGTCGTGCCTGAAACACGCGCGCGCGCGCACGCACACACACACACACACACACACACACACACACACACACAGAGGATGAAGCTCTTGTGAATATTTCATCAGTACCCACTTTCGTAAATTTGTATCACTCATCATTACCCAAACATAAAAAATGAGCAGTAATCAGACAGCCCAAGGTCTATGGCAGTCACTCACCTTGGTGAGTTCCTCAGTCAGAGCTTCCTCTTCATGCAGCTCACTGATCCTCTGTCTCACCTCCTCCCACTCCTCAGCCTTGCGTAGAGGGGCCAGGGCTGAAGTCAGCAATCCATGCGCACGCGCAGAAACACACACACACACACACACACACACACACACACACACACACACACACACTTAAGTTAAAACAAGCACTTATGTCCCTCTGATTTCAGGGACATTCAGACATGGGCATTCCTTAATTTTCATGAAATAACAACAACAACAACAACAACAACAACAAAATAATAATAATGATAATAACACAATCTGAATATAGATAAAGTCATAATTTGCTCCGTAATGCTGACCAGTGGGGGGCCTGAGGGTGCAGCTCTGCTCTTTGGCCCAGCCCGGAGGGTGGAGGCGTGGGTGGAGGTAGTAGATCCACCGGGTGGACGCAGGGTCAGGGAGCCCCTCGGTGCCCGCCAGGCGGAGCCTCAACCTGCCTCCCACGTTCTCCTCCACCTCGGCAGCCCAGGCCTGAGCGGGGTCGAGGTCGTCCTGGAGCTCCACGTGACAGCCAGAGCACAGCCGCTCGGCGGGGTCCCTGCCGCGCTGAGGCTGGAGACGCATCGGAAAACATTCATTAAATAATCATATTCATATTTATATAATCAATAATTCATAATGGGAAATAATAGCCTCCAAACGGTCATCCTGACCTAATAAAGACCAATGTCAAGCTGCATCAAATGAAAACACGTTACAATATCAATGTATATACAGTTATATGTGTTAGAAGGTATGTATACACAGTATACTGTATTTTATGAACTACAATATATTTAAAGTAGCCCCTCACTCGCCCAGTACATTGCATGATTTCAGCCTACAGCCTCGTTCCTTGCACAGACACTAACAAGATTCAGTTTAGAGCGAGTGTAAGCACACAGCAACCATTACTCATGCTTGGCGTATTGCATGACTTCATATTTGAGCCTACATGTTTACTTCCTTGTATAGACTCTAATGAAATGAGTTTGTTGTCCCCCACTTGAGCCACCTTACCCCTTCCAGCAGGGTGGCGGGGGCACTGCACTGTTCGCCCAGGGCTTTGTCTAGCAGAGCCTGCCAGTCAGAATGCTTCTCGCGAACACCTGAGAGAAGGGCCGACACACACACACACAGATAATATGGTTTAGCTACGTTACAAAGCACGCTAACACACTCTTCTGGGAGGATATACAGTGTTTAATGCAACAACAAAAAAAGCTTTGAAACTAGATGAAGACGTTGTATACATTATTAATATTATGCTTTTTATGTCTTGGAAAAAAAAAAATGTATAAGAAAACTTTATGCTTAAGGACCAAGTCTGAAATTAACTTCATGAGTACAGGCACGATATCTTTTGTCCTCCCCTCGCGCTTGGCTCACCTTCCGGGGCCCTCATAGTTTTGCCCTGCGCCCGGCTCCACCCCAGTGGATGGAGGTCTGCCGTCATGATGTCACACCAGAAGTCGGCGCGCCGGTCGTCCTGGTAACCTTCGTAGCGCAGCAGCAGGAGCTGGCCACAGGTGGTGATGATGGTCGCCACCCAGTAAGGGCTCTGGGGTTCCGAGCGCACGCACACTTCCAGCTTCATACCAGGGGTTAGGCCTGTCTCTAGACCCTGATCCACCTGAGAGAGAGAGAGAGAGAGAGAGAGAGAGAGAGAGAGAGAGAGAGAGAGAGAGAGAGAGAGAGAGAGAGAAAAGAAACAGGGAGAGGGGGACAGAGAAAGAAGGGAAGAGAGAGTGAGTCAGAAAAAGGGGGGGTAGAGACAGATGTAGCACGGGCCAAAGTAAGAAGAAGAGAGATAAGTAGAGATGCAAGGATATGAGGGGAAGGCACGGTCAGGAGAAGAGACAGTGATAAAAGTGAGCATATTTGGGGAAATAAAACCTTATGGGTATAATGTAAACATATTGGATTATGTAAGCATTCGGCATCTGTCTTGAGAGGTAGTGGGCTGGAATCCTTATCGAAAAATGTTGATTTAGAAGTATTATGGCACGAAAAAACAATGATTCTGAGAGAACTCACGTGTTTGAAGGCATGGTGGGGCACAGACACAGCCTCACTCTGCTCCAGATAGGTATCCCAGTTAAACTCTGACACTTCCTGGCCAGAGTCGCCATCTGAAACACACACACACACACACACACACACACACACACACGTACATACTTTCTAATTAAACAGGATACGATATCAGTGCTTGTGTTTTTCAATCAGCTACATCTTTAAATTCATCTGTATTCTTCAGGCCCTATTTTGAACTTACCAGACTCCAGCTCATGAATCATATTGGCGCCCCCTATTGACCAAATCTGGAAGCTCTGATGAGGAAGGAAGGCGATATAATCCCCTAAGGAGAGAGGAACTAACCATTGATCCTCACATCAACATAGAGCTTACACAGAGAAGTGACTTTCTCATTACCAAAGGAAAATTACACACAATGCAATTAAAGTGTAAGTCGTGCAAACATACAACAATCTGTACACTAAAATAACCATCATACCTTACATTTTTTTAATCTAATCTTAGATGGACAACTTTTTAAACACAACTGGTCTGATAAATTCACTAAATATAATTAAAATATAACTGAACATTTTTGAAAAGGGATAAAAGAAACTATTGAGCAGCAACAGGCATGCAATGACGTACAAGACTGGTTTATCCAACACACCGGTCCATATTTAGACACAGACCTGCTTGGTAACATAACCTATTGCAAAAGCACTTCATTTTAAATGGTTCACAGCGTCACCATTCAAAAGGACCCAGTCATGACTGATTTCAATGGATGGATTAATAGATGAATAGCCCCAAGTAAAATCAGTCATTACACGGTGTGCATTGCAGTCATTCATCTCGGATTGATTCACACTGCATGAGTGACACACCAGATGACAAGTGACAGCAACTCGTCTTACAACACCTCATCTAGTTAAGTCATAAGGATCCTGCCAACTGAATAGGCTGGAAAGTTTGTAAATTAACCACATTTTTAAGTACAGTGCTCTTAAATGTATCATGTAGGTCTGGAACGCTGCATCCACTAATGTTATCCCACCCTTTTTTTTTTGAATTGGCAAAATTCTTGAAAACGAAGCAAATACAGCGATTTGCTTGGAAAGTTGCCACTGATGTTTGCGGTAGACGATGCGATTGAATGAAACAACAGAGGTCATTTTGATTTATTTTTTTTACTTTTAAAAGTGCTCAGAAAGAAGCATTAGAACTGAAAAAAGCTTGAAGAGTTCAGTGTATAGGATGCTGAGGGTAGCTTCTCTGTCAATGGCTGCTCCATTGAGGCAAAGTGTCAGGCCGCTCATTGTCATGCCTGACGTCTTTATTAAAGACGAGGCCACCGACACACAGCAGACCCCCACATCTCTCTCTTCTATTACTTCTATCTCTTTTCTATAGCTAATGTTTATTTCTATCTCATTTCTATAGCTAATGTTGATCTCTTTCTTTGGACTTTTTTTTTCTTACTTATATAACACCCTAACCCTAACCCTACTCTGATTTAAGTTTGCTCTTTTTTTCTGGTGTTTTCTCTGTCCATCTCTCACCTCCCCCCTCTCTCTCTCTCTCTCTCTCTCTCTCTCTCTCTCTCTCTCTCTCTCTCTCTCTCTCTCTCTCTCTCTGTCTCTCTCTCCTTCCCACTCCCTCTCTCTCTCTCTCTCTCTCTCTCTCTCTCTCTCTCTCTCTCTCTCTCTCTCTCTCTCTCTCTCTCTCTCTCTCTCTCTCTCTCTCTCTCTCTCTCTCTCTCTCTCTCTCTCTCTCTCTCTCTCTCTCTCTCTCTCTCTCTCCCTGACCACCAGCAGGCCAACTCGACCCTATGCTCCGCCTGGATCAGCAGAGCCTTTCACCCACGACCCTGGCCGCCCTGCCCCGGGCTCCAAACACACACACACACAATCACAATCCCAAACACACACAATCAGATATAGACACACACACACACACACACACACACACACACACACACACACACACACACACACACACACACACACACACACACAGCTTAAAGGGCCTCATTGTGCTCAGGGGTCACACTCCAACATAGAAGATGATAAAAAGAGCAGTAGACTCATTCACAAACTCAGTCCTCAGTTTTGGTCCATTTCTAGGCTCTTTTAAATTTTAGGCTCTAATAATAGCATTCAAATGTTGACAGCTTTGAGTGGTTCAATATTAGGTTAATGTTACAACTTTTATAAACAAAATCAACAACATAAAAACATTACTTGAGGATACTTGTTGATCTTGAGGTAAATATGTTTCATGACGTTTCAGCGAACTAATAATTGCATCATTAAACTGAGCATGTCGTGTTTAGTTTGCTACAGGAAGAAGCGCGTTGACACATTCACCACAACTACTAGCAGAGTGCCTGTATCTCTCCACCGCAGAACTAAATCCCCATAGCAGAGAAATTAAAGGCCTTGTATGAGGAGCACACTACCTTATAGATCGCTGCGTGGTGCCGTATTAGCACTAAGCTTTCAGCCGGATGATGTTCAGCACTTATCATGTTATTGAGCTCTTTCAACCGGTAGGTTAATGCTGGAATTCCTCTATGGGCATTAGACATCAAATTTAAACGACAGAAATAGCCTAAATAAGTTCCTGTGATGTTGGATACGTGGTTTTAGGAAAATATGCATGCTGGCTAATGACAACTTATTTGCAAGATCCAACTATTGGTAACCAATGATCATAAACAACAGAGCGACCGCACTGTTCTTAGGTTAGAAATGAGTTTACTTTAACCACAATACGGTCATTATATTTATGACAGTATAGGGTACGATCGGCTATATGCCAATTGTGTAGGCGAGCTACGCCAGCTAGGTTTGACAGTAGCCAATGTCAAATTCGAGTCCTCGTGACCGGGTATGAAGTTCGCGCGTCTGACTGTAAGGCCTGATGCAGTGTGTAAAAAAACGACCACATGTGTTAACCAATAGGCCTACCTTGAACTAAGTGCGGTAATAAGTTAACAACTGAAAATCAACCTTAAAAAGCAAACATTTGCTATACATATAATGCGCAAGTCAAGCGTTTCCCCATGAGCCTAAATGCGTCAAGTATATTGACAGACACAATATTTCTATTTCTGCAGTGCCGTTGCAACAATGTTGCCAATATAAGTCAAGTTGCATAATAGCAAACTTACAACCAAGAGGCTAAATATGTTAAAGAGAGCATTGGAAATAAGTTTCAACATCTCCTTGTGCTTAAGATAGCCTTGTTCTTGCTCAATCAGCCCTAAACGAAGCGACATTTAAATGGTGCTTGTTCTCAAAGAAACCTTTACCATAAAACATTACCATAAAAACAAATTACACAAACCAAATAAATGTGCACGATAATGCCATGGGATCTTTCAAAGGTAGGCCTATTAGTTATTTTCCAGCTGACTTACTAAGCTTTTTCTAAAATACAAGGGACATGGTTTTATGAAACCAATTGCTCTACAGACACATCAAGGTTGATGTTCCAACTTTAACGGCGATATGTGCACTAGAGAGAGAACATATTTATTGACAGGGCGCGCTAAGAAAACAAAAGAACGATTGCATCAATAGTGCAACATATGTAAGCCGACGATGTTTTGCAAAAGATAAAGGAGTCGAATAGGGCTGATAAGGCACATGCTAAAACGTTGTGGCCAAGTCAAGTTACTGGAACGTCATGGCTTGAGCAATAGGCTACACTACCGAGCAATAAGGGCGCCTGCACTCGACCGAGCCCGAGTCCTCTTTTTTAGAGACGGGAAAAAAGACGAACCAAGCACTAAAATGCATGATAATACAATGAACCTACAATAAACAAAATATAGTATGTGAATATTTAGTCACAAAAATCGTCTCTTACCAGTAAATAGTTTTTTAAGTCGGTTTTTAGATGCCGTTCCTTTCCGCCTAGTCTTTCACGACCTCATTCCAATATGGCACAAATTGCCACTGCGCATGTTCTGCCGCCTATATGCACGTTCTAAGCCCGGGTAGATAATATTGTCGGAGAATGAAAAAACGACTTCCATCTTCACACACAATAAAATATGACATTTCAAAATATAAACCTCATATAAAAAAGAGCGTACCCTGGAAATATGGGTTACTTTTAATTTATTGACCCATTGTCTTATATCAAATAGGGAGTATTGTCGGAAATCATGAAAGATTTAGTTATTTAAGCCATTCGCTCATGGATTCAATACTTTGTTAATCGTTCAAGTAGAATGTGGATTGTTCATCGACCTACTTTCGTTCAAGACATTTTTTCAACTGCCATACAAAAAAATGACGACTCCTTATTGAATAAACAATATGAGGAGACATCGTTGCAGATTTTTAGTTTTAGTTCAATTCGGTCATTTGTCTTTAGAGCAGCGGGATTTTTTTACTCTGAAGAATTGATAGAATCCACATGCATAATAGACTGATGAGGAAAGGCTAAGTCAGGAATTCTAAGCTATGCACTCAATAGCCATAGCAGTTTTTTTTGGTATAAGAAATTTCTGGAAATTAGCCCATGACAAGACGTATACAGTGATTAGTGCAACGCATATTAAATACAATTAGCTTCATCTGCTTAAGAAATTTGATATATTTTCAATTCCATTTTGGTTTCAAGCCTACGTCTTCGCTAAAAGCAGTTTGCACTCACTTCGGCGATGTAGGCAGGGCTAGACTACTGCTTTATCCCCTACAACATAACATTGGGATTCCTAATACTGGGCTTACAATAGAAGAAAAATCATAGCTGGATGTATGCTCATTTTTCAATAGCCTAATTGAAAGACAGAAGAAGCAGTTTTGCAGTCCGAACAATTCATGCAGCCTGAAACCAAAATAAAGCCTGCAATCATGCATTCGTTTTGAGGTAAATTGTAATTAAAACTCATTTATTTCAAATTGAGTTTATAAGGAGAGTATAAAAACGGGACTTTTGCTATATAAAACTAGATTACTCTAGATGAAAACAGTAGTCAATAGTTAAACAAATATATGCACATATCACAATACAACTGAATAATTCAATTTACACAGATACATTTGATGTTGTAATAATTGGTCTGAAAAAGAACCAATTAAAATCGAATATTCTACTTAATCTGCTAGTTCAATGCTTAATATGCAGGACTCTTTGTATGGGCATCATGCCTTAAAATACAATTCGCAATACATTTTAAAGCTACATGTTTTTACAAATATAAACAGCTTAACAGTTTGTGATTTGCTTTTCTAAAATATTTGGCTAACTTTTCCATGGCTACAGGGTGGCCGGAGGACAAGGACAGCTCGTGCGCACTGCAGGAATGTCGTGGGGTAGCTGGTCATACACGAGAGAAATATGTAGTTGCGGGAGCAGACCGCTAGATGTAAGCAAAGGAAGATGGCCGAGTTGAACAAAAGGTCTCTCAAAATTCTAGTAAATATGGAAAAATGTGAATATATACATATCAAGATCTAAACGTATGCAATGGCAGCAACTATTGGCAAAACATGTTATAATGCGTTGATTTTATTTAAGTTTTTTAAATCAGATGTAAAATATTAGGACAGTAAAAAAGTAAATCCTTAATCACCAACATCTTATCTAATCAGGACAATATTCATACAATTTTAATAAACAGCATCATTATTTCCTTGTTAAAATACCTACATTCAAGTAACATGACACGATATGAAGTCCAATATCCATAGTTACATTATCCCCTACAATAAGCATAACTACATCCTTCATCTTATGAACAACACAGTATTATGACAGCCAGTACGATGACAGTGAAAAAAACGTATAAATATCTGTATTGACTTATGCTTGCAAAACCTATCACAACATTGCAGCCCGGACCAGTTAATGTTTCTCTCATGATTGGCATATTTGGGGACAGCTTGCCATATTTTCGACTGCATGGTTGAGCAAAGCCGGATTGGTGACTGATTAAAACGTCTGCACATTCAAATACAGTTTAGACAAAATGATTCCGTATCCCCCTCATCCCATGCTGACTTTAGAGAAACATATTCAATTCCAACTGGTATTGTAGGAGTGCTGAGCCGGGCCCGGCCCAGGCTAACCCTGTAAGAAGAAGGACAGGAAGCTCCAGGAAGGAAATTGGTACACAGTGACAGCTACATTGCTTTGCAAGCAATAGATATATACCAGCAATCCTGAAGTAACCATTTACATACAATTTAAAAGTGCTACTAGTTACGCTTGCTTATTTAACATCCCTAGGTCCAGCCCCAACTTAGGCCCTAGAAATTATGCTTTTCAGGGTAATATTATGCAGAATTGTAAACTAGTATCATATTGGTGTTTACAGATGTATAATAATCACTACCACCTGAATAGGCTAACCCTTCCGATTTGGATAACAATTCCAATGTTTTATTATGATTTTGTTTAAAATCCAGCTGGCAAACTGTTCAATTGACACAACGCCATGCAGTTCACTATGATTCAGTACCGCATCAATCTTACAATCCCTATGGAGGAAAACATCTTACTTTACAGCAGAGATAAAAATGTTCAGGCTTTGACAAACAGTGCAGAAGTGGCACCAACATCTGATTGGCTGCTAGAAACCTATTAAATGAACTTTATATACAGTTATAGGATTTTCAAACTAATGGGATTTATACAGGCAAACACATTCAAACACAGTACTCTCGCACACAGCCACATGCCTTACGCACACATGCAACAGAACTACTAATCTCACACTCAAATAGACGTGTGTATATATTTGTGTCTTATTAAAAAAGAAAATACAGTACAGTGACTGATTCATATTATTTCAAGGTTTGATCACAAAACAAAAGAAAGATACCATTGAAGAACAGACCCCCCTCGTAGGTACGTTGATAAATGTAACACTGGCCTCCTGGTTTTTCTACAGCTTACAGTTATATGGTATACATATCTTCCTCTTTGCTCATTGCTCACCTTCCTGAATTGCAAAAACAACTACCATCGGTCTACCATGTAGCTGGAAGCTGATTAAAATATGGACAAAATGGAGATATTGTTCACTCAAGACTTTCATTGATGATGAAGGGCAGAGGGAATGACGCAGTTTTGGGGTTGATAACCTCGCCCGCCATTTTGTCTCTATTTGTCCAGCATACGATCCATGTTTGGATTGATGAAGGAGAAGCCAGCGAAGGCTGCCTGGTCCATGGAGTCAATCAGGTTCTTGTCTGCTTGGGAGAGGCGTGGCTTCTCATTTAGGAACTCCCGGTCAAAGTTGCTGCAGTCACTGGGGGATTTCTGTAATGGTCAGAAAATAGGAAATCACCTACCGGTCACAAAGTGAATCAAAAGATCGAGGCCGCATTTCAAAAGACTTTTTCTTGCAACAGTAGACATTTTCTTCCTTTTTAATTCAATTTTGTATAATCATCTTAAATTGCATTACTAAAGGTAGTTATTATTGAAAGACTTTAAAGATTTGTGCAATAATTAAATTAAACCCATATGTTCCATAATTTAATAAAGCCCATAATGATTTTTAAACACCAAATAGCTTAGAAAGAAATGTATTACTGTAGAAAAGTATTTCTACAGCTCGATAAAGATACACAACAGACCAGAGCCAACTAAACATACAAATATCACCATGGCAATATTTTTTATATCCATGTCGCAGGAGAAATCTACAAGCACTGATTAGCCCCCATACAGCCCTGTAATAGAAACAATGTGGTTGGGAGAAATGGAGGTCGTACCACTTTTGGCTTAAAGGGGGGGTCCACCTCTCTCTTCTCCAGTGCTGACCAGTTGATGGTCTTGAAGAAGGAGTGTCCACGAATGTTGCCCACCACACCTAGCCTGCGGCTGGGATCACGCTCAAACAGCTAGCGAGGGAAAGAGGGCACAGAGAGAAGAAATGTAATAGAATGTAATAGATGTAATAGTGTACATATTATTAAGTATTTATCTTAATTCAAACTTTACCTTATTTCATTTTTTTGCAATTGAGCAGTAAAAAACTGGGAAACTCAAATTAGAATGGAAAAACCAAAATGTCAAATGACACAATTGACAAAACAAAGACTAATCAGCTCAAAAAGGCGGTGCATTTAAGACCAAAAGACTCAAACGAAACCAGCGGACAGTCAGTTAAGCATGTTTGTTTGTGAACAGAAGGAGTGGAGGTACACACAATGCAAAAGATAAAGGCTTTGAATGGGTGTGTGAGAAGAACAAACGAGTTTGATGGCATGTTCATTTTTACATTCTGGTTGTGGTAGTTGATCAGTATCGGTGTGTGTGTGTGTGTGTGTGTGTGTGAGAGAGAGAATGAGTGAGTGAGTCTAATGATAGGCTACGTCATACTTTTATTCTAAGTGTGTATTTAACGTTGCTCTGTGAAAGTGTTATTTTATTATTTATTTCAACTACATTGTTTGTACCCAGCTAATCTCTAATCTCTCTCCCACCTTTTCTAGCAGGTCCTTGGCTTCCTTGGTGATCCAGCGAGGGTAGTGAGGCACGTCCATCCTGATGGACTCAAACAGCTCATCTTCATCGTCTCCCTGGAACGGCGACTGGCCGATCAGCATTTCATAAACCAGCACCCCAAACGACCACCAATCTACTGAGAAGGTGTACTTTTGTCCCAGAAGAATCTGAGGAACCAAAAAACGATTATTAAAGACATTCACCGTGTCAATTCATGTCATCTCATGTAACACACACACACACACACAAACTAGTAAGTAGTGACGCAACTGCCCATAGCGTACATTTGTGCACATGCAATGAAAGTTTGTCCACTCTCCTCTCTCTCTCTCTCTCTCTCTCTCTCTCTCTCTCTCTCTCTCTCTCTCTCTCTCTCTCTCTCTCTCTCTCTCTCTCTCTCTCTCTCTCTCTCTCTCTCTCTCTCTCTCTCTCTCTCTCTCTCTCTCTCTCTCTCTCTCTCTCTCTCTCTCTCTCTCTCTCTCTCTCTCTCTCTCTCTCTCTCTCTCTCTCTCTCTCTCTCTCTCTCTCTCTCTCTCTCTCTCTCTCTCTCTCTCTCTCTCTCTCTCTCTCTCTCTCTCTCTCTCTCTCTCTCTCTCTCTCTCTCTCTCTCTCTCTCTCTCTCTCACACACACACACACACACACACACCTCTGGAGCAATGTAATCTGGTGTTCCACAGAAGGTGGAGGCTTTGTTGTCTCCAAACACATTCTCCTTGCACATGCCAAAGTCTGCTATCTTGATGTGGCCATCTTTTTCCAACATCACGTTGTCCAGCTTCAGATCTCTGTGGAGAGAGGAAAGGACAAAGAACACAAAGCATTGTTTACCAAATCATACAAAAGATTTAATTTCTATTCTTAGTACCCCTTGATTTGGACAGTTTGGGAGATAAGGCCAGGTAACTCCATGCAAGATTGGGAATTCAATGACAAAAGTTTGGTTTACTTCCACTACCCTGTGGATCCACACTAGACAAACCATGATGTGTTTACAACTAAATATTCACTGTGTCTCACCTGTAGATGATACCTTTACTGTGAAGGAACTGCAGTCCAACAACGATCTCTGCACCATAGAACCTAAGGGATGAGGGATGGAAAGGGTTAAATGGTATTTTTATCTACACACTAGGCTGCATTTAAGAGATAAACAAAAATAAATATGTAATATACATAATATCTATTGATCAGAGCTTCTCTCAGCAGGGAAACCATTAGCTTCTTACCCCAGAAATATTTTAATCCATCCATTGCTAAAAAACTTTAAGAGGATACTAATGTGTGCTTTAGCAGTAAATTCAATCACACTTGAACCTTCAAACTTACTTAGACAGATTGTGTTACAGACTGCATTTACCCGCACCAACTCTCTGATGTGTGTGTGTGTGTGTGTGTGTGTGTGTGTGTGTGTGTGTGTGTGGTCCTGCATACAGCACTGTGGTCTCCTGATTTAATTTGTATTTTGACTGATCTTTTAATTATGTGTTTCATGACAGGGCGTCTCTTCAAAAAGAGGTCTGTCTAAATACTAAGCATTGATGTCATAATAGCATGGCTCCATGTACAGCAGCTGTAGAACTCACGTCGCCCTCAGGAGGTCAAAGCGGCCTTTATCCTGGATGTGGAACATCAAGTCTCCACCATTAAGGTACTCCATCACAAAGAATAGGTGTTCCTGGACAAATAAGTGACATACATACCATCAACTTACATCATCTTAATGCATGGTAATAAATATATAAATGTTTGTTTGTGGTTGGTGAGAGAAATTATGGGTAGTGAGGGAGGGATAGTGTAGGTGACTGCATGCACAAGTAACTGGGAGGTGTGTTTTTAAAGCGCAGATTGCAAAGTATAGGGGGAGGGGCCGTTTAAGTACTCAATGGGTTTAGTTTCCACTCTGTGACACCACTCCCTGGTGGTCTAGTGGTTAGGATTCGGCGCTCTCACCGCCGCGGCCCGGGTTCGATTCCCGGTCAGGGAACTCACTTTTAGAACTTTACATTAACTCTTATAAATGATTTGCTGGGGTAAAGGAATCAAATTGCTATCCATACTGTCAGACAATACTGTCCCGAGTTTGTTTGTGTATGAGGAAGGGGTTGTGAGCACAACAGAAAAGAAAGACTGTGTGTGAAATAGACAGACAGTGCACCAGAGAGAGAGAGGGAGGGAGGGAGGGAGGGAGGGAGAGAGAGACGTCAGCTTACCTTGGTCTGGAAGGTGGAGTAGAGGTGTGTGAGGAAAGGGTTGTCCCAGGCCAGAGCCAGGACCCTCTTCTCCACTAAGGTGCACTCCACATCATCATCCATCAGGACCACATCCTTTTTCAGGGCCTTGACAGCGAAAAACTCCCCCCGACCCTTAAGCTCAGCCAGGAGCACCTGGCGGTTAACACAAGAGATAGGGGAAGCAGGCAGTGCTATAGTTAGTCCCCTGTATTTAGCACCCACTGACAGTTACTATGATAATCACATGTTTACGGATGCTTGCATAGGTGATTATTTATGTGACGGTTCGGGGGGATATAAATAATAGAGCAAAGTCTCATTCATTTAGAAATAGTTCCCTAATGGTTCATTGCACATCCCCAATGCTCCTTACACACATACAGGTCAACCGTTGCCTTTGAGAAGAAGCTGACGAGTAGACCTGCCTGCCCTACTGTTATATATGAACTGAAACTTTAAAGAGGCATACCTTGCCAAAGCTGCCCTTGCCCAGCACCTTGTGGAAAATAAAATTGTTGATGGTGAGCCGTGCCACTTTGGTGATGCTGCTAGGAGGCAGAGTGGCAGGAGCAGGAACAGTGCCATTGCCAACTGCTAAGCGCGCACACACACACACACACACACACACACACACACACACACACACACACACACACACACACACACACACACACACACACACACACGTTAAAATATGCAGGCTCAAATAAGCTGTAAAAGTGACACGTCGATTATAGCAGAAAGGAATGTATATTATACTATAATCTGCATTTCAAACAGTAGCATTTGGCATGGAGAAATAAATGTTGCTTACTGTTAGGGTCCGCGATTCCAGGGCTTTTTTTGAAGTCCTCGTAGATTCCAATTTCGTCGCTGTCAGAAGGTTTTTTCAAGGATTTCTGAAGAAGTAAGAGAGGATTATTAGGAATGGACAGAGAGCCTCTCCTTCAGCATTTACCTCCAAACCCTTGGACCTAAAACTCAGTGCTCTATCAACATGTCTCTCTATTTATTCATCACGTTTCTGGATTTATAAATGTTGTATGTTGGCAGCAGTTTGCCTAAAAGTCAAACAATATCTAACGTAACTGATAATATGTGTAATTGTGGGGCTGACCGAGTTGACTTGGGAGAGTGCTTCTGCCAGGAGTTTCTGGTTGATCCCACAAAGATTGGCCACTTTTGCCTGACACTTGTGATGCACGTTCACAGAACATTCTGAGATGACAGATTAATAAAGAACATTAGCCTGATCGTTTACAAGCACAGAAGGAAAGTCAGATACTGAGACAATCCTGTGATATTATAACATTACAGGGATATGGCGTGTGCTTTCCCCGTCAAGGTGATCACTTACAAATACAGCAACAATTAGTCGGAAATGAGGTACTATTATCACATTGCATGGTTTTAAGGAGTGAAAATAACTAGTGATTATAAAAAAAAAAAAGAATACAGTACTGTGCAAAAGTTTTAGGCAGATGTGAAAAAAAGAGTGGTCACAGCAAATATTGATTTGATTTAGTTTGTTAATTTGTTCATTCACTTTGCATTTAGTTAATTGACAAAACAAACTATTAACACTTCAATTTTTGCAAGCATTCTTACTTTACACACCTGCCTAAAACGTTTGCACAGTACTGTATAGTGTTAGTATCATATGGGTTATAGGGGATATAGGGTTTATAACCGGGCAGTTTTGCCCATTGACTTACACGTAGCACACTTAGACAGACCTGAAAAAGTTAAATAGATCTAAAATAGTATAAAATGAAGCTTTAAACTAATGCTAAAGAGTAACAGGGCGTTTTCTCACCTTCACATTTAAGGCCCTGTTTGACAAGGCCCCACAGCAAACTGCCACAGTGGTCACAGAAAGTGGGGCTCATGTAGTTGTGCTGCTTGAAGCGGTGAGGCATGTCAATGTTAAAGCGCTTCTTCTGGAGCTGGGGCGGGAAAAAAACACAAGCGTGAACATTCTGGAAACCTGGCTTTGAGGTGTGAAGACTGAACCAGAGTGAGTCGGGGTGGCACCGCCAGGTCCCTCCCTCAAGCCTCCTTAAGATGGTGGAAGATCCAGCTGCTCTACTGGATGCCCTTTATGCCCTCATGACTCCATTCTGATTTATTTTGATTCCGAATCCCATTCGTGCTGAGGAACTTTGTTTTGAGTCAGACTATCTGGTGTTTTTTTTTGTTGTTGTTTTTTTTCTCATGTTCCCAAGGCAAAATTAATTCTTACATTGGGCCTGAGTCTTTTAAAGAGAAGTGCTTATTGATTTAACTGACACAGCAGGTCTAGTGCTTTTCTTGAAATTGCGCCTTCATTGTCAAGTGGACTTTGGAAAAAGCCAATCACCCACAGTGTTTCAAGGATTTTGGTTCAAATACCTATCAATCAGGATGCCTGATACAATGAAATGTTTTAGAAAACTGCTGAAAGTACAAAAAGCTCTACCTCGGCTAATTATGCTATTATTTTACTGTTTGTTTCAAGGCTGATCTTTGGTTGTCTTAAATGTATCATCTGTTTATTGTATGTATCAGTTGTTTTACTGTTACTAATCACACTATGACTTCCAGTAAAAGGCTGTGGTTTTATACATGTTTGAAAGCTGTGGATAGGGAAAGACTTCTTACCAGTGTTGCACCACTATCAACTGCTGTACGAGTACATTTGCCGACGATTTTCTCTATGCATCTCTTGTGTATAGCAGCATTGCATTCTGAGGGTTAAAAAAAGGGGCCTCTGTTTTATTGAAGTGGTTTGAGCTGAAAATTGCTTTGAAATGTTAATGTTAACTGTGTTGTCTAATGATGTTATATAACCAATCAAATCTGAAAGTAAAAAAAAAAAAAAGAAAGGGTCACTTACGTTGGCACTTATATCCTTGCTTGTTGAGACCCCTGTTTAAAGTCAAAGGCAGAATCACACAATTAATGTCACATGAACTGAACAACAATTGATCATAATAACATGCCATCGCAAAAACATTCATCCAAAAACAATCATAAAGGGGCAACGCTCACACTCCTGGAGTTAGATAGGATGTCCATGGCAGGAAAGGGGGACATTCGCTCACATTGTGTCTTTATTATAATGTGGTGAAGAGATCTCAGTGGGTTACCCTGTTGGGTTTTGCCAGGCAATGACTCATACTCGTAATCAAGCCTTGCAACAGTAGGTCACTCTAGACTGGGAATTGGCTCCAACTGCTCTACTTAGTGGGTCTCAACAGGAGCGTTCGTTCGTTCTTTCTTTCTTTCTTTCTTTCTTTCTTTCTTTCTTTCTTTCTTTCTTAACCAGATAACTGTCTGTTGGTCCCAAATGGCACTCCCAATACTCCCAATACTTAGAAGTCACAGGATGGATTTGGGATACACAATATTGGTTTGAGATACACCAGTTTGACTGAGAGACCTGGACACATTCAAAAGAAACTATCCAAGGAAATAAGGAACAGGGGTGAAGCTTGAAGAAAACCCCTGTACTTTACGCAACACGTGGATGTATTTGAATATGCAGATAGATGCATAGATACATTTTACACACGCACATTGTAATGTTTACTGGATAATGGATAAGTATAATGGATAATAGTCGCCTCTTACCAGACAAACTCCCCGCAGACAGAGCAGAAAGTGGGGGTGGTAAAGAAGGTGGCACAGAACTCGTGGTTCATTTTCATGTGGATCTTGGCCTGTTTGATGGCACCTCTTCTCCTGGTCAGGGTCATGACCCCGTCTTCTTCCGGCTGTTGCACCTTCACTGGCGGATTGCACGGCACTACGAATCAGAATTAGAACTGAGCATTAGAAGTTTGAATGTAGTTCACTTTCAAACCGAGGTGAATCTAGAATATTATGAAATGTTTGTGTAGATTTTGTAGAGATTTAAGCAGATACATGGAAGTCAATAGAGAAAAGTAGTAGACACCATTTTAGAAGCCTCCATCTCAGATTTTATCATGGAAATTATTGTCACGTTAAATGCACAAAGGATGCTATAACGATTTATGACATTCTGAATCATTTTTTCTATCCTGTCAATCTCTTTGTGTGTGTGTGTGTGTGTGTGTGTGTGTGTGTGTGTGTGTGTGTTTGTTTAACCACAAGCCAAAGTGCTACCATCAATCGTCTGACCAGAGACCCGGGCCTTTAATCAAAGTGAGAAAACAAAAATAAGAGATAAACAAACAAACAAACAAAAAAAGGTCCCACAGTCTCACGTTCCACATGCAGGGTGAACAGCAGCAAGGAGAAAGGGCTCCTCTGGGCTCTGAGATACGTGGCCCTGACTGACGCAAGCCAAAGGGCTGGGGTTCAAAGGTCACCCAGAGAAACCCAATGAGAGGCGTGAGAGAGGGATACAAAGAAGAAGAAAAAAACCTCTCTGAACTGTGAGAAAAAAACAAAAGGATATCCATTGGAGGAGGAGGAGGAGGAGAAGGAGGAGGAGGAGGAGGAGGAGGAGAAGGAAGACAGAAGACAGAAACAACAGGAACGGGGAGGGGAGAAAGAAGGAGAGAGAGAACCTGACAGGGAGTGAAAGAACGTCACTTTTTTCTTCAGAATCAAGAGACAGGGAGGGGAAATAAAGGAAGAGTGATGAGAGAGAGAGAGTCAAGATAGACTAATTTCCTCTTGGCCCCTTCAGCCATTCCATCAAGCCACTGGTGTTTATGTTTGGATGTGCATCTCCCCGGCCAGCGACTCAAACACCGTCCGTCTGACAGGGAGAGAGGGAGAGAGAGAGATGGATGGAAAAAGGAAAGCAAAGAGAGAAAGGGAGGCCTCTACAAACAGGACTAAATATAATCCATGCGGGGGCTGTTTTTCAGGAAACCTGCATTAACAACTAACAAGGGAACTCTTCCAGCATGGCCTAACTAGCCCTAACGGTCGGCCTCGTCTGGCCCAGAGCAGAGGGCGCTGTCTGGGGCACTCTCTCACAAACGACTCCCTCTTGGAACTCCAGCAACTCCTCCACCTCCTTCAGCAGCAAGAAGCTGGCTGTAAGGTCAGACAGGGCGTCATCTGCTTGACTGTTAGGATTGAAAACGGCTGGCAGCTAAGGACAGCACGAACAAGATACAACACTTCTCAGTGATAGGACTTGGGCTTGGTAGTTTTTCAGAGCGGTGCGTTGGGTATGAGTATTGTGATTGTCATCGAATTGGAATGGTGTACAACCTGAAAACGGCTTTCTCGATGTCAAACTCAATAGCTGTGATCTGCCGTATAGCAAAGTTCCTCCCTAACTTCAACCACTTATATCATTGCCCACCACACAAACCATGTAATCCATCATTGTTCCGATGCAAATTCTATTCAAAGAAACGACGGTGTGGGAGGAACCCTGCTTGTCGATCTAGCTGGTGTACATTCCTATCTTCAGTTAGTGTGCATCGCCTCTCACGGCAAGTATCTTTATCTTTTTATGGGGTCACGCCTTTAGAGGTTTGTTCAGCTGTACAGTACTGGCTAGTCTTACACAATCAGACATGCTCGTTACAAACCGCAACTATAATATAAGACAACACAGCCTATTGCACTTGAGAGTGTGTCTACAGGGCTGTGGGGAAAGGATTCAGATAAACAGTCGTAATTCACCAACAAACCACTAGAGGAAGCTCCAAACCATCAGACGTAGAAAACAGATGGCGGGTGGAAGAGTTTACAGCGAGGCGAGTTTGTGTACCGTGTCTGTGTGTGTGTGTGTGTGTGTATGTGTGTGTGTGTGTGTGTGTGTGTGTGTGTGTGTATGTTGTTGTGTTTACTTCCATATGTCTACCGCCCTATGTTCACAAGCCAAACAGACCCGACAATTCAAATCTGAAGTCTCACCACCATCTGCATCCTCCACAAAGAACTGAACCTCCATCCTGACTTTCCCGGAGGGCAGCAGCTCCACCCAGAACTCGGTGCGTCCGTTGCCCTTCTTGCAGCGCTCGGCCAGGACGCTCATCCCCACTGTGGCCTCGGCCAAGGGCTCCTCGGTGGTCTTCATCAGCACCACCTGGATGACGCGGCCCTCATATATGTGGGCGTCAAAGGTGGCCATCCAGGCCGGGTACATGGTGGGTTTCCTTTGGACCAGGGTCTTACCTCGCTCTGGGGGAGTGAGAAGAGGGTTCGAGTCAGGTGTTGGGTATAAGGTGTGTGTGTCTGTGTGTCTGTCTGTCTGTCTGTCTGTCTGTCTGTCTGTCTGTCTGTCTGTCTGTCTGTCTGTCTGTCTGTCTGTCTGTCTGTCTGTCTGTCTGTCTGTCTGTCTGTCTGTCTGTCTGTCTGTCTGTCTGTCTGTCTGTCTGTCTGTCTGTCTGTCTGTCTGTCTGTCTGTCTGTCTGTGTGTGTGTTAGAGGGCATGGGAGAGAGTGGTAGGGACTAAAAAACTAAATGGGCGGCGGAAGCTGTGTGTGTCAGCAGTCTCATACCTGTGGTGAGGGACTCTTTCATCTTGATGGCGCAGAAGGGAGAGTCAGTCAGAGGGGGCAGTGCTCCCATTTCATACTTCATAAAGGCTATACGCAGGAAGGGCGCCATGACGACCAAGCTCACCAAGCCCCCTGCAAACAAAGGAAAACATAGGGTTACGTTTTGTGCAATTTTTTTTTTTTTCACAAACACAAACTAACACAAACTTGCGCAAATGCCCACACACTTATTTGGTAATGGCAGCTCCTTTGCTCAAGACTTGAAACAAGGAAGAAGCAGAAACCACCGTGGGCAGTAATGGCCTTCGACAGGAAATGGAGAGGAAGCTGAAATGTTCCACTAACGAGTTGAGAAAGAACTGAAAACGTGAAGACATAAAAAAGTGGAGGAAATAAAAAAAAAAAAGAAAAGAGATAAAGTAACAATGTACTTTGTGTAATGGAGGGGAAAGTGTTCTCTTTCTCTCAAACGAAAGAGGGAACTTCTGTGACATCAGATACAAATGATCAGAAGTCTCTGAGAGATGAAGTACAGCAGTTCAGTTGAGCTGGCTTTGCTCTACACACAGTTTGTTCATCAGGCCTAGTAGTTTTGGTTGGGCATTCATTTGGGTTAAGTAGTCTGGTTATTAAACAGGGTCGGCCCGGCTAGGCTAGGCTACATCTTTCCTCCCCCCAAGAGTCAGTGTTCAAGCTAGGCTTCCAAACTAGTTTCTGTTTCAAAACAAACTTTGTACTTTCTGGCATTAGGACACTTTGAAAAAGTTTGTATGTCGGCATCTTAAGAGGAAGCAAGTTGGGCTTCACATTGCATTATGTAACCTTGCTAACAACAGTGAAGACTTACCCCTTTGAAAACCAGGCCACATGCTAACTGTCAAACAACTAGTGTGCCAAAAAAGCTGCATTAGCCTACATCCTAATTCCTAAAGAATCTATTGAACCTCACAGAATTCCTTGAATCATTTCCACACAGCAGTTTTTGTAGGGAGCTTTGAGAGACTTAGCTGGCTTGTGGCATTTTTATAAGTCAGTCGTGTAATCCCAGTTTGTTAAGAGCTATGTTGCTCAGTATGAAAAAACAACAGGTGACTTAAGGCTTTCGCGACATCTCTTCCAAGTGCTGTGGTTGCACTTCCCACAATTTCTTCATTTATGTTTTGCACGTTTACTATCTCTCTGTGGCTTTTTTTTTTTTCTTTATAGGATGGTTAAATGCCAAGTATGTTTTTTTTCTCTGTGTAATGCCTGTGATGTAGAGTAATAGTTTCTTGATAAGAAGTCAAGGCAATAATCTCCAGAAACAGCAACACACAGACCCCCCCAACACCTTCTCACATACTGTTTGAAAACACCTGCCGTTACCCTTGGTCCTTGCCCTCTCCTTGGGTGGAAACGTACATGCAGTTATTCTGACACGAACAACTTGTCCCTGGCCTGTGTTTGGCTACAAAGGGTTAATCATTCAGACGAGGCAGCTGTGTTTTGCCTCTCGCCTCACGCTCATTATCACATTGCTGCACGTCAATCACCTTGAAAGCCAGGCGGGTACAGTGTAGAACACAGTGTTAGGTGTACCAGACTGGCTGGTTCTCTACGTAACAGGAGAGCCAAGGTTACAGAGGATGCTATCTCTCTGCACCGTTTCTGCTTCCCAAAGAGGAGGCTTATCTAATCCAAAACTATTGCAACTTATTGTTCTTAAAAAGAAAAGCATCCTTAAATAAATAAATGAAGCGAGTACTACATCCAGACCCACTACTATCCAACCTTCTCCTCTTTTGTCCCAGTCTTTACAAGTGAAGTGAGACGGATGGAGGATTAAGAATAATTGATTATGGTGTGCCCTGTTGGCTCATGGGGTTAAGGCGCAGACCATAAAGGCTGGGTCTTAACGCGGCGGCCCGGGTTTGATTCTGGCCTGTGCCCTATGCTGCATGTCATCCCCTTTCTCCCTCCCCGACCTTTGATGTCAATCTACTGTCCTGCCTGAAATAAAGCAAAGAAAGTGCCTCGACAAATATCTTTAAAAGAAAAACAATAAATGACTATGTTCGACAGTAGTGCTGCTTCATTAAGGGATTGAGGGTCAAAAGTAGTTACTGTTTATTAGCAAGAAGGAGAGACTGATGGGGGACTTTGAGGGAAGGTGAGACTAAGGGGGAAACTCAGGTCTTGTCTCAGTCTCTGGCTCTACAGGTCGCCTGTGTGCAAGAGCTTTGACACAAACATTTATTTATTATTAAGGCCAAAATGAAGGTAAATTAATCTTAGTCCACAGCTTTTGACCAGAATCAATGTGACATCCAACTAGTCCTGGAGACACAAACACACACTCAAAGACCCAGACACAACCCAAAAACCCTTGAGTCCCATGAGAAAGTGGAAAAAATGAGCACAGGCTACTGGGGAAGGAGTGGGTAGAGAAAGAAGGGACGGGGAAGATTAAGGAGAACGGAAACAGTAGACACACAGTAGAGGCAAACAGTAGAGGCAAACAGTAGAAACTCAGTAGACACACAGTAGAAACTCAGTAGAGACACACAGTAGAGGCAAACAGTAGAAACTCAGTAGACACACAGTAGAAACTCAGTAGAGGCAAACAGTAGAAACTCAGTAGAGACACACAGTAACTTGGTAGAGCTGAAACAGTAGAGACACACACAGTAGAGACACACAGTAACTTGGTAGAGATCAAACTGGACACGGGTAGAAACACCAACAAGCACAGATATGCTGTTGAAATTCATGCTGCATTTGAGTCTGTCTGTCTGTCTACATTCTTTCCAGCAAGTATTTTTCTTTGAATTTTTTTTTAAAGTATGGAAAGTTCAGGAATTGAAGCGGTAACGGGAATACAGAAAAACTGGTTAGGTCTAGTTTGGATATAAGTGTCACCTTGTACGGTATTCAACTAATGTACTGCTGAAAGACGCACATTACTGATGAATGGATGAGAATGAGGAAGAATAACTCTGCAACTCGACTGAATTTGACCTCACCAGCTAAAGTAAAGTCTATGATGAGGCTCAAGAAAGTTAGTAGAAAGGCTAAAAGAGTCATTCTTTTTTCAGGGTAATTCCAACAATAAGCCACAAATATGTGGAGACTATGGTAAAAGTAGTATGTTTTATTAGTTTATACGACTAGGAACATGGTCACTTCCCTACTGATAATTAAAACGACTGAGACATCTTGCCCTAATCCTATTCTAAATCCTGCGTATGCCATTTCATTTTTCCTGATCACTAACTTTTATCTTAAGAACCCACTCTTAGTCATATAGCAATATATCAAGCTTCTACAAATGTACCATTCAAATCTATGAATGAAAGCCATGACAGGCATGTTTTATTTTTTTTAAAGAATCATTTAGAATTCATATTTATTTACTATCCACACGAGTTCTTTGTACTTTCTATGTGGCAGCACAGATGAACAACAATACACACAAAGACCCACGTCTCGTGTAAACAAATAAAATGCCATGTCATGATAAGTGGACAAACGCACACGCCAGAGGCTTGGAATGCGTTGACACAGCAACAGGTAGAGATGACTGGTGGTAACAGCACAGGACTCAGTCTAAGTAGGACAGGATGGACCGGTTAGCAAATTTCTCTTTTAAACAAGATGAGAATTGTGGCATGTCAGAAACTGTTTTTGTAAGTATTTTCCTGGTATCTACAATACATATATGCGGAAATGATACAACTAGCCATGAGCTAGAGAAATCACGGAAGAAACACTAGCCATAAATTATTTAGTTTTAAATAATTATTTATTAGTAGTATTTTTTTTTTTTCCATTCCATTTTCTAGTGTGATTCTAATGGTTACAGAATCAAAGATCCTGTGTTGGTCTGCTGAACCCAAGATTGGATCTTGGGGATTGTGGTTGGTTTTACGGCTATAATAGTTCCCTAAGTAACAAGCAACGCAAAAAACAGCAGGGCAACTTGTATTGGCAAAATAGACAGCATACTAGCACCCTTTATTGGATTCACTCAAATATACCAGAACCTTCCTTTTCCTTACCTGTGTGCCTTCATTAAAAACATGAATGTAGACAGGTGATTGAAAACTGAATCAGAAAGATATCAAGAGATACCAAGAACTCAGTGACCTACGTGGAAAAAGACTGTGTGCCTAAAAAATGGAAATGAACCAGAATTATGACTGAACCCAAAGCCACATTTACTGACAGGTTTTACAAGAAGGCACAATGATATTGACCGAGCGACATTTAAAGACTGTCTTATTTAAGAGTGACTGTAACCAGAGAGGAGAGAGAGAGAGAGAATGAGATGGAAGGAGAGAGAGAGAGAGAGAGAGAGAGAGAGAGAGAAAGAGAAAACGAGATGGATGGAGAGAGAGAGCGAAAGAGAGAGAGAGAGAAAACGAGACAGAGAGAAGAGAGAGGACTACCACAGGCCATAGAACAAGGAGGCTCTATGGAGCAGTGCCATCGATAGTCATAGCAATTAGAGCTGAGCAAACACACCCCACCACAATAATGAACCTAAACAAGCATTAGCTGTGCTAGCATGGGCTTTATTACATGTAGAGCTAATAAAGTGTGTGTGTGTGTGTGACAACAGTTCATAACTTTTAAATGGTTTACTGTGACCATGGAAAAAGGGGCATTACCATTCGGTATGACTTGCTTCCTGACAGCTTGCCATGTGTGACTGTTGCTATGGTTGAAAATGTTATTTATGAGCCTGAAGGCTCCCCACATGTTTAATCTATCCAACTACCAAGGTATGCAGTTGATTAAGTTGGATTAAAAATTGAGGATTTTCAAAGGATTGCTGTACGAGTATGAGCTGACAAATCAGTTTATATATATATATATATATATATATATATATATATATATATATATATATACATACATACACACACACACACACACATATTCACACACACACACACACACACACACACACACATTTTTTTACAGAAACAAAGGCATACTCTGTTGCCTGAATGCTGCCGCATTAAGATGGTAAAACAATATGTTTCATTTGCCAATGCAGATACATTCACAGACACAGACACAGACACAGACACAGACACAGACACAGACACAGACACAGACACAGACACAGACACAGACACAGACACAGACACAGACCAGTCATGAGCGACACAATACAAAGTATCAATGGCCTCAAATTCTTTAAAAAGGTCACAGCATGACACAGACCGAGTTGTGGAAAAAAGACAAAAGGCAAGAGAGGAAAAAGAAAGGAGGGCATAGCTGAGGTTTCTAGTTCAAGGTCGGGCCAGGGTGGCCGCTTTCATACGGAGTCTATTTCAGACATCTATCGATTTTGAACTTCACTCCCGAGCTGGACTCATCTTACTATCAAATCAATACTGACAGTTACAAATATCTGCCCGCGTCGTCAAACTGCAATGCGCATACCTAGACACGTGCACGTGCACACAAAGAAAACGTTCTCTCCCTCTAATTGCCTCATTCCAAACACAAACATCTCAATATAACCCAATGGAATGAACAAAAAGTCACTTGTCAGTTCAGATAGCCTTTAGGCAACGTTTACCAGATTCATCACCCAGCGTGTGAAATGATGCTCACCAGCAGTCAGTGTGTGTGTGTGTGTGTGTGTGTGTGTGTGTGTGTGTGTGTGTGTGTGTGTGGTCTCTCTGTGCATTAAAAGTGGTGTTCATTTCTGCCTTGCTCACTGTTTTCAAAGGCTTGATCAAAACCATCATCAGGCATACAGGAAGGAAGCCCTGCCATTCACTAAATTGTTGTGCAGATGGGACAGATTAATACCTAGCTCTGATAATAGGTTATTGTATTAAGAGAGAATAAATTATTGTATTAAGATAGCGCCAAGCAACCTTTTTACTGAAGAAATATTCATTATGATCTCTGTATCGTTTGCCTCTTAGAAAACATCAGGCCCTCTGGTAAATAGCATTGTGAATGTGCATTCCTATGTTAAGATGATTTGGGAAGCAGGTGTTCTCCAAGATAATAACTACTACATCAAATAAACAACTTGAAATTGTGTGTATATGTGTGTGACAATGCTCCTGCATTAGCACATACCAACAACTTCCAAGAAAACACAATGAAGTTCCAAGGGGAATTAAAAGCACATTTTCTCACATTTTTCTTCTTCATCTTTTTATGTGTCACACAAATTGCTCGGCTTTGGCATTCTGAAAGGAGAACACTGGGCCACACCGTTTTTTTCAAAATGTACTTTGAAAGGCCAAACCACAACACAAAATTAACTCTCGCCAAAACAGAACCCACCCCCCAACACACACACACACACTTAGTTTTGCTCCAGCGAGAACTTGATGATTGACCGAGTGCCTTAGTGACGGACTAGCTGGCTAGCGTGCTGTGAGATGAACTACCCTGGAGATCAGTGCTGCATTGTCGGGGCGACCTCCGTGGAGCAGATTTCCCCAGGAGGCAACCAAAAGCCAATATTGACACACCAGTGACTGCACCCGATACAGGAGGACAGGTATACTCATCTTTACAATGTTTGGTCCTGGTGATATCACTGAGAAAACATGCGTGCATGTAGGCTATGGAAAACGTGTGTGCATACAACAGCTTGAAAAGCACAGCCTGGTTCGGTTCAAACTGTTGTTTAACAGGGCGAACATGGCATGGGTACTGACTGCTGATGTAACTTTGTTGAATGGATAGAGACACTTCACCATAATCAGCTTCACTTAGGCTAATGCATGATTCCCTTGCTACAGTGGTGGCAGCATTCATCCACAACAAACACACTTTGTCAGGGGACGTCTTAAATATGATTATCTATCCAGTAGCTCGTCTCCTGTCAAACTAAACTGTGCTTCCACTCCATTGTCCCACCTCAAGCCAACCTTTCCATTTTAATGACAGGCAGAGTGTAAAACTAGTTTTGAATGTAATACATCACATCTTAATGTTATCAGACTTTGTGACACCTACCAAGTTGGTATTGAGGTTGTCAGCCTGACTGAATAGTTCTTAGTTATGTTCTCATTTAAGTAACAACGGGCTATTGGAATCAAAGGACGCTGGAGGAGCGGACCAGAGGACCAGCGGACCGGAGGACCAGAGGGCGGAGCGGAGGACCACAGGACCAGAGGGTGGAGCGGAGGAGCGGACCGGAGGACCAGAGGGCGGAGCGGAGGACCACAGGACCACAGGACCAGAGGGAGGAGCGGAGGAGCGGAGGAGTGGAGGAGCGGACCAGAGGACCAGCGGACCGGAGGACCAGAGGGCGGAGCGGAGGACCGGAGGAGCGGAGGACCACAGGACCAGAGGGTGGAGCGGAGGAGCGGACCAGAGGACCAGAGGACCAGAGGACCAGAGAGGACCAGAGGACCAGAGGACCAGAGAGGACCAGAGAGGACCAGAGAGGACCAGAGGACCAGAGAGGACCAGAGGACCAGAGGACCCCAGCTTGATTCTTCCCAGTCAAAACCACCAACACCCTCTGGATGGACACTGAACACTGAACACATGGACTAGCTAAATCCAGCTCAGTTTAACAGCAGCACTGGTAGTCTGCACTACCACAACCATAACTTATACATCAACTTATGCTGCTAACCTAACTTATATATACTACAAACAAACTTACAGTGACATATGCTGCTACCCCTAGCAATACATTGTAGACTATACACTTCTGCATATATATATATATATATATATATATATATATATATATATATATATATAATTTTATTGGACATCTTTTAGCTTTAGTATATGTGTCTTATCTGTGTTTGAATGTGCACTTTATATGTTTACCGCAAGAGCATGGGAAACGTCTTTTCGATTCCTTTGTATGTCTCGACATGTGAAGTAATTGACAATAAAGCTACTTTGAATGGAAGGGTGGAGGGGATAGGGGAAAAAGTAGATGGAAAGAAAATAAATATTTTGAGGTTTTGCTGGACAAACTCTTTACCCTGCAGTGAAATTGACAAGATCTGACACCCGCACATACCTGGCTTAAAGGAAGGATCAACTACGCCAACAGAGGGGTATGAACCACTACTTTCTCCGTAACTTATTGACAACAAGACTGCCTTATAATGTTTAAGCAGTAGGTTACTACGTTCTAACAACATTGTTGAAAAACTGTCCATGGCGGTGAGAGAATAGTAACAGCACCCTCCCAAGTTAATAATTGTGCTCACCTATTTGGCATTACAATTTGAAAATGACTTCCATTCTTTTGCCAATTTACACATTCAGATATAAAAATTGGCGAATCTAGGCGACCATCTGTCTTATGCGACAAGTAGAGCCTTACGAGAAAGGAGAGAACGACTGACTTCCCCATAACTTCAAGTCAGAAAGTTCACAAAATTCGTAGGGTAACTAACACTTGTGAGTGCGTTTTGTTTGTTTGCTATTTTGTAAACAACGCATTAAGCACTGCCCTGCTTAACACAATCAACACACAGAGTTTCGCGAAACCAAAGGCTGAGGTCGTAATTTACTGAACAGGGCTTATGTAACCCAAGACAACAGGGTAACATTCCGCGACAAGGCTGACCGTCCGAGACTGCTTTTCAACTACACATTGCATCCTCTGAGAGGCCCTAAAGGGCGGTATACATATATAGACAACGTGGTCTAAAGTGTAACACTGCCATAAATAATTGACATGCAGTGCTAATGTAATCTTTATCTAATGTTGTTGAAAGTCCATTAGAATCCCCACAAGTTTCACCTGCACGTCTGTCATGTAGTTTATACCACCATTTCTAATCTATAGAATTTAAAGAAAGACGAATCAAACATAAAAACTGTAATGTTATGCTCTAAAAGTCAACAATTGCTTACCTTTTCCTTCGAACAAGATTTTTTCTTTAAGTTATTTTACAATTGTATCTTTTGTCCTGTCCTTCAACTGAAAATCTTGCGTGTTTGAGGAAGTATTCGAGTGACCGCTCGTTCAATGCATGTGTGTGTATCTCGATCTGGGCTGTCTAAAGGCTGTCCTTCTCTCTCTCCCGCCCTTGTATTGCAACAGAGTGAATGTGACGTCAGACAGGTAAAAATCCCAAGGACTTGGAAAGTAAAGCAGACAAGTAACCTTGAGTTAGTGTGCTATTGACTTGCGAGAAAGATTTTTTTTTTTTTTAACTTAGCAGGAACTTTTTTTTAAATAGTTGATACGATCCCCAAATCTTCCTTGTAATAGCATTTCACTTTGCCTTAATTTCTCTCCCCCAAAAGGGTTTTCCTCTCGCTCCTCTCTTGGTTACACACACACACAAACACACACACACGCGCACACACACACGCGCACACACACACGTGCACGCACTCAAACAGAGTAGCGAGCCCATGCGACTTACCCGACAGGTTAGGTGAGTGGGTTGGACTAACCGTAAAGGATGGCATGACTCTACATGCAGTGCCTCCTTGGCCCGCATCTATCGATATGTTTGTCAGACTCAGTTTCTCAGAGGGAATCACATGGTACTGACTCATCAAACCCCACCCAATCACTCTAAGCCATAAAAGTGGAAAGCTTTGCTTCGACATGCTCCTATGGGACTATTTTTAGTCCTGTTTGGTGCACACCAATACTATGCCTATGACACACAGGCTTTTTGTTCTGAGGATAAAGCTGTTGGCTCAGATTTGTTGATCGGGGCCAGAAACAGTTCGTCACCTCCGGCAAAAGCGTGAGGGATGATTACTCTAACAAACAACACGGTCCAAACCGAAACAAGTTTCTATTGAAAACAGAATATCTTTAGGGTAGGGACTTTAGCCTGTTTTCTGAACGGTAGTGTCACAAGTTAGAAGAGAGTTTCTGTTTACCAGTGTTAGATGTTAACAGGATGTCTTCTGACTTAATGTGTGGGGAAAGTAGGGATATCTTTGTTTTTAGTATGATTTCCATGCTGGTGCTGTCTTCTTGCCCCAGGACTTCCTTATAAAATAGATGTATATCTAAATGGAAAGTGCCTGGTTAAATAAAGGATTTTAAAAAAATTAAAAAGCGCACCCAGCCATTTCCTGTGGCGATGCCCACTTCTGCCATCCCAGTGGTGCCAGGCCAAACAGCACAGCATGAGTAATGGGAGGAACGGGTGAAAGGGAGGGACAAAAAAAATATGTTCTAAAAAAGGAGAAATTGTCCCTTTATATCTTGAAGTCTGCCAGAAGGTCTAGCTGCCTTTCCTTATTTGAAACTCATTCCTTTTTTTATACAGTCACTTTTGTTTCATCCCATGTTAGCCCTTCCTCCTCTCCATAATGTAATTATTGTTCAGTGTACATAAGCTTCTTTGTTTTTTAAGGTAGTGAATTAAGTCCTGTTGGTCAGACAATGCATTCTTATATGACTGTTCCTTCGAAATTCAAACACATTGACACAACCGGGTCTCAGTAATAACTCTGTGTGGTTTAATTGAATTGTATGAAAAACAAGTGTCTCTATGCTTAAACTGCTTATCCTTACTTGTAAATGTTTGATTCTGGTAAAAACAAGAGAGCCATAGCTTTGGTTATTAGCCAATCACACCAGAACCTCACTGTCCTTGTTTAGATGATCGATAAGTTCAGGTTCAAGTTTATTTATCACACATGGACACTGTCACAGCAGCATTGGGCAGTGGAATGCTTGATAAAGTAAACACCAAGACCTCAAAGCGCTTGGTCACCTATTCTCTACAGACATCCGCCATGCCAACAGCTATCGTCACAGATGGCATAGATAGATAGTTAAGGCTATAAACAAATGGTCACAGACAGACTAAGGCTGTTCTGAAACCCAGAAAACTCCTGTTCTTTCCTGCATGCCTTCTCTGAACGTTTTTTACCCTGATGAACACTTTTATGCCCTTATTCCTTAACTATACTTTTCATTTCCAACACTTCTAAATTTTTTAATTTTTCAACAGAAGCGGAGATTTTTTCACCTGTTTCCTAGTGAAATGACCTTTGACCTTGACGTTTTGTATGGTTGTTCTGGTTTACATCACAGCACAGTTTGGCTGGTGAACAGTGTAACAATATTTCTTTCATGATAGTCCCTACTGGTCTATTCTCTTAAAACTCTCAGCAAAAATGTAGCCATTGGTTTTACACTAAAGAACATATAAGGTTTAAGACTAGCCTATTTCTTCAGAGTTAGGACAAGCAGAGAGCAGCCTTCTATTCTTAGAGCTCTGCCATCCTTTGTAAAGAGCATAAAAACATGGACCATGGAACTCAGCTGGTGGGGGGTCCAATCTTTCTCTGCATCTATAGCTCCTCATTCTTTGGCAACAATTTACTATTACTGTTGTGCAGAGAGAGTGGGGGAGAAATGGGGGAGTGAGAGAGATAGAGCGAGAGAGAGAGAGAGAGAGAGAGAGAGAGAGAGGGGGGAGAGAGAAGGAGAGAGAGCAGGGGATAAATATCAGGTTGTGGGAAGGAGAGAGAGAGAGAGAGAGAGAGAGAGAGAGAGAGAGAGAGAGAGAGAGAGGGGGGGGGAGAGGGAGTGGGAAGGAGAGAGAGACAGAGAGAGAGAGAGAGAGAGAGAGAGAGAGAGAGAGAGAGAGAGAGAGAGAGAGAGAGAGAGAGAGAGAGAGAGCACAAAGACACCTTTACTACTTTGAAAAGGAGAGCAAAAGTAGGTGTTTTGGTAAGAGAAACTTTTCCATGGGCCTTCTGTCCAAACTTCCCATCTCCCTCTCTCTCCCTCATCTCAATCATTCATCTCACGCATCCTCTGTCGCTCAGAAAGAACTAAATATTGGGTCATTTTTACTCATGGGATGGAGGTAAATATAGGGTAACCCCGATTCTCTTACACACTCCACTCACACTCTTTATTCCTCCTTATTTCCAAGTTACGTTCAGTTTTGAGCGAGTGAAACTAGTAGCCACCGACAACGCTACCTCCGTCCATTTGTTTACATTGTTCAGCTTTCTGTTTGTGTCTTTCCTTTGACCTGGCTACGACTCAATTCAAATGTTCTCCATGATTGTATGCTGCGCCATGGGACTCATATCGTCCACTCCAGTGAAAGCAAGGCCTTGAAAAAAAACAGCTGCATCGTCCCCCTTCAGTGGCCATTAATATTTAATACGGTGAAAAAATAAATGTTTTGTGATTGTGATGTTTCTTTATCTTGAATTATTTATGCCGGCTGCTTCTGTACATGCTGCCGTTCACGGCTTGTTTGGCCAATTGCCGTTCTTGGAACTCATTGATATAACTCATCGCAGTGTCAAATTGCTGGCTATACCCGGCAGCGAAGAGGTGAGACCTTAGGGAGATATTGCAGGCTAAAGATATTCTGAATCGTCTGAGTTGTGCACGTTTTTTAAATAACAATTGAAGGAGGCGGCAGTGTATGTGTTCAAAGGCATTTATATAAGAGGCTATATACTCAAAGTCCCAGGTAGTAACTATATTGTGGCCCCCAAAGATGGTGTTTAGTTTAGCATCAATAGACTAATATATTTTGTGTTCACACTGAACTTTCCCATGGCTTGCCCATGAACAGATGTTTACTGGAAACAAAATTCTTAAATTATACTGCCACCTTTTGGAGGTTTTGAAATATAACTGCCGTTGGGGCTAAGTCATACTATTATAACATAGGCCATATCAATCAATAGCCTACATTTCCATAAAATACATTAAACAGTTTATTTACATTGAAAATGCAAGTTATTCTACTTTGTAACCCTTTAGTTGAAATACATACTGTAGATTCTGCAAACCTTTATAGTGAGTTTATTTTGAATTTATATATACATCAACATTTACATTTAAAACGCACTATATGCAAGAGGAACAATCTATAATAACACTCGAGGTACGAACCATAAGCATAGTTTAAAAAAAAACGTATATTACTGGCAGAACAAGGACCCTGTGCTTCAGAAATGATAAACGGTCAATTTACTTTATGGTGGTTTGTTCGTAGTTGCTTCAATATGGAGAAAGAAATGTCACCAGGCAGGTTCAATCAAACAAAGTGCCAACTAATATTCTGAAATATGGCAATCCATTAATGCCAAAATTATACCAATTGCGTTGACTTTGTTCAATTTGTTTGGCGTTGCTTTGATGTCTGCTTTAAGAATATTGTTACTTAACTCCGTCCACTATGGAGGCTACACTTGTCTTTGACCTTGACTTTGTACGTTGCGTTTGGCGTTGGCTATTACGTTGGGGTTTGAAGTATTGTGGTATGCTGTTTTACTAAAAGCAGTGGTATCTCAATAACTCTCACTTATACCATTCTCGCTTTCATGTGAAGACCCACATCCACTTAACCTGAAATGCCAACAGTTATGAATAGTGAGATAAGTAGCCATTTCCAACTCCCAACATGGTCGATAGGTTGCATAACGTTTAGAAAACAACAGCGATGTAATAGTGTAAGAAGGCTGTAACTATCAGAATAGTCAATGCAAACGACAACGCAATCCTAAAGGCAACGCAAAACGCATTGCACATAGTCAGCGCAATAGACTCATTGCACAAAGTCAACGCCAAAGACGTGTAGTGGAAGGAACTAACACCTAGTATTCTTAAAGCAAACATCAATGCATGTACAAACTCATAGAACAAAGTCAACGCAATAGGTATAATTTTGGCATTAACAGAACGTCATACTGAAAAGATCAAAGAATGAGGACACACCTTTGGTATCTGTGGTGGTAATACTGACACATAATTTGTCTCATTTCTTAAAGTTAAATATTAGCTACTCAGTCTCTTTACAGCAGTTCCGCAAGATGGCTGAGAAGTTCAAGAACAATTTCAAATGGATTTTTATGAACAGAATGCAAAACTGCATCAATATCTCCATCTATTTTATTCTTTTAAAAATATGAATTGACATTAAGAACTGTTTCAGCTGTTTGCAGAAATTAGCCTATCTAATAAACATTATGCCTGCCCTTGACACGCCATGAGTTGTGTTATTGAAAGTTGAATGTAGGCACCGTTGTTTTCATACCAGTTAACGTGGCACTGCATAAACATGGCAAATATGGGAAGTTTAAAATTGACCGACCAACGACCATTTAAAAAGTATGAAAGTCTACATTCAGTGTGTAATTTTCTTTAGACCTTTTGGATTTTCCCACCTTTTCGACAATGCGCATGCCTATTTCTTTAATACAAGATAAATATTAAAACAGGAATGTTTAAGAGAGTATAACAGTTTTAAAAAAGTACTGAATAATAATTAAAATCGGTTCTAAGGTAAAATGTCCTGAAGTATAAATTCTATGGCCTATTAGCTACACCAGATTTCTCGCTTCTACAATATGCATCCAACATTACCCAATACACATTCAAATATGTAATATACTGTATCTTACATGATAGCAACAGAGACATCGTTTCCATAAGAAATGCTCTAACGATACTGAAATGGAACAAGGTATTTTTTGTACATAATGTTTTGCCTTTACGGGCCTACTGCATCAAGAAGGAACACCTGTCTGTCCTAAGACAAATATAAAGTTGTTTAATGTGCAAACTTTATTCGTCTGAATGACAAAACAAAAAGTTAGCCTAAGAGAAAAACAAATTACATCAAATGACCCAATTTAAATTCGAGAGGGGGGAAAACGCGGTAGCCTAGGACTTAGGCCACGACGTAGGCCTACAACGCCACTTGAAATTCCCCAGAGCCCTTTGGTTGGGACAAGGAACGGTAGCTATGCCTGAAATGTTCTTACAATTCATGATGATGTATTCATTATTGTCTTGGAGTTAAATTCGCGAAGAGATAGAGTAGATGCCTATTTCAACATTCTAATAGTGTCGAGGAGCTGTTTTTGTAAGGTAGAAAACTCTGCTGGTGTAGGTATTTTGGATCGGACAAAAGTTACTCCAGTGTGCGTCGTCCTCTGCAAATCCTCGACTCTCCTTGCGTCCAAAGTCCACTGGTGGTGGCATTGGTGAGATAAGCAAATGTTCGCGACGCCTCCATTCATTTCCTACGAAGGGAGGACGAGGCGAAACGCGAGGCAGGGTCAGGAATGAATTGGTGCGGTGTCCTCTTATGTCTTCAGATGGCAGCCTTGAAAAATCCATAGAGAAAAACAAGAACGAATGCTTCTTCATCCGTGCTCAACCACGTATTATTTGGCGGGTCTTGGTTGAAATTGTCATTGAGTAAAATTAGGATGCATATAAAGCACCAAGTCGGTGCTATAAAATAGTAGCCTCCTCGATGGCATTGACCCACCTGGAAAAATAAGAACCCCGAGATAAATGAATGGTAATAAATATACAGGTATCTATGCGTAACTTTATGGTTAGGCTAAAATTATAAAATAGCGAACTAATCTGAAACTACTCCAGTTTTCTGTACACTTCCCTGGTGGTCTAGTGGTTAGGATTCGGCGCTCTCACCGCCGCGGCCCGGGTTCGATTCCCGGTCAGGGAACTACGTTTTGTGTTTTATAGCAGCCTTATAAAATTGTGTGTATTACAGTAAGATAACATTAAAGTGTTTGGCGTAATGTATACACGATGTCAATGCCAAGAAACCGATTTAGTTTTAGTAAAAGGTGTGTGTGTGTATTCTCCTTAAGTTTGTGTTACAGTCTGACCTCCTTGCGTCGTTATGGTCATCTGCTTTAAAGCTGTAGTAGAGTGTCTTCTTATGGTACAGCTGAAACACGTTGGAGCTCTCCTCATCCCCCTGCCTCTCAGACAGCTTCACTGTGAAGCCTTGAAGAGGAAGGCTCTCTGATGCCACCTTATCCTAAGAGGGAATGTGCAGGGGGAAAGCCAGAGCAGAACACAATAAGGACGCAGTCAGGCAGGATTATCTACTTCCTTTTTACACAACATGCAGCTGCTTGACGTAGAAAAAAATATAGCTTCCCTACACAGCTGTTTGTCTAAGGATCGTTGTTTATTTTTTAAAGGGTTCTTGCACTCAAAGCACATCAAGTGTAATCACAAAATAGACATGCATTACTTTTTATGTTTATTTCAACTATACTCCAACCACATGTTTTCATCAACAACAAAAAAAGAAAGAGAGAGAGCACAGAGGTTCTATGTTTCTGGTAGTAGTAGTAGTAATGTTTATAGAATCCTGAAGTAGCAGAATAATGTACTGGAGTAGAGAGTTGGGATGCAGAATAAACCAAACAATATCAAATTATCCACTTCCTTTTTGAGATTGTGTTTGTGTGTGTGTGTGTGTTAGACAAGTACAGAGAGAGAGAGAGATAGAAAGAGAGAGAGTACTTTTGAAAGATTTTGTGTGTGTGTGTGTGTGTGTGTTAGACAGGGACAGAGATAGAGGGAGAGAGTGTATTACTGTGGGGCCGGTTTGGGAGACTCTGTGCCCCCTCACCTCTCGTGCTTTGAAGGTGTAGAGCACCTTGTCTTTGAGTAGGAACCACAGCCTCTTCCATTTCCTCTTGCTCTTCTTGCGACGCTGCAGGCTACCTCTCATGGTGCAGCCCTCTGCCCCTAGTGACACCTGACGACACAGGCCAACACTGTCAATATATCCACCCCCGCAGCACTGCAACCTTTTCGTCTAAATACGTACAATTTTACTTCAAACCGTTCATTGTTATATTACAGACTAAGGTTATCTCCTTTAGGGCAACGTTGATTCGAGCATACATTGTTTTCTAGATGAGGAAAACGGTCAAGATAGAAAATAAAAAAAGAGAACAGAAAGGGGGAGAATAAAAAGAGCAAGGCTTCGTGGAGATGGCAGGGTCCATATTAACGCAGGGTTATCCCTGCGAACACACAGCGGTAAAACCAGACGGATTAGCAGATGTGAGGACGAGGCCAGGGAGAGGTGAAGGGACGAGGGGAGCTAACCCAACAGAAAGAGAGGGTAGGGACGGAGCGTTCTAGCTTTAGTGTATATAAACATAATGCTACGTGTTTGGTTACGAACCCGTGTCTTAAACTATTGAAAGGGGTGCGTGCCCCCTCTGTGTAAACGGGCGCCATGCCTCTGGTACAGAGTTATGGTGTCCGAAATGTAACCGTGTCCAGAAGAGAGTTGAACGCAAACATCCCTTCACGGTCAGAGGAATACCACCATTTTAGATCAGTACGATATACCACGAGTTTACATGTTTCGTTATAGCAACATTGCTGACATCTGTTCCTCTTAGGTGCTTAAGTTTTATCAATGAGCTCTAAAACTTTTCAAACCAATCTGCTGTATTCCACACTTTAAGGTGAAAACAAGGTATGCGATGGTCTTTCAATGCCTGATGGATCTGTACTTTTGGGGGCCAGAAAAAAAAGGTTGAGGACTCAGTGAGGACTTCAGGAGTACACTTTGGATATTTCTATTATGTGTCATCCCTTTAATTTAATTTCTTGGTGCGTTGAGTTCAGAGCAACCAAACTGCTTCAAAGGTTGGAGGGGTTGGATAGCTAGGCTGGTTAGTTGTCTGACCTCGTTGAGAGGCGAGCTACTCTTCCTGGTCTTCCACAGGCTGGGGGTCTGCAGACTCTGGAAGACGACTGACAGAGGCCGACTGGTCCGCTGGGAACGAGGGCTGGCGTTACCGCATGCCCCTGACACGCATCCACCTGCACGCACACACACACACACACACACACACACACACACACACACACACACACACACACACACACACACACACACACACACACACACACACACACACACAGACACACACAACACACACATGTACACACACACAGACGCACAGTGTTGTTCTTGTTATAATGTTTCTACTTGGACGTGTGGTTCACACAGCCCTCACGCTAAGTGACAGAGAGCTACTAACAGCTACTGCTGTGGTGCCCCCTGTGGGCTGAGACAGGACCTACCTCTTTTCCTGAGCTCGGTGTAGCAGTGGTCACACACTTTGGCCACTCGGTCTTTGAGGTACTTCAGAGGATACCTGTTCCTAGAGCAGGCACGGCACACAACCTGAACACAGACAGAGGACAAGGCCATGTTGGCCAGCACCAGTTAAACACATACGTCTTATTTCCCTCTGGCTGAAACAAGCAGGTGTTGATTGAAGCTCATTTCAATCAGTAACACTGAGGCTCTTTATATCTGTTCACTGAAAAACAAACTAACTAACACAATCAGATTTTGAGATGAATATTCTTCGTGACTCTCCCTGCGTGAGTGTCTTTGGTAGCTTGACAGGCAGTGACAGGCAAATGTCAATAAGTCAGAGGGCAAAGTACACCAACCGAGGCTCTATATCAAATTTTTGTCATCTCGAGATACATTTTCTGGCTGACCTTAAAAATGGCAGCGTATGTCACACCGATCATGAAGGAAGAACGATCCTGAAACAAGCGGAGACAACAAGGGGGTCTGACCTTGCCGCAGGCGTTGCAGTGATGCCGTCTGAGGGTGAGGCTGAAGTCGGAGGTGCAGTTCATGCACATCATGACGTGGGACACCGGCACCATCAGAGGTGCGGCCTCCCCCAGAGCCATCCACAGCTTCTCACGAGCCTGCGGACACACAGGCCAGTAGGGGGCAGCGTAAGCAACTTACTACTCGACACGAACTAACTGTGCAAGCCGGCACTTATGAGAGGCTTAACAGATGAGGTGTGTGTGTGCATGTGTTTGTATGTGTACAGTACTGTGTAAAAGTTGTAGGCAGGTGCACAAATGAATCTAAATCAAATCAATATTTGCTGTGACCACTCTTTGCTTTCACATTTTTGCCAGTATTTTTCTCATCTGCCTAAAACCTTAGCACAGTACTGTATATAACACAAAAGTAAAATATACTGTATATACTCTTCAAACAGGACCCAGAACAACGTCCTGACTCCTGAGATTAAGTTGAGTTAGATGTCGTTACCTCGCTGCAAGGCCCTCCGAAGGTGCAGAGTCCGGCCGCGTGGTCTGCTATGGCTCGGCTCAGGGTGTGGAACCAGTCCTCCCTTTCTCCCACCGAACTACAGAGAACAAGAGACAAGAGACAGAGACATAAGCTAGGTCAGCACTATTGAAAATATCACAGGTATTCATTCAATAAGCTGATTCCGGTATGTTCTTTAGATATGTCACAATATGCTACTGGATAACGTAGCTCGTGTTAGCTCATGCTACACTGGCAACGGAGTCATGGGGGCCATAAATGCCAGTTGACAGTTAGTGACCTCATACACAGTGATATCATGACCTGTCCCATCACCTTGGCAACGGGCGCAGCACCTCACCTGGCTGACAGCGTGATGGTGATCTCAGAGACCTCGATCCTCAGGCCGTTCAGCACGCCGTCTATGACAGGTTTGCTGACCTAAGGAGACAACACAGAACTATAGCGTCAGCTTACTGACTGGGTCATCCCAGGAGAGGTGAAGGGGTTGAATGGCATAGGAGAGGGTCCTAGAATGATATTAATATACTTTTACTTGTACCGTACAAACAACAGATATGAAAAAACGGTAAACGGTATTCGATAAAACCGTTCAAAAAATTACATTGGAATTGTTTTAAGAAAAAGATTTAAAACATTGTCAGCTATACTACACTGCATGTATCATTTTTGTCTTTTATTCTTTGTTGAACATATGAACTGTAATGAGTAAAATATACTTGTAAGCTAAGGATGAATGCCTGTTTGTTCCTGCGTTTGACATTCGAGAAATGAGAGATGATGTTACCTTCATGCCCGACAGAGAGAGGGTATTCTTCAGTCTGTATTTGCCATCCTGCTGGGGATAGGTGTATAACATCATGTCATTCATCTGATGGAGAAAAAAAACAAAGGGACGTTAGGACATTTCATATGCAATTTATTTGGGATGAAAACATCGTTTAGATTAAAGACATGAAATAAATAAAGACAGGACTGTTCCACTTACGGAATAACTTCCAACCACGGCCAGAAGGCGGCAGTGTTAGCTTAAACTACATTGGTGAGCCTTGTATTTGCACAACAAGCAAATTGGCTGAGATTGTCAAATTCAGACAAATTCAGACAAGGTATGTTTGGATTTGATCTGGTTATTATTGTCAAACCTTCCCTTTTTGGCAGTTTGGAGACACTGAAAGACCAAATGGGCAGGTTAAGCCTTCTATACAAAATCATTATGAACGTGTGAACTGAATGTAATATAAACTATACGTATAGACAGCAAAGTTCAATAGGAAACAATGTGCAGAGTGGAAAACCCTACAGCACAAAGTGTCCTATCAGTCCCGGAAAACTCCTACGTGATGAACAAGGAAAGAAATATAGTTTTTGACCTGATAATTCTTGAACAGCATTGAGTAGTGATCAGTTCAGGCACTATTTCTTTGGGATGCAGGTTGACCTCAACTTGTCCTTATTTCCTTTTCACACTATTCACCCATATCAGCCATATTCTCCCAGCCACCAATTGAAATGCAAACAAACACTTGCACACACACCACACACCCC
>CM030173.1:41263536-41278536 GCA_017639675.1 Aplochiton taeniatus
TGACAATGTCAACATTGAGATAACCTTGACAAGGCGTTTGACCATCATCCAGTTAACCTTCCCATGTCTTCCCAACACAAAACCCCAGACAATCACCCATTCTTCCCCCTGAAGAAATCATTTGCAAGGTGAAAGGAGAGGAGAGAGCGACACAATAAAAGAGAGATCTAGAAAATCAATCAGGATCTAGTTGTCTCTGACAGGTATTTATGCCCTGAGCGGTGGGGAAGCAATGAGGGTGCACACACACACACACACACACACACACACACACACACACACACACACACACACACACACACACACACACACACACACACACACACACGCACGCACAGACGTCCACACATGCACACGCACACCTGCAAGTAACAAATACACGCAAACACCTAGATTTATACTTTTTGCTCACCCTTTCTCTCCCCCTCTTTCTATCTTTCTCCCTCTCTTTTCCTCTCTCTCTCTCTCTCACTTTCACGCAGAAACACACACACACACACACACACACACACACACACACACACACACACACACACACACACACACACACACCCATGCCCTAAACAGCGCCGTGCTCAGTAATCCATAGCATGCTCTCTTTCATTAGAGGGATGGAGGGGGGCACCCTGCAGGAGGCAGCATCTTCATCTCATTTCCAGGGAATCCACACAAAGCAACACATTGACATCCCATCACACAGACACAGACAGTGCTCACTGACTGTGGCCAGGGGGGCCAGGGCCTCTCAGCAACACCAGGCTTTGGTTTTCCAATCAGAGAGACAAATTGTCAAGTAGAGGCTCCCAACCAGCGACACCTCACACCTCTGGTCCCCTAATGAGCCCACCTGCCCCATTCCACACCGACCCCCGACTGTCTCCCCATCTCTCTTTTCTCTCTTTTTCTTCTCATCCCCCGTTTTTTCACCATACATCAACCGACCTGTCCTCTTCTAACCTTGAATCCCCCCTTCCATCTCTATCTGCCAGCTAATAGCTGCTTCAGTAGTCATTAGAGCCTTCTCCCTGTCCGACAGTACCTCCACTCTGCTCAAACGTCCCTTGTACCTTCTGATCTAATTGACGTCGGCGCGGTGTTGGTGGTGGCCTGGCAACGGGAGACAATTAGGGTGGGATTGTCTTCGGCGCAGGGAGCCAAAGAGAACCGGATTGGTGTGTCTGTGCATGCCAACGCAAAGGTGTATAACAGACACACACGCACACACGCACGAGCGCAGACACACACACACACACACACACACACACACACACGCACACACACACAACACACTAATGATAACAATAACGATCTCACTCTCACACCACTGCTCTCTCTCACTCACTCACACACACACACACACACACACACACACACACACACACACACACACACACACACACACATACACACACACACACACACACACACACACACACACACACACACTCTCCAAGTACTTGCCTGCCAGCTGATCTAATTGGGGAGTTGTAAAGGAGGTTGCTTCTCTAATTAGCTTGTGTGCGCTTCAGTGGCCAGCGTGCCTTTCCAAGACCTTCACGCCATCCCTCTCTTTTTATCTCTCTCCGTCCACCTGCTGCTCTCCGCCACAACACTCCCTACCTTTAGGGCCTCCTCCTCTGGTCCAACAGAGAGGCCTCAGACAGGCAAACAAATGCTACAACGAACCATCACGAAGAACAAATCGCTTAAAGAATGCAGCCACAGAACAACGGGTGCCCCAGGCACACAAGTAACCAACACACAAACACCCAACCGGTACCAAGTAAATAGAAATGAAACAACAAGGTTCCCCAAAGCCCAAACACAAACACACTAGTGGCTATGTGTACACACCCACACCCACACCCACACAAACACACACACACACACACAGCATTGACCGACAGTGTTTATAGGAGAGTTAAGAAGGGGGAAAAACTGACTGAGGAGAGGTTTTAATCCTGTAAGCGTCTGGCAATGATCTGATCAGGGTGCAGGGCTACTTTATCACTGTCAGCACTACATCCACAATGAAATTAAGACCCGCTACAGCACTGGACCTGCACTCTGTGCCCTTAGAGGAGGAGAGAGGAGTGGAGAAAGAGAAAGGGGGGGATAGAGAGAGAAAGGGGGGGGGGGGGTGAGAGAGAGTGGGATAGAGAGGGGAGGAATAGTGAGAGTGGGATAGAGAGAGAGAGGGGGGATAGAGAGAGAGGGGGGCGGTAGGGGGGTAGGGAGAGAGAGAGTGGGATAGAGAGAGAGGGGGGCGGTAGGGGGGTAGGGAGAGAGAGAGTGGGATAGAGAGGGGAGGAATAGTGAGAGTGGGATAGAGAGAGAGGGGGGGGGGTAGTGAGAGAGTGGTATAGGGGTGGGGGGGTAGCGAGAGAGACAGAGAAAGGAGGGAGATAGACAGAGATACAGAGACAAATAGGGAAACAGATAGAGAGAGAGGGGGGGTAGGGGGATAGGGAGAGAGAGAGTGGGATAGAGAGGGGAGGAATAGGGAGAGAGTGGGATAGAGACAGAGAGGACAGAGAGAGAGGGGATAGAGAGAGAGAGGGGCAGTAGGCGGATAGGAAGAGAGAGTGGGATAGAGGGAGGGGTAGGAAGGGAGACACAGAGAAAGGAGGGAGATAGACAGAGATACAGAGACAAATAGGGAAACAGACAGAGAGAGAGAGGAAGTGAAAGAAAGAGAAGTGTGGGGATGACTGATAGAGACTGATAATGCATTCATAGGACACATAATAAACAACGCTGAATTCCAACATCAACAACAGAACATGATTAATCAGCTTGGGAGTAACTATGGCGGCGGAGGTGCCAGACCACCATCCCTGATGATAAAATGTCTCTCTGCACACACACACACACACACACACACACACACACACACACACACACACACACAAACACACAAACACACAAACCCTGATAGCATTCTAGGAACCTCCACACCTCCACATACACTGTGCTGTGGCTCTAGAATAGGTCAATGAGGGGTACACATAGATGAGAGGATAAGGGTTTCAATACAGATACACTGTTCTATTGCTGCAGGACATGTCAAAGATATATGTAGGTATACTGTGTATCTAGACGTGGTCTGTAGGTAGATATATGTATCTATATATCAAGATGTGGCCTGTAGGTATCACTGTTAGGGCTTACTCCCATTCTTTTCTTTATCACAGGCTGAAAATATTATACAAGAAAATGACAAATTTCCATTACTGGGAACAAATAAAACAAAATAATATATAATATTATAATTTTATTATAATAAATAAATGTAGATTTTAGTTTTTTTTGGTTTCTTATATTAAAGTATTAACATGTTACTGTATAATACTGGACGATATGTTAAACCCATTCCCCATTTTCTATTTCTTTTTCTCCATACATTGATTGTCTGGGCCAGCCTGGCAGTGACATGGTATCTCTAGAGCTGGCAGATGCTGCTGAATATGCATGAGTCCACACAGTTGGTGCCAAGTGTGGTTGCTATTCTAATCACTTTAGGAACATCTAAAACCCCTATGTCTGCCAATCACCATGGAAGTAAAATATGACTTCCAGACGTTTCGTCCCAAAGATGTTGTAAAATATATTTCCGCAGTCACCTGTGGTAATTGAATAAAAACAGCATGGTAAAGTATAAAAAATAAAATTAAATATAAATGTTTATATATACATTTATCTATACCCATTTATACATTTATATAGATTTATTTTTTAACATCGTTTCCGCAATGATGATGACTAAACAAGCCCCACACATTAAACCAGGCACCCGTGCTATAATCAAGAGGTTTCCACTACATTAAGCAATTAAACATTGAATTAACTGTGTAAGGGATGAACGGGATATGACAACGTGATTGCTGTATCTCTGAGGCCTTATCTGGGAGCGTCCTCTTAATATCCGGTTCTGCAGCTAATAATACTTCATACTTCAGTATCTTCACAAGGGCCCACCCTACACCCTTCACCCTTTACCACACACACATACACTCACACACACACACACACACACACACACACACACACACACACACACACACACACACACACACACACACACAGTATTTCTTCCACAAATGACCACTGTGACTGCTTTCTTGGACAGTCACAATCGTATAAGAAATCCCCACTCCATTGTTTTCGTCCACAAATTGAAATCCGAACTCCACACCCTCCAGGGAGACGTTGGGACGAAGAGATCCGTGTTGGAAAAAAGCTTGCCGTGTTTGGAGGGGATATAAAACATGAGAGCTGGCTGGCCGTGTGAAAAGGTCAATCCCAAGGAGAAGGGCGGGATGGAGAGGACTTTGGAAAGGCCACTAGCTCCCTATGGAGGCTGGAAAAGACACAACCTGAGGCGCTGCTGGGCTGGCTCTGGATAAAGACGTTTTGTGGAAGGATGTATCTGTTCCATGATAAAAGATATTCAGCTTTCCTCTCACTGGGTGACAGGTGGGTTTCAACCGATGGCCTCATTATGATAAAAACGTAAATGCCAAAACCTTCACATCAAAATATGAAGGCAAAATCTCAGCAAAAAAACCCAAAACGCACCTTACATTTGAATAACAGCTCCAATTCAAATAGGTCACCTGGCTTACCTTGCACTGTTTCCCTAAAAATAAATGCTACAAAGGTTAAACTGTGCTGTATTGTATATTGATTATATGCATTATGAAATTAGCTATATACTTTAACAATTGAATATATCGTTTGTTAATTACACTATTGTGGTACGTCAGGACCAAGACATATGACATACAAACCAGTAAGTAAGTCATAGTGTATGTGTCAGTTAATGTTTACGTCTAGTCCCTATCACATATCCAAACAAACTAGCTAAGGTATAGTGCATTTGTAAGTTAATGCATCCACACATGTCCATACAAACCACCTAAGTCCATACTGGGCCTGAGTTAATAAGGGTTGGTCTGGTCCATACCCATGCTAACTAACTAAGACATAGTGTATGCGTCAGTTAATGTTTCCATTTATTTGGTTGCGTCCTCACCTCAAACCGTTTGACCACGGCGGCGAAGGCAGGGTTGGTCCTGCAGCTCTCCTCCAGCAGAAACATGCTGCGGTCATACTCGGAGATGAAGGTGGAGAACACGGCAAAGTCCTCCTGGCGACCCAGGATCACGTCCACCACCCTCTGGCTCTCCTCCCTGTGGTGAGGGGGACAAGCTCGTTTGACTAAAGATGGTCAAACAATGATAAAGTCAGTGACCCAATGTATTGCCTGAGGTGACTGATGAATTTACAGTCTGCTAGGTGTACAATCCAAAACAATCTATCACCGATATACAATGTATTTACATATATATTATATATATATGCTATGTATATGTATATATACTATACTATAAGTGTGGCGAAAGAGACAACATGGTAAACGTAACTTCAATCAGCTACAAATGTTTATTTTAGATTGTGAGATTGCTCTACCTGATCCGCTCATGTGTAACTGCAAATAGCATATATTTATCACTACCTTTGGTGATGTATAAGAGCATGGCATTCCCTCAAGATATGTTAGGGGATGTTGATGAAAGTCTATAACAAGGAGGGAAGAACTACAAAAGAAAGAAGAACCAGGACGTGCAGGCCTCTGTTAAGAGTGTCTTACCATTGTTTGATGCGTTCCTCCAGTTCTGTGAGCATGCTGCAGTGGAGGGTGCAGACCTGAGGGAGGGTGCTCAGTATCTCCCCCAGCCTCTGTTCCTCCAGCGCCGACTCCCCCTCCTCCTCCCCCTCCTCCCCCACCGCAGCCCTGAAGTCCTGTTGGAGAGGGAGAGAGAGAGGGAGGGGAGGGGGGGCAGGAGGTGAGAAGATAGAAAGACGAAGGGAGGGATGGAGAAGGGGAACGGGGGATGAGGTGATTATTAGGGAGTCAGAAGAACGAGGTGAAGGGAGAAAGGGAGAAAGAGAGGTGGAAGAGAGGAGGAGGGGCGAACAGGGAGTGACAAAGGGAAGGAAGTTAGTTTGGAGCCTAATCCTTCCTGTGTGCAAAAATCTCCTATCAACTCAGTGCCTGTCCCCCTGGCTGCTTTGAGCTCTGGCCAAGCTTTCAGGAGAAGAGGATGCTATCTGGACGTAAGCTACAAACAGCACTAGTAATATATAGATGATACTAGTAAGCTACAAACAGCACCACTAATATATAGATGATACTAGTAAGCTACAAACAGCACCACTAATATATAGATGATACTAGTTAGCTACAAACAGCTCCACTAATACATAGATGATACTAGTAAGCTACAAACAGCTCCAGTAAAATATAGATGGTACCAGTAAAATACAAGCAGCACCAGTAATATATAGATGGTACCAGTAAGCTACAAACAGCACCAGTAATATATATAGCTGGTGCCAGTAAACTACAAACAGCACCAGTATATATAGGTGATACCAGTAAGCTACAAACAGCACTAGTAATATATAAATGGTACCAGTAAGCGCCATACATTTCCAGTAATATATAGATGGTACCAGTAAGAACCATACAGCACCAGTAATATATAGATGGAATCAGTAAACTACAAACAGCACCAGTAATATATAAGTGATACCGGTAACCTACAAACAGTACCAGTAATATAAAGCTTCAGACAGCACACTTAAGCTATGGATTCCAAATGCAGACTGTTCAAATAAGCTACAGACAGTACTAGTAATCCATTCACATGCAAATGAAACTACATACATAACTGGTAATCTATGAATTGTCACGGTAAACTACAGGCTTCTGCTCTTGCATTATGACCTTGCTAGCACACATATGGAACTGTACCAGTGTTATTACCAGTTGGTATCGAGCAAAGCACAGAGCTAAACCTCAGAGACAAAGTGAAAGAAATAAACAATGTTCATGACAACAGTGCAGGCCTTAATAGCAGGCGAGCGTTACATTTAAAATGAAGAGGAATTATGGGACTCCAAGGAGTCAATGCCCTGAAAAAAAGATTATTTATCTACTTCAAGCATGGAGGAAAACAGATAAAGCTTCACAAACCAATGAAAGGTGTCAAAAAGCGTAACAAATATCAATGGCCCCTGCGGCTTTGTCTGTCTGGGGTTTCTCACAACATATATAACACAAAGCCATAATGTGTCTATGGATCCCATCCATTCGAGTTTTTGAGAGGAGCGCAGACATAAAACAAATAGATCCGTCAACATACAGAGATAACAGTGTGACACCGTGTTCTTTTGGTACCGCCCGTTCATCACGCGCTATCGATCGCGTCCGAGTTGGCATTCATCACTGCTGCCGCGGATCACGGGCGCTGCTTTATGTGCCAGGAAACTGTGTCCCTCTGAGACAGACACAGACATACACACACGCACACACACACACACACACGCACACGCACACACACACACACACACCTACGCACACACACACTCACAATCACACACACACTCACACACATACGCACACTCACAATCACACACACACTCACACATATACGCACACACACACACACACACGCACACACACACACACACACACACTCACCCACCCACGCACGCCCACACACACACACACACACACACACACACACACACACACACACACACACACACACACACACACACACACACACACACAATCACACACACGTAATCACACACACGCAATCACACAAACAAACACTTCGTCTTTCTTTCTCTATCGCTCAATCTCTCATTCTCTCATAAGTACACTTTCTCTCTGGTTCACACACACATTTATACACACACACACACACACACACACACACACACACACACACACACACACACACACACACACACACACACACACACACACACACACACTGTTGTCATAGCCTTAGCTCTCATATCCAGGACAAATGCATGGGGTTTTGCCCTCTACTTATCCCCTTTACTTTCTTCCTTACATACTTATTTCAGCGAGGTAAAGCAGGGTCAAGTAAATACATTTGAAAACAGTTTGGCAACCAACACCTCTAGCTGCCGGTCAAAGCTGCAGGGAGAATCTATTAGAAGGTGAAATAGCACTGAATAAAGAGGAGAAGAGAGGTCAGACTCTCATATGTGGAAACACTTATGGGGTGAGCTCTGCAGTCGAGCCCAGTGAGACACACAAGATGACATCCCATGTGGGAACAAGCGCCTGGAAATTCTTTGTGCTCTTGTTATCCTCTCGTCGAACAATGGAACAATAGCCAACGTGTTTTCTTCAGAATCTCCTTTATGGCAGTGCTCTTTTCCAAACCGTGTGTGAGGGTGTGTGTGTGTGTGTGTGTGTGTACTTGTGTGTGTGTGTGTCTTCTGTTTTATCTGGTGATAAAATGCTGACTCCATATGTGTCAAATAAGAAATCCGTTTTTGGAGCCCAGTCCCTTCATACAACCACACATACACACACACACACACACACACACACACACACACACACACACACACACACACACACACACACACACACACACACACACACACACACATACATCCGGACGCACAGGCACGTACACACACATGCGCACGCAGACACACACTTATATACACACACACACACACACAAACACAAACACACACAGACCCACCCTAATGAATGTATCTTATACTAAACGTGACTGTTTGTTTCTCCGGAGAAAATACGGGCCTTGAACCGCATGAAATCAGCATGCATTATGCAACAGCGTGGTGAAAAAGTCTTCAATGTGACTCTTTGCAAAGGTGTCTGAAGAATAAGTAAATTGTGGGATAATATTATTGAGAAACAAGGGGAATCCAAGGTTACACAGCTGCTTTCAATACAAACTTACACTTGAGTTATAATCGAATATAGTTCATGGCAAAATTTGAAGGCGCAACAATTCAGGAGAAAATCAAACAATGCATTAAAAACATGTCTATATGAAGGAGTTTGATCCGTATAGTCAAAGTATGTCAAAGCAGGTATTGAGTTTAATTTATAGATTTGTAATAGTTCGCATACTCTCTGTGCATAATAGCTACTTATTCACAACTTCCTCTAGCTAATTATGAAAACAACCATCTGACACATGCTGTGCAATCATTAGCGTGGTAGGATGTATAATATATGCATTACTCAGCTATATTAATCGCATCAATTGAAATAAACCCACTACCTTTATATTCCAATGAGCCCTTTTAATAAATCATGAAGCGTTGGCGTGTAAGTAATTCAGGTTACGACCTTGATCAAGGGTATATGGTACAAACTGACTGATGGTCCTTCTCCCGAGTTCTACCTGTCAAGAGTCCAACCAGCCAAGTAATGACACACACAAACACACACACACACACACACACACACACACACACACACACACACACACACACACACACACACACACACACGCACACACACACCGACACGCACAGACACAGACACACACGATCAAACCCACACAAACCCACATAGTACGTGAGATACAGTGCACCAACAAAGACTCTCAAAGTCCTCCGATATGTTGCCGCCTGGTAACGCATCCATAATGTTATACTGCTGCGCTGGTGTACATGTAAAAAAAGAAATAACTGAAGAGAAAGGCTTGAATTGTCTCCTCAAAGACCCAAACCTTACTACCACACTCATGCACGTCATGCAGGTCCTACGTGAACAGAGTGACTACAAATATTACCGGTCGCCAGGGAGCTACTTAAGACTCATTAATTTTGAGTGGTTTCATTTTAATGCTTATCTATGTCTGGAGGGATCTTTAATGGACTTCTGTTTTACATGAATAAAGGAGCTATAGTAAACAACAGCTAGTTGAAGGTGAGTGTGTGGGAGCTGGACTTCTAGGACTTAACAAGCTGTGTACGATAAGCCTCATAAGAAAGAAACACCGACACCAGTACACTAGATGAAAAATTCTATCAAGAGGCCATCCTAATGCAATGTTCAATCTTCCATAACCTAAATTCCTGTGTCTGCTTTTAAGAGAGGGCATAGGTACGATTCATACGCATCACTGGCAACTCAAACGACCCGTTGACCTCTCCCTGACCTCTCCGTCGTCGTGGACACCCGTGCAGCAGGGAGGCGCAGCGATCTGCCTCGGCGCACTCGTTAGGGTACGGAGGGGTAACGTCAACAAAGGCCCGGGTACGTGCGCCCTGCGTCGCGACTGGCTACACTTCCACTGTCGTCCACGGCCGTGACTTTAGAACCAGGAAGTAGACAGGCGCTGGAACAACACTGATAAACCTGAACACAGTCCTCACTGGAACAGGAAGTGGGAGGAGACTAATGCAGCCGACGCACAGGATGTGATGTCATCAATGGGTTTGCTTCTATTGGTAGCGATAGTTATTTTACAACAACACCCTCTAGTAAATCATCGTTTTATTTTTTTACTTCAACAACACTGCAGAGTAAAATAAATCAAAGTATTTTTTCATACCTCTTGAAGGTGTTTGAGGGCCTTGACATGTCTGAAAAAAATTAAGAGAGAGAGACTTATGAGACAAAATGTCAGCAAGTGAAGGACAGTATAACCACAGCTTACAAGCCAAAGCAGCAATTATAGCAGTGAGTGCTAGAATGTGATTTGAATTCTGCAGGGATGTTTTGATTTTCACGATAAATCAAATGGAGTGGTTAAGTTTCTGGTTAGGGCTGATATCCAATGACTGGCACAGGAAGCCCTAGAAATAATCTGTCAGGTTGGGTTGGCTCGCATGCAGCGGAATGCATTAGGACAGACAGTGATGAAGAGGAGAGAAAGGGAGAGAGAGAGATGGACAGAGAGAGAGAGAGAGAGAGAGAGAGAGAGAGAGAGAGAGAGAGATGGACAGAGAGAGAATGAGAGAGAGAGAGAGAGAGAGAGAGAGAGAGAGAGAGAGAGAGAGAGAGATGGACAGAGAGAATGAGAGAGAGAGAGAGAGAGGAGGTGAGAGAGAGAGAGAGAGCGAGAGAGAGAGAGAGAGAGAGAGAGAGAGAGAGAGAGAGAGAGAGAGAGAGAGAGAGAGAGAGAGAGAGAGAGAGAGAGAGAGAGGGGAGGTGAGAGATGGACAGAGAAAACACCAGAAAAAAAGAGCAAACTTAAATCAGAGTAGGGTTAGGGTTAGGGTGTTATATAAATAAGAAAAAAAAGTCCAAAGAAAGAGATCAACATTAGCTATAGAAAAGAGATAGAAATAAACATTAGCTATAGAAAAGAGATAGAAATGAACATTAGCTATAGAAAAGAGATAGAAGTAAACATTAGCTATAGAAAAGAGATAGAAATGAACATTAGCTATAGAAAAGAGATAGAAGTAAACATTAGCTATAGAAAAGAGATAGAAGTAAACATTAGCTATAGAAAAGAGATAGAAATGAACATTAGCTATAGAAAAGAGATAGAAATGAACATTAGCTATAGAAAAGAGATAGAAGTAAACATTAGCTATTGAAAAGAGATAGAAATGAACATTAGCTATAGAAAAGAGATAGAAGTAAACATTAGCTATTGAAAAGAGATAGAAATGAACATTAGCTATAGAAAAGAGATAGAAGTAAACATTAGCTGTAGAAAAGAGCCTGAGACAATGTGCATGTGTGTTAGACTGAGAGAGAGTACTGCGCCCACAGATCACGCTGCAGAGGCCAGGATCCAATCCAGGATACTCACTGTCTCTCAGTGTCCACCAGCTCTTTGGCAGCGTAGAAGGCCCGGGATCTCCCATCAATCTGGGTGACAGGGAGGGAAAGCAGGCGGAGATGAATGAACAGAGCTAATGTTTCAAAGCTCTTCGTGTGCATTTATACCCCCCCCCCCCCCCCCCCCCGAAACATTAATAGTAACAACGCGCGTCATGGCGGACGGCAAAGGCTAAGGAAGTAGCAAATTCCCTTTTTCTTTTTTTCCCTCCGCCTTGTCAAAATAAGACTGATTATTTCATTAGAGCGCCGCATAGACATGGAAGCTTTTTTTCCCCTTCAAATACAGGACTTTAAATTCAGTTGCATTATGTATGAGCGACTGTGTGCTGAGCGACAACAATGCTGCCCATTGATTTAGGGGCAAATCGCTAAGGCTCAAAACATTCAGGGGCTATTTAGGCATTTACCGACAATGGTTCTGCTACGGTGAATGTTTTTTCTTCTTCTCCAAAGCAGGGCCATTTCACAAATAGCACATTAATAGCTTGTTGATCTTAATTTACTCACAATGAGGCCAAAAACATACTTTCAATCAGTTGGACATTTCATGGGGGCTGGCTATCTCTCTCTCTCTCTCTCTCTCTCTCTCTCTCTCTCTCTCTCTCTCTCTCTCTCTCTCTCTCTCTCTCTCTCTCTCTCTCTCTCTCTCTCTCTCTCTCTCTCTCTCTCTCTCTCTCTCTCTCTCTCTCTCTCTCTCTCTCTCTCTCTCTCTCTCTCTCTCTCTCTCTCTCTCTCTCTCTCTCGTCCTTGATTGTTTTTTTTTTCTCTTTTCTTTTGAAGGAGAAGAAAACAAGGAAGTGTGAGTCACATGGTTAGCAATGAGGCTGATATTATTGGGGCGGAGGGACGGGGTGGGGTCCATCTCTGGATTGCTGTAAAATGGACGCTCATTATTGTTTGAAAAGGGGGGTCAAATGGGGAGGAATTTTCAACACCTGCTGAGACACTCCTACCAAGCATAATTCCAGAGTGAATTATGTAAGAGAAGGTCATCCGATGATGTAATCATTTTAAAGTTTAGGCTGTAATATCATGAACATACTGCAGATATTATATAGATTATATAACAATTTATAGTAATAATACATTCCTGATTCATATTTTCTGCTATTTCAAACTAAGGCTTACTTTACCTATTCTAACAGCTCTAGACAGTGCATTATCTATCAAGAAACGTGAGATCTGTATTGTTATTTGAGGATAATTCTGGTGTACTATTACTCAAGTCCACTGTTCTTGGTACTGTGTGAATGAGGTGTGCCCCACCTGTCTGTCATAGCCCTGCTCTGCGCCCCCCTCTTCCTCCTCGGAGGTGCGCCCATGGTCTTCGTCGGCCGAGAGCCCAGCAGGGACCCGGGTCACTGGGAAGGGCTCCGTGTAGGCACTGCAATGCAGAGAAAACAAGACATTAGACCTTTAATAGCCACACTTTAAATGCACTGAAAACATCAGAGGAGAGGGATAAATATTTGATGGGAATCATGGATATGCATTATATGCCGGTAATATTCCATAAGACACTTTCATTCGCATCACATGAGAAGCAATAAAGAGGGTTTTATGAATAATGCGAGTCATAAGAACTGAGGCTGAAGGGGGAAGAAGTGTTGGTTGTGGATGAAGAGTCTACAGCGCTGGTCTTTATGTTGGCTTGGGGCTGTGGATGTAGACTCTACAGACAGACTGGATGGGTCCATGGAGCACAGTGCTACTATACACAACGACTCTCATTCATCAAGCAATATAGGACAGGACACACGACTCACACAAACAGAGTGTGACCTGCGGTACACACACACACACACACACACACACACACACACACACACTCACACACACACACACACACACAAAAAGCACATAGAGGGTAATGAGCATTTTGTATTGATGACTTAAAGCCCCCCAGTGTGCAGAGATAGCAAGACTATTAGAAGCCTGCTTTAGTACCAAAGGTTAAAAGAGTTCCCTGCTGGACCTCATCTTCACTAAGACACAGTCATCCTTCATGAGGACCTGGACCACACACACACACACACACACACACACACACACACACACACACACACACACACAATTACACTCTTACACAGTGCACTATATCTCTCTCAGTAAAACAGATACACACAAACACACACACACACACACACACACACACACACACACACACACACACACACACACACACACACACACACACACACACTACAGTCTTATTGACTAGGCTGGAGTAAGGTTCTTCAAGGCATTACTCATCCCTGACCTCCATTGCGTCCCCCTGAGAGAGCAGGTCAGCCTGTGGAGGAGCTCCCTGGGCTTCCTTAAACTCGCTGCCACCCAGCCACACCAGCCATGGTTCACGGGAGTAGCCAGGGCATTTTCTCAAGGTGGTAGTCAAGGCAGTTCAAAGAGAGCTGGTGGGGCGTCTCTCCGGTTCACCTCTCAACTGTCTCTGACACACCTGTCTCTGACACACCTGCCACTCAATAGCTCCCCTGTCTAGAACCGACTGGCCTGCCTCTGGATCTCACGTTACTGTAACTAAGGGGCCAGACCAGTTTGCGCCGATACTTTTGTGCAATGTGCAAAATCAATAATAATACTGAACTGAGAATTGGCCAGTGCCTTGAGTAATAGTTCATCAGCTGCATGTCCGGTTCAATTAGGGTTTGCTTGAGCAAACGGAGGTATTTTACCAAATATATATCATACACCATACGAACTGTAGATTCCCAGTTCCAAATGTATTCAGTTGTATGGTGTTTGCTGTATGCATTTAGCAAAGCAACATTTAACAATGTATGGACTTGATAACATGCAAAGCACTTAAACACCACCATTAAGGCATAGCCATTATGTTAGTAATTTGCAAGCGGTTTGCAAATGATTTTTGCAAACGTTGATTTTAATGTAGAGGTAAATCAAATGTGTCAAAATCGAAACGCCATAAAATGATTTTATATTCAAACATTGTGAATATAATGCCCCCTTTGCACGGATTGGATGATGCTGGTAATTGTAATATACATAACTCAATTGAGCTAAAGGTTGAGTATTACGACATGCACTGGGTGTAATCAGAACCGGTATTTTCCACAGCGTGTAATGGCACTGGGACGGCCTATAGATGAGGTTGAATTGCCTCAACGTTGACGATTAGAAGGCACATGCAGAGATGTAGAGAACGCGAGCAGGGTGTTTTTTTTCATCCGTTTTTTCCCGCAGACGTCGTCTAAACTGTTACTGTTCATCTCAAACTGGGACGTGGGCACAGACATCCTGCAGGGGCTAAACCCTTTTTTTCCTCATTTCCTCTTTTTCAAATC
>CM030173.1:41283536-41338536 GCA_017639675.1 Aplochiton taeniatus
CCGTGGTGGCTGGACTCCGAGGAGGAGCGGGACGAACGGACACTGCCGTCCCCGAACCCTTTGCTCTCTGCCTTCCTCCGGAACTTGAGGGTGAGGAAACGCTTGAAGGAGGACTTCTTCTTGGTGTTGTCGGTGGACTCGTGCTGGATCAGCACGGAGGGGGAACTCTTGGTGACGGGTCTCTTGGTGATGTAGGCCAGCTGGAAGGGCGGGGGGATGTCCGCCAGGGAGGTGGGCGTGGACACGCCACTGGACTGGCTACGCTGAGAGAAGCTCCCGGAAGACGCCATGACACAGGGGAGGGAGTGGGTGTCGTCTCTTCCTCTCATCCTGCCTTCCTTCGCCGACCGGTCGGCCTCAGCGCGGGCCGGCGCGGTCAGCTCTTGCCCCTCCGCGGAGAAGGAGCGCGGGTACAACAGGAAGCGGTGCGGCCTCAGCGACGGGATCTGACGGCTGACCTCCGACCTCGGGTCCGGGCGCCCCAGCGGTTCTCCGTTCTGGTCCAAGGCTACGGTGCAGTAGTCGTGGCTCTGGCACTCCGTCCCCGTTTCCTCGGGAACCGTCTCCGGCACGTACCCCGAAACCTTGCCGGAGTAAGAGCGCGACCTCGTCACCATGCTCTTCCTCTCCAGAGAGATGAAGTTCTCCCCGTCCGAATCAAAGCCCGCCTCTTCGTAGATGTGCTCGTCGCTGTCCGAATCGGCGTCGTCTTCATCGTAAGGCACGATGTGGCAGTCCAGCTCCTCGATGTCTTCCTCAAAGGCCTCCGTGGTGTGGGCGAAGACGACCCTGTTTGCGAGCTCGGGGGTGCGGCCCAGGTCCATGTCCGTCGGCACGGTGATGTTGCAGAGCCGGAGGCGCGGCTGGCAGCTGTTTCTCTGGCCGAGCAGAGCGTGCTCTCTCTGGGTCGTCCTCTCGCGCGCGCTCTTTCCCCTGACGTGCGTCTTCTCCTTTTCCTCCTCCTCTTCGTCGTCGTCCCCTATCTCCACGTAGTCCTCGGACGAGACGCACTCCAGCTGCTGGAAGTCTTCCGCCTCGCCGCAGAGGGAGTCGTCGATGTCGGCGTACTCGCCCACAGACTCGCCGTCCTTGGCTCGGTCGTCGCGTTGGCCTGGCTGCTCGCCCCCCCCCTCCTCCTGCACCTCCCCGCCGTTCGAGAGCGCTTGTCTGTCCTCTAACCTGTCCACGTCATCCGATGACACGTAGTAGGGTTCCTGGTTAGCACCGCCCGGGGTTTCTGCGTCGTTCGTAGCGTTTGGTTTGTCGCAGTCGACCCCCTGGGGCCATTCGGGGTCGGCGGTGCTTGTCCTATCAGCGGGCACCATCTCGATGACGGAGTAGGGCTCGAACACGTCCTCGGTGCTGGCGGTGAAGCGGAAACGTCCGGAAGGGTCCTTTGTGGCCCTCTCGGGCTGCCATACCTCGGCGTCGCCGGCCTCCGCTGGGTCACATGGCTCGCAGGTGTCACTGGCCGCGGCGTCTGTTGGGCCAATCACGTCGTAGGGGTACTCCTCACACACGGCCAGAGGCGTGCGGCAGCGGGCTCCCAGGCTAACGGCCCCCGATTCATTTTCAGTGTCGTCGTCCGCGCTTGATTCACAGTGCAAGCAGTCGCCACCAGGGGCACCAGCCTCCCCGTGAAATCCAGTGTCATTGTCTGAAAGGCTCTGATGGGGTGGTGGCTGTGTACTGTCTGCGTCTTCCTCTGTATTTGCAGCAGGCGGTTCCTCAACGGCTTCAGCCTCCTCTTCCCCATTTCCAATGACCTCATACACTCTATCGCACCGAGCGACTGAGTGAGTCTGCATGTCATTTTCTACGTGATCAGTGTCACTGCTGTAATCTCCAGGTGGGTTTGCATCTTCAGCGTTTCCCTCTTTGGTTTCAACAGACGCTGCATCCTCTACCTCTTCAAATGCATCTCCACAGTCAATGCTCTGGGTATCAGCGGCCACACTCAATGTCTCTCCTGGCACACCGTCCTCTTTACCCTCAGTGCTACCGCCACACACGCCTTCGCCCCGGTCTCTTGCCCCGTTGACGTCGATCTCGTGCTCTGGCTCATCCCCTTCGTTTTCCTCCCGGTCCTCCTCGGCCAGCTCCGGAGGGTCCTCCGCCTCGTCGTCCGAGTGGGGCAGGTCTCCATTGCTGAGGCCGTGTGAAGGGCATGGGGAGCCCTCTAGGTCAGCCTCAGACTGGGGTCTGGAGAGCGTGGGGGTGACAGGAGGCTTGGGACCAAAGGCTGCAGAGGCACAGGGCTTTGACATCAGCTTTGACTGGACCTTGATGGTTAGATGACTGTGTATCTTCGGATGAGGCACTTGGATTCTTTTATGAAAGTCTAGAAAAAAAAGTGACGGGGAAAAAAATGTGAATACGTCAATAACTTTCAAATCGATTCAAGTGAGTTAAGCTACTGCAGCAGTACGCATAACAAAATATGTTATATAAACGCATATAAACTGTACATCATCATGAAGCAAATCCACTTCCCTCAGATCCCCCCGTTTCTGTATTGCAGCATGTGAAAAGGAAGGTAAGTGGGCTTGTGTAAGGGTTGGTGACACACACACTGCTGCAGGGGGGCATATTATCTGCAGGAAAAACAACAGAGCCACTGCAAGCAGGAACAATAACACCTCGCTGTCTGGGAGAGAGAGAGGGCACAGATTGGAGTTGGCTCTGACCTCGAGAACCAGAACGCAACTCTTGATTGGTTATAGGTCTATAGGTATTTGCTGTAATTAGGGAAAACTTTAACTACATCGTTATGAACTGCAGTAATATGGTCTATACCCTAAACCCTATATATATATATGTACAGCATCTTACACTAAGAGCAACTTGAAGGATTAAGTGTACATTTTGATAATGTGTTGAATGACATTGATTTAAAAAAGTTATTGGATTGAATTAAATTCCATCAATACCATCAAGAAATCTGCAATCAAGAAAGCAGACTGTAAGCCAAGTCAAGACATGACATAAAACACACCCTTGCTTAACAAAACTTATACAGCCCTGGTCTCTTCCTGTTATTAAGTACCTGCCCTGACGCACATCCTATTCAACCCTGAGTGCACTCTGGACCGTCCGTCTCTCTCTCTCTCTCTCTCTTTCTCTCTCTCACACTCTCTCTCTCTCTATCACTATTTCTCTCTCTATCACACTCTCTATCACACACTCTCTCTCTCACTCTTTATCACTCTCTATCGCTCTCTCACTCTCTCTCTCTCTGTGTCTCTCTCTCAGTCTCCCTCCCTCTCTCTCATCTACTTAGCTCTTTCTTTCTCTGCTTCACTTCCAAAGTAAAATTTTAAAAAATGCAGGTATTAACTTAAATTACAATTCAATGTAGTTATCATTTGAACTAGTAAGACATCTTTACAACTGACCATCTAAATGCAAACTAGCAGCACTTCTCTGCTCATTAACTTTCCTACTAGTGAGACGTTTTTATCCATTGTTTTCCATTGTTTTCAAGTAGCAGCTCAAATTATCTATTGCAACAGATACCGCTTGGAATCCTTCACTCAGGATACCCATTGGGTAAAGGACATTATCATGGCTTGCTCCTCCATGAACCCTTCTAGGAGTACACATTCCCCCAACACAAATGGACTTCCTTCTTGTCATTCTTCAGCCTGATTCACACCACAAACACGCACGCACGCCTACACGCACGCACGCCTAGACGCGCGCACACACACACACACACGCACACGCACACGCACACGCACACGCACACGCACACACACACGCACACACACACACACACACACACACACACTTTTGCTGAAAAGGTCCTTTGAGTACGTCAAAGAACAATAAAATGGGGAGAGAAAAACACAATCTCACAAAGTCCCTCTGCAAACAACAGGATCTGAATTATGCAACAAGAATTCAATTAAAACATATGTTTAGGAAACAAAGGAAAAGGCAGACACTGGGACCTTGTCTGTGCAAAGCTCGTAGGATATGATCTCACAGAGGTGAACATGAAATTGGGAACAATTCAAACAGCAAACCTAACAATAATCTAATTTAATACAGTAATTAGGCTGGAGACTAAAACACAGTGTGTATGTGTGTGTGTGTGTGTGTGTGTGTGTGTGTATAGCAAAACAATACACTTTTAATACACAGTGCATCATAGAATAAAAACGTTGAGCTAACTAACAAAAAATCTAATAATCATCGACAGATCAGTTTGAGAGTGTAGATAGTTTCTCTCTCACTCTCTCAATATCTGGGAGGTTATTCACCCTTTTTTTTTATGTCTGCAGGTTATACCTGGACAAATTGGCTTAATCCCCGAGCAGAAATCCACCAATTTTACTGGAACACGTATAATACAAAAGGTATAGTCAGATAAATGCAGGTAAAGTATTTAAACATTTTCATGTAATTCCAGAGACTGTCAGTCTCGTGAAAGTTGTGATTTTTAAAATTTGAAAAAGTAAAAGGCGCACTTCAATAGGAAATATTGCAACATTTATATTGAGTAGGCTTATATTTTGAGTATACTGAATTTTGAGGTTATAACAATCCAATTAAACACTCCAGCTTTGATTCCTATCAAAAACCCACGGACACACGCTCCCGCGCACACAGACACATAAAGATTCGCACAAAATCAAATACTTGGTTATTTAAAAAACTCAATGCCAGGATAATATTACGCACCTGCATTCATTTTGGGACATCATCAGCCATGGCAACTGAAAGCGCAGCTTCAGTAAATCCAAACGTTAACAAAACTTACTCCAAATTCATGACGAAAAGATTCAGATTAGGTCGAAATAAAACGTTTACAACCTTTTTACTCTGAGTGGAGGTTTAGATTCATGAACCTGTCGAAGTCACCATTTAGAAGGTGATAAGTAAGGGCCAGCAACAGTCCGGTAAGTGCTGTACATCTTCTCTGCTAATGAGAGACTGGCGCGCTGAGCTCGTGCAAGCATCTGTGGAGTCGGGAGGTGCTTCCTCGCGCTTCCTGAGGAGGTAGTTATGGTCTACTGCGCCGACATGCATGGACCGGTGACCAAACCCACTCTTTACAGAAAACCTTGCAAACCATCGCTCCTACGGTTGGTTAGGTGTTGCAATATAACTTTAAATTTCTGTTGTGTTTGGTCCTTCTGGGCTATTATGTTTCTGAGCACGAGAATTTGCTAATGTTGACCAAAGTGACCGAGTGACTAACATGCATTGACGCAGGTAGAGCTTTGATCCCACTGTTGATAGCGGGATTCTTTCTGGACTAAAGTAAAAAAAAAAAGCTCAAGTATTTTACTGTCGTGCGAAGAAATATAATTACTAATTGTATTCATGAAAAAAATTCTACTCTAATTTAGCAAATAGCCTAACGATATTTAACCTTCTCTATATTGAATATTTTCTGCACAAACTACTTCCTTAATGCTATAGGAACCCACAGAAAAGTTCCCAAAAGCCATGTCTGAAAACAGGTTTTCTAGGATACCAAAAGCGCTTGCTATTGGCTGAGCTTTCAGGCGCGGCATCTGTTGCATGATTGGAGGAAAGCAACCCTTTAAAAAACCCTCTTCATAACAGGAAACGGCTCTCCCTGTTTCCTGCACAACAGGCAACACTTCCTTAGCAACAGATGGACAAGGTTGGCATCGTTAAGCCCTTTTGACAGACTATAATGGGAGCTGATTGACTGGTGCTGTGCTGTGCCTGGTGGCTCAAGGAAAAGACAAACTTTTTTGCAGCCTCCAACTGGGACCTGTACTAGGGCTGTTCAAGGTTGCATAAACCTCCTGGAATACAGGGGAGATTGGGGAAACCACCTGGGGGTCTCTGTATTGACAGCTCCCAGATTCAGGGTAAAACACACACACACGCGCACACGCACACACACACACACACACATACACACATTGGGGAAGAAGGGATCTTCTTCCTAACTCACCCCACCTCCCCCCTAACACACACCTCATTGGCTCCACGTGAAGGTCAAACAATGCAGTAGGCATTGGGGAGTGTTTCACAGCAGCGGAGAACAGAAATAGCCATGGAGGAGGAAAAAAAAGTTTAATGAAAGAATCACCTCTATTGCAGTATCGCTGCAGGGTATTGGTCTTGTGAAGAGAGCTGTACAGTACCATACATTAAAGTTACAGTGGAAAAAAATCGATTCCAGATGGCTTGGTGTGGAATGCACTGCATGCATTCCATAAAGACACACTGGGTGCATATATTAGATCCATCAACACAAAAAAAATAAAACATTCGAATAAAAAAGAAAAATAGAATAAAATGCAAAGTTGTGTTAACATGTAAGGAATGCGCTGTGGTAACTTTGTCTAATGGACAAAGCACATAATGGATGTATGCATATATTTAAACCACCAAACTATTAAACAAGGATATATCCTTAATGTGAAAAGTTTCTGTATTACACAACAAGTCAATTGTAAGAAAATTAATAATGTAATCATGTTGGTTAAATGGCGTTTATACTGTAGCAATTATCAAATTTAAATTCCCAAGGTCAGGGAGATGACTAATGTATTATGCAATAGCAAAACAAGTGTAACCTCAACACGCTGCTGTTTTTGATTTAGTACGTTTAAAATGTCATAAAGTAAAACAATAATGTTAGCTTTGTTTTCATGCCAGACCCATTTTAAATGTGTCAGCAGCACATTCACAACAGCAGAATGTAACCTTTTGTTCTTCAAATGCCAAAGTGCCTCTAAAGATAGTGCCTGCTTTTTTTTTGTTTTACTGTACCACTTGTGTTTTTCCCAAGAAAGCACTAAAACAAGTTAGGCATTCCCCCCCCAAATTCTAACACAATACCTCAACAAAATATGTTTTGCTTTTGTAACGTGTGTGAGCAAAACAGTATATGTTAAAACTATGGTGCAATATTGAACGGGTGACAAAAAGAATGGATTTGAGTAAATATCCTCCACAGATGTAGCACGGAACAAAAACATGTTTTCAGATGGAGGACACTAATTTCCTGGATGTGTGGGTCCGAATGCTGCCATGGGCCACCTGACAAATAACTGAGCTGAAAGAGGGAGAAATGGGAGTGGAGACACCAGGAAAAACATGTCATGAGTACTACTAGAGAACAAACCGACCCCTCTGCCGCCCCCCCGCCCCCATTCTGTCCCACTACCCCAAACAGGAAGGCGGTCAGAGAAAGAGGTCAGCGACATGTTCCCAGAACCGAGACATGGGGGGTATGTTTCGTGACACCTGCTAATGTTGATGACTAATGCTGGATATTGACGTGCTTTTGTTTCAGTCACAGTCTCACAGTCAGAGTGAGGACATGGCTATGGTTATTTTGCACATGCTTACTTTTGTGTTATTTTGGTTATTTTGCAAACGCACATGCTTACCTGAAACACTATTGTTGGGCCACTGTTTAACCACAGCTTATTGCATGGATGTATGTTGATCTTACTATCATTGGGATATAACATGTTTATTTGTATGACAAATCCATGTTCATTTTATATATAAATATATATATATATATATATATATATATATATATATATATATATATATATATATATATATATATATATATATATATATAAATACACAAAAAAATCGTATCTGTTCATATATATATATATATATATATATATATATATATATGAACAGATACGATTTTTTTGTTTGTTTCTTTGTTTTGTTCATGGGGTCTTTGTTACATCTTATAGATTATTGGTATTTCAAACTGGAACCACAGAGAATACTATTTATTTTTAAATGACCTGAACACCTTTGTAATTAGACTGTGGTGTGATCTGTCGGACTACTCAAAGGTATTGAGCGACTATTGACCTTTTTTATTGATCTGAAACATGGGAGCCAACCAATACCGACCAATGAAGCCTTCAAAGACCTACTTATTAACTGAGCTTTACGGTTTGTTTAAGAGACTCCTGCAAAGCGAATACTTGCATGTGAAAATTTCACCAGTATAGATTTTATTGATGTTAGAAAATTCAATAAAGACATATTGTTTGAGAATTACCAGCAATGTTTTTTTCTTATTGATAAAAAGTAGACAGTATCCCAAAACAAACAAAACATCTGTTAAATATTATCATTCACTGTTCAAGATGCTCAATTGTTTCTAGACAGTTCATAAACCTGTTTCGTTCAAATAAGAAAAAGTGAAAAGAAACTCTAGTTTAAACACCAGTATAAACAAACACACAAAGCAAAATGTAAAATGTCGGTTTAAATCAATTAAGTTGAGTGTGCATGTGAGACCATCAAATAAACACAAGATCAGAGTTTTATTAATTCTTATTTGGGTGTTAAGGCATTGACACTCACCGAGGTGAATGAATGGTGAACAAATGTCAAAATGAAACACTTGTAACAGTTTAATAACAAAATGAACACTTTCAATCTTCAGTCTGAACACCATATGCTGTTAATTAGTGTTCTTTGTGAAGTTAAAATACAATAAACAATGTTCAATAGGATACTTAATCAGTTCAGGAAATACAAACATTACTTACATTTTGTATGTAATTTGCACACTTTAGCACTGTTTTACATATTTCATGCTATTTAATGACAAATTACAAAGACAAACATTTCCATTCAATAATCTAAAATCATTCGGAAAAGTAAACAGACTGTCTTCCATGACAATATAAAACCATGTGGCTAACTATCACAAAAACATTAGGAAGCTAATCAACAAATACATTTCCGTGTCCACGTTTGCTGTTATCCATTTAGGACGTACCTCAGTGACAGCCATCGTGCCACCACCGCCAACCGTTTTGGGCATGCAATGTTTAAAGGCACGAGAAGAAGGAATGCGCATGTGTCAGCAACGGCAATGTTTAAATGTGCGAGAAAACGGAACGCGCATGTGTCAGCAACGGCAATGCTTAAATGTGCGAGAAAACGGAACGCGCATGTGTCAGCAACGGCAATGCTTAAATGTGCGAGAAAAAGGAACGCGAATGTGTCAGCAACGGCAATGTTTAAATGCGCGAGAAAAAGGAACGCACATGTGTCAGCAACGGTGTCAACACTGAAGTTGAGTTACATTTCTAAGAGGTAAATTCCATTCAAACAACACCTGAGCTATACACCAACACCTTTGGGAGGTACAGTTCTGAAAATATACTCAAGAAATGTAACACTCTCACACTTTTTAGTCTAACACCGGAATTTTTACTCAGTGATTCACTCCCTAATTTGCTGTGCACAGACACTCCCACAAACACCCTGGTGACACAGCCTGTACCAGAATACACAGTAAACAGGTGGGCCATGAAAGACTGCACTTCATCAGAAAAAAATGCAAATAAAGGCTCAATTCTCCACAGACCCTCAAAAAACCTCTGCAGACAATCAATAAAAGTCACCTTTAGCTCTCCTTGCTCACAGTATATCACCACCGCTACCAGTATACACCCCATACTATGTGTAGCCTACATGCATGGTTTCTCATGGTTATACAATCTGAAGCATGATTTTTTTTTTATAAGTAGGAAGTCTAAAATAAACTGAATAGAAAAAAGACCCCTCTTCATGAATTCATTATTTCCAAGTGCCAGAGACGTAGCCTATGAGTTTTTTAGTCGAAGTCATTAAATGGCATTACACAGTAATTTAAACAGTGCTTTTAGCATAGCAGATAAAGTGACTGCCTGTGCTCCTTGAGCTGAAACCAAAGTATTATTTCTCTCTGTATAAAGGGCATAGTTACAGCACAATGACTGTCACATCCCTATTAATAAGACAAAGGTCAGGTTATGATAACAGGCGGCTTTGTTATTTTATTTTTTATTTTTGTCTAATTGAGATATACTCCTCGAAGACACACTCACTGTAAAAACAACTATTTATAGGCACAAAATAAAACCCTCAAGAAGCTTCTATCTAGACCTTTACACTGTCCACATTTATATACATATATATATATATATATATATATATATATATATATATATGTATGTGGACAGTGTAAAGGTCTATCCTTGCGAGTGTTGAGTTTCCCCAAGTCTCTCACTCCGTTTTTGCTGCTTTACATTGTCCTTGTTCTCTGGGGTTTTATCATCTTAATAAGCCTAGACAGTCATGTCCCATGGTTGTGTTCTGATATATAATATAAGTTCCCTCTGAAGGGAGCGAGAAAAAGTGAGAGCAAAAGAGGAAGTAAGTGATAGCTCTCAGTGTACTGTGTGTGTGTGTGTGTGTGTGTGTGTGTGTGTGTGTGTGTGTGTGTGTGTACTGTAACATAAAGATAGAGACTTCAGTTGAAGCAATTAATGGCAAAAAAAGACATGCAGAGATTAATGATTATAAAATAAAAATATTGGCCAATACTTTAGTTTACATTGCTCTAATAAAGCAAGCATTTTAGGAGAATATTTCTATTTCTCAAGTATAGTCATTTAAAAACTTTATTTTATTTAAAATGATCCAGTTTTTCCTATTTGTCGGTTTCTCGTGATTTTTGAGAATTCCAAGTCATACTCCAACAATAATTCCTTACCCAGGATAAATCAACAACAGGTATCTTAACTTACAAACAATAGCTCCTGACACAATATAAATCAACACCACACATTCTGACCAACCAACAATACATCCTGACCCAGTATAAATCAACCCCAGGTATTTCAACCAACCAACAATACACCCAGACCCAATATAAATCAACTCCAGGTATTTCAACCAACCAACAATACACCCAGACCCAATATAAATCAACCCCAGGTATTTCAACCAACCAACAATATACCCAGACCCAATATAAATCAACCCCCAGGTATTTTAACCAACAGCTAAAGAGACAAATGAAGCAAAAACGTAAAAAAAAAACAATAACACAAATTGCAGGCATGCTATGGCCTACCGTGCGAAAGTAAAAACACATATTTATGGGGGCTTTCCATGTTGTGTTTACAATGCATCTTTCATCATGCTGTCTGCATGCAGATATGAATAAGTATTATGACGTCTATGGTCAGTCGCCCAGGGCAGGCTAGATAGCTCCCAAGACTGGCGTGAAAAACAGAAAACACATTTGGTTGTTGTTTTTGGTTCTTCCGCCAGACCTGTGTGACCTTTACACAAAGATAACAGGGCGGTCTCTTATCCCCCTCAGCCCCCCCCGCCCGAAAACAGCCAGGGTTTGGCAGCTTAGACATAGGACTTCCTCTCTCCCTAAATGGGGTTTTCTGATAGGACAACAATATCAGAAAACAATAAGGGCCAATGCTTCTGTTTTCTCCACCACCTGCTTTTGCTTCATAAAGTATTTTCTAATCAAGCTAAGGCCTAGCCAGATAGGAAATGAAAGAGCTAGGTTAAAAATGTAATAATAGCACTAGCAAACCATGAATGGCACATATTAAGCATTCACTGCTAGGACGGGGTTGGTTGCTTCCTCATCTAAAATCCATGAGATTGATTTGGTGGTTTAGTATGAAACATTTTGTCCGTTTTTTTTCCACAGATATTCAGCTTCATAGAAACTGCACAACCAGGTCTTATTAGCTGAGATTATTGGGGGAAAAAGAACAAAAGAGAGAAGAGGTTTGTAAAGCAGACTCCAAACCACAGAATAAAAGACCCACGAAACAAATGTTGTTCATTTTTAAATTTAACTCCACCCCTTTCTCGCTATCTCCAATCAACTTTTCCTTTCGTCATGTTTCAGTTATTGCCTTGCTGTGAAGCATCAGTATTTAATATTAATTTGAGGTGATTATTATTCTTGGCAGAAGTTACCTTATGCAACATGAAATAACTTCCATTATCTGATGTGCACATCAGAACAATAACTGATCCCTTCAGAAAGCAATAATGATGAGTTTTGCTCCGAAATAAGATTTCTTGAAAAAAGTGACACCTACAGTACTATCATAAGATGATGGCTGACCTAAAATTCAAATTCACCTTTTTAGAGATTCCAAGGTTTTAATAATGATTTTAGTTGACATTATATGTACATAAAATGTATGTATGTTCCAAACTGGATTGATCAAATTTGTGAGCGATTCCTAAAGCTAATCTTTCGAGTTACTGTACTCGAAAGCCACTGTCCTTGGTTAAAGTTCACCCCTGGAAACACGTTCAATGCAAATGTAATCTGTCCAATAACAGCTGTCAGTCAAAGCCAAACCCACACACCCCCACCCACACACCCCCACCCACACACACACACACACACACACACACACACACACACACAAACACACTAAACACACAACCCCGCTATAGGGAATTTTATTTTGTATGTATTTTACCTTTATTTTAACAGGTTAGTCTCATTGAGACTCATAATCTCTTTTGCAAGAGAGACCTGGCCAAAAAAGCAGCACATACATTTACACACAAATGAACATAAAACAAGACATTCTGCAAAAAATCTGAGGATATAAAATTAAATCAAATCCATAATTCCTTAACATCCAAAGGTGAACAACACTGACAAACCAATATTGTGTCATATTCTAATTGTTTTATCCTGGCTCGAAAAAACATTCACTGGGTTCAGCTTTATAATTTTTTGAAGTCTGTTCCATGTAGATGGAGCAGAGAATCTTTATTTTTAGGGACCCGTGAAAGCCTGTCCGGTCTTTGCTGAGGTGGCCTCACTGAAAGATGTCTGTGTGTCCACGGCAACATGCTTAGGACCCCTCAGGGGAGGATTAGTGTGTAGGAACACTCCATATCCAACCTGTGAGGGTTCTCACCAGATCAGCACAAATGGCCATGGAGACCATTTCCATTGAAGGCTGTGGCAAAAATCCTAGGATGAAAAAAATACTAAAAAGAAGAGATCTAGGTCTCAGTATATCTACAAGAGGTCTTTTAAGAAAATTGGTGAGCTGGCATTTTTACGTGACTTTACATAAACAGGTTGTATGTTTGCTTGGTGGGGGGGAGTAAGAAAATCGATGTTACTGTGGCCCCCCAGGTCATCGAGGTCGTGTTATCATACAATGAAAGAAAAATCTGATTGTTACTATCTTTGGTCAATATTTGCAGTGTGATATTGCTGGTGATGTTCTGAGCTGGAATAACCCCCCTCTCCCCCCACCACCCAACACACACACACAGACACACACACACACACACACACACACACACACACACACACACACACAGTTAACACACCCTTAGTGGACTCCCCTAAACCCTCCTCTTGACCCCTAAGGTTGGTGTGGTCTCATTTATTATAACCCCCCATCAAAGGTTTGTGGTTGTGCTGCATTATTCCAAGTTTAGGCGTCCATAGCTATTGTCTGAAAGCAATATAACAGAGATTTAAACAAGGAGCTTACAAAGGCACTTCCTCTCTAAGTAGGTAATAAAGAAGAATCTTTACGTGGGGCGTCTAAATCTTCATAACACTGTGAGCGCTTATGGGTTGATGCTGTGTGCGCATGTGTGTGTGTGTGTGTGTGTGTGTGTGTGTGTGTGTTTAGGCACCTCTTCATTTCTCTGTAATCAGTTTACGGGGCACATGAAGGGGAGTCACATCTATAGGGTCACTGCGGGAGCAACATAAATGGGGATCTCCCATCGCCTGTACTTCATTCAGAGCGTCTTCTTTCTGTTCCAATCTGATCACCGGGCCCTTGCTTCTTTATCCAAAGACAAATATTCCCCAATCACTGAACCTAAATGTAGCTGACAGTTATTGAGTAATAGATGTGATGATAAGGCGGGGTTATTCACACAAAGCTAATTCGACGTGTTTGATTAGATTAAGGGGATGAGAGCAGATGGCTTAACAGTCAATGAGCTGAAATATCATCAGTCTGTCATCAAACCAAACTGTCATCATCACAGCTCCCTCTTTCTTGCTCGTTTTCTTCTATTCCTCTCTCCTCCTTTCTTTTATTATATATTAATCTCTGTTCCTCCCTTTTCTGTCTCCGTCTTACTTTATCTATGCCATTCTCTCTCACTCTCTGTCCTTTCATCCTTCCTTTCACACTCTCTCTCTCTCTTTCTCTTTCTTGGTCTTTGTATTTTTGAGAAAGTGACAGTTTTGATGAAGGGGGGATGGGCTGACTTAAATTGACCTTGACCTGGTAAGCTTTAGAACGCAATGTTGTGAATATTTAGTAGAAATTCAAAACGCAGTTTCCACTGATGCTCATGAAAGACTGAACAAGAGGCTGATGCAGAGATTTGTGTGGATATTTGACTGGTGGATAAAATATTTCAGAATTAGCTTGGCAATAAAGATGTAGGAAACAATGGCAGGAACAATACCACTAATCGTTTGTCATTGTGAGGCCCATAAATTAGTTGCCCTGCCATGCTGTTAACAAAGTGTCCTCCTTGATGTTTTTTTGTTGTGGTTGTTATTAAAAGTCATCATCTTTTTTTTTTTTTCCATAAGCCCCAAGCAGTATTGCCTGTGCACTGCCTCTGTGAATGTATTGTTGCAGATATAGTTCATCTCACTGGGGAGTGGAGCTACGTGCTCTATGCCCGCTTTACGAGCTTCATTATGCATTTGTGCTAACACAGATAAATAAACGGCCCATAAAACGAGGGTCATCATCCTTAGGGCAAACTTTCTATTGGATTCCTATTCTCCTCAGGTGCTGGATCAACCCCTCTGCTTCCACGGTTACACCCCTTTCAGCGTTTCCCCCTCTCTCGCTGATAGGGCCCCGGCCCACGCTCATGCACAGCTGCACTTTTCATTATTCTAGGTGAGGAAGCGAGGCCGCGCACCACTCTACTGTGTTGCAGTACAGCGACACGGGAAGGGTAATATGTTTGGATGGGCTTTTATCAAACCGTCCCTCTTGTCCCCACACTGGGCGCGCGATGAGCGGTGACAGGCAGGGAAATGAGGCTTTCGCCGGGCACCGTGACGGTACCGAAGATGTCTCCGTCTGATAGATATCACAGAGGGGCTAATTAATATCTCTCCAGGCATGCCGGCTACCTGTGGTGTGAACGCCATTGAAACTGGAACTAAAACCACACACTTTCTCAAATACAAATACATTAGTATCAATAATTCACCAAACTTAGATGAAAACACACAAGATTTCGGATGAAGTCTTTTAAAATAGAACGCGTTACGTGTTATATAAATAATAAAATATCGCGCCTATCTCACCTGTAGAGGACAAAGCTGCTCATGCCTCATCGTCTATGTGCATTTATTACAGTATGGAATAATACAATTGGCAGTCATCACCACAAGGGCAGTCGCCAAGCCCAACACTGACATGCTTATGGTAATGGTGATAGGCAATAGCCATTCCTCAAAACACAGAGAGCTCCTACTAAGGAACAGTCCTTCGCAATGAACCAATAGAAGGTTTTATCAATAAATGAATAGATTTCAATAGGGTGTGAAACCATTAACTTCCACTTAATGGAGGGAAAGGATAGATGTTGACTTTTATTGATATTTTATGTTTTTACATTACGCTTTTATTGCGTGATTGATAAGGTTTGGGAATTAATAAGCTTTGCTGATGGAAAATGTTTAAAGCCCACTTGTACAGTCCGCCGAGTTTCCCTGTAAATAAATGGCATTAACTCACAGGGTATTTAAACGTCTGCGGTAGCTGATATTTACGCATGATTATTATGGATAGATTACCTGGTACTCCAACTAAGCAGTTAAATTACATTATCATTCTATTTAAACAGACCCAGGGGGTCCTTGCAGCCCGCTTCTAATCGAGAGTAATCGAGTGCTTAAAAGGTTGCATATAGCGTATGAAACCTATGAAATGCCTTGCCAGACAAGGCATTCAAAGCTGAGATCCTAAACACAAATGACCTGTCAGAGGATACGGTACATTTCATTATGGCGGAACATCTCTGTCGACTCTGTAATACCTGTTGTCGATCACGTTGGAGGCCGAGACATCTGATTCGTTAACCTGCTCAGGTCTGATCTGCTCTGCAGCGTGCTATGATGTACACCCGAAAACCGCAGACAATCAGTGAGATGAGAGAAACTGACCCTGTGTGAGGTGAGGGCCATTATCACAAAGGCCTGCTTAACATCTTATCGAGAGCCATTAAACCTGATTGGGTTCTGTAATGCTGAAGACAGCGACCGCCAGCCAGGACAAACACAGTCACAAACACACCCACACACACACACACACACACACTCTTCCCCCCCCCCCCCCCTCTCTCTCTCTCTCTCTCTCTCTCTCTCTCTCTCTCTCTCTCTATCTCACACAAACACACACACACGTAAACACATACACACGTACATGGCATAAATCCCAATGGCTTTTCTGAGTCATCAGCTTTTCACTGGAACATCCCGCCTCAGCACACACAGGGCTAAGTGATCTAATGTGTGTGTATGTGATTTAATGTGTGTGTATGTGATCTAATGTGTGTGTATGTGATCTAAAGCTTGTGTATGTGATCGAAAGCATCTGTATGTGATCAGCCAAGCATGTGTGGAAATTTGTGTGTTCAATGATACTATGTCCCCAGAGACCACTGGTGGTGGTTGGGAGGGAGGGAGGGGCGGAGAGAGAGAGAGAGGGAGAGAGGGAGGGAGGAGCGGAGGGAGAGAGAGAGCGAGCGACTGAGGGAGGGACGTGGAGACCTGATTTACGTTCTGCCCTGATTAGCCCCTCTAGTTTCTCTCTCTCTCTTTCTTTTACAATTTGTCCTTCCTCTCTTCCTCTAACATTTTTTGTCTTTCACTCACTTACTTTACTCATTAGCACTAACATGCAACATAGGGAAACATCCAAACTGTATGCAAAATAAATTTAATACAAATACAAAATAAAAATGTACTCTGTGGGACATTGATTTTGTTTGAGGCACGTGGTTAACTTAGACAATCAGTCTGCTGTGACATTTGTGTTGAGAGAATCTTTCTAATAATTAAGTTTACATTACATTACATAACATTATGATCAACCTGGGAGTGTGCCCACATCCTCAGGTTGACAGGCCGGGACACTGGGTCTAGCCTCGGGAGAAGTCCCTTACATGGTATATCAAAAATCATAAATTCATGGAGCCCTAGGGGCTTTTTCTATATTGCAGGTGAGCTTTGGCAATATAAAGATTGCTGCCCCCCCATTTTTTTTTTTTTTTAAATGGCATGATATGTGGCATCGTTTTTCATGCTGAGTAAAGTCAGGGGAGCCGTAGAGGTAAGATAAATGTGTGGTGGTTATCAAACAATAGCTTAAGGGTGGTAGTACTTCAAAACATATGTCTGAATACACACATACAGAAACACATGCACACACACACACACATACGCACACACACACACACACACACACACACACACACACACACACACACACACACACACACACACACACACACACACACACACACACACACACACACACACATATGCAGCCACTAGATAAGGCTCATTGTTTCAGCACTGATTATTTGATTTATACATTTTATACATCACAGGGTTGAATACTGTATTGATTGTTGTGAGTATAGATTACACAGACCCTCAACCCTCAAAGGGACTTCTAGAAGTTCAGCATTGTGGACACAAACTGAAAAAAAGAAAGAGGCCAACAGAAAATGGTAAGTCAAGCCACTGAGCTGGATGTAATAGGAATGGCTCCAGGGCAACACATCTAATGCTTGAGTTCACTAGGGCCACATTGAGCACAGCACCCCTCCAGCAGGGTTTTAACCAAGCACTGGGAACATGCTGTTGATTCCACAGAAAAAGGTGGTGGGCAATGGCCATCTCCCATTCTGGTAATGGGCCTTAGGATTTCCCTACTTCAAATTGGGGTTGGATGTCAGCATCATCCCAAAATTGTGTGACTGATTGCTTTTTACTTGCAATGAGAGGAACGTTGATGTATGTAGATACATACTGTTAATCAACCTATTTTACAAAACATGATTGAAAGCAATGATAGAGATGTTCAGGTTTACAGCAATCCTTGTGAGAAATTACTTGGTTGGAAACACTTGACAGTAAATTGATGAAATGACAATTGTAATTCAAGATGACATAATACAATGTTACAATTTCATAGATAACAAATCCATTCTCAGATAGTAATTACATTACTAAAAAAAGGCATTTAGATTTTTGCTTCAGCTTGTCTGGAGCAACGGTTTTTCATGAAATAATGTTTTAACAGAAAAACAACGAACGGTTTTTGCCCACTCCATTATCTTTTATATAAAACTGTTGTCCCGACGCCCACCATGGATCCTTCCTGCACTTCATTTACGAAATGAATACTCTGGGTTACTGTGTGGAAGTTAATATGATCGCTTATAGAGCTGTTATCTTCTTCAGAGAGCTGTAAACTTAATGGCTCAGCATAATCTCATTTTCTCCTCCATTATTAATACTTTTCATAGCAGCTGTTGTCAGACAGCAAAAACTATTAGGAAAACATTTAAATAAATGAACAAAAACTGTAAAAAATATTGCTTACAGAACAACAATGTTGGTATTTGTGATTGCTAAATATCATGCAGTACTTGACATAATGGTAGTGTAGAAAAGGCATCTCACAAAAAATCAACCATGCCATAGAGTAAAGCAATGCTCTGAAGCATTTCAATGCTAAAGCTATCCCTGAAGGTCAAGCACTTATCCAACTTTAGTTATTAAAGTGGATACATGTGTTCTTTAGAAGACTTACAGAAACCCTACACTGTTTCCTAGCTGTTTCTTTCCTGTAACTGGGAATTTATGAGAATGGTTCTGCTTGTGTTGAGCTGTATGATTTAAAGTATTTCACACTGATAAATCTTCACTTTAGGATGATATTACACTGTATATGGGACAGACTCGAGTGAATTATGATGGTGTAAAGGCAGACGATGTGTTTTCTAACACAACTTTCACACTACGTGTTGGCAGGGATTCACACAGATTGCTCCGTATAGATAATGTGCACACTAAGTGTGAAAGTACGCAAGGTAGGCCAACATCCTACTGGATGCAATCCACCACTATATCAAGCCATCACAGTGGTCTAATATGGATTTCCCTCTGGCATGGTGCTCACAGCTTACCCCATACAGCCCACAGTAGATGCAGTCTTGCCGCCCCAACTAGCCCTAAATTCTCTCTAGATAGAATCGAATGGAGGAGTGGTGAGCAGTGATCCACAGCGCTGTGAAAAGGAAACGGCAATATCAGCCGAGATCCCCCGTCCGCCAGATAAAATGGTAATGCACAGCTCCGCCCAAAAGCATGGCCCGGTCCATCAGCGGACAGCTGCTGGATGTACCCTCTTCATTACCCCCCCCCCCCGTTTAATTTCCTGAGCATTTGAGTATGCAAGCGCACCAAGCAGGTGTGTGTCAAGATGGGCAATCACTCAGAGTGATGCTCAAAGACAGTGTGTGTGCGTGTGTTGTGATGTTCCGCCACTGTGCGCAGACTGTGAGACAGTGTGCAGGGCGATGTACGCGTTCACCAATCACTCTAAGAACGTTAACGTGACCATCACGACATCAACGACCTGCCCATGGAAGCTCATAAACACTCGTTGACTTCCGCTCTAATCGTGAAGTTGCCACCCAGATGGTTTTTAATCAAGATCCCATCGCCGTGAAGCTCTAATGAATTAATTATGATGGGCTATGGAGTTCTCCTCTATATTACTTGTTTTATCCTCACGTGGCCAGACAGTCTCCTGCCGAGTTTTTGAGTGAAGCAGTTGCTGCTCTCAACACCCTCATCACACATATCAGTGATGGGTGTGATGGATGGATGGATTGAAAGAGGAGGAGTGCAAGGGTGTGCCAAATAGCTTTTTAAAAGTCTTAAAACTTGTCTTGTCTGCAATATTTCAGATTCCAAATTAAGTGCAATATTTCAAATGACAAATTCTAAACAACACGCCCATATGTGTGTACACTGTCAAATAGCTAAATAAGACATAACATACCCAACTGAAATATTTTTTAACACAACAAAAGAAAGAATGACTGATCGTATGTTTTATAATGAGCGAGTGGCACTGACCGTATTGTAGCTTTAGTTAACAGCAGTAATATCTGTAATTATAGCAGGCCACTGTGAATAGACTTGAGTGATACAGTCATAAAATATTGAAATGGTAAATTGAAATATTGAAGTCGTAAAATAAAAATTGAAAGTATTTCATTACTCTGGATACTGCATATCATATCCCAGTTCTTCCCTGTGCCAATTATGCGGCCACCCTAGGGCGAAATACCCTCCTATGTATCTGTTAGAGTAGAAATTGGAATATAAAACCTACCCATAATATATATCGTGATAATAACATATTTAGTTTGATAATATTGAAAGTACATGTGTGAGAGAGACAAAGGGAGAGAGAGAGAGAGAGAGAGAGAGAGAGAGAGAGAGAGAGAGAGAGAGAGAGAGAGAGAGAGAGAGAGAGAAAGAGAGAGAGAGAGAGAGAGAGAGAGAAAAGAGAAACTACATATGCTAATCGGGGTATTAAGTAAAATACATTACACTCACACCTCACTGCAGTTGGGGTGAAATGAGATGACAAAAAGTTTTCTTCATCAGCTAGCCATAAAACAGAACCGCGTAGGCCTTCCGAACTGAATTTCAGTCAGAGAATACCTGTAGGAGATACAGATTGTGAAGGGTCTATGCAGTTGATAGGACTTAGAAGATATACAAGGTGCAGCACAAAAACTCGGAAACCTTAAAAAAAAAAAAAAAAAAAAAAACGTGCAGCAGTAATGGTTTAAAACAATGCGCTTTGAACCCTGCCAGAAACATGAAACATCTAGATGACTCTCCTGAGCAGAGAGTAGTATGGTACATAAGTGGCTTTGCGTTGGGGTCCTGCTGGTTACAGTATGTTGGTGGACTGAAGAGGGTCGTGGCTCTTTCACACCCAAACGTGGGGCCATAGCACCAACCCTTCCTCAGACCTGTTCTTGTCGGCAGAGAGGAAGGATATACCCCACTTCCTAGAGCAGTGCCCAGCCCAGCGTACCGCAGAGGAAACAGGGGAGGACGAAAAAAATTAAAAAGTCGTTTTAAGGATTTCCCATTGAATGAACCTGAAGGTTAAAATCCATCGGCATTGAGCTCTAAACAACCGACATCTTCAAGCATCCAGATGTGGTGAGGGAGGCAACGAAGGTTTACTGTAGCCATGCTTTATTGTCTAATTACCTCTAGTTAATATCAAAGGAAACCAATATGTAGCATGGATAGATGGGAAACTAAAGGGATCTGTCCTGCTATACATTTGCAGCACTATCTTAAATCAATAAAAAGTATACATTTACACACAAAAAAGAAAACGATTGTTTGCATATTTCTACTTCTGAGAAGGCAACCATCTGTCACCTAACTCATGGTAATAAGAGACAATTCTCGGGTGGCTGCAGCTAAAATGGATGGTGTCTCCAATATGAATTGTTTCTTGGCAAAAAGGAGACAATGGTAAAGGAGGAAGAAAAGGAACGCAGGACAGGAAGTGTGCTCTGGGAGGACAGGAAACAGGAAACGCAAGCAGGAATAAACAAGGTTGAAATAGCCGGAGAGAAAATGTCCTTTACTCTTTCTTGTTGTGATATTCTTTTGGTGACTTTGTGGGACACAAGTAGACACTCTCCCATCTGATGAAGGGGTATATTAGAGGTGTACGGGGATATTAGCACTACAGTGATACCATCAACACTGGAACAAAAATGCATCACGCTCATTGAAAGAAATGGAAGATATACTATATAGCACTGCATCTGCAAAATCATTTTGAAAATTTTTTTCTTTTGTCTAATTGTTTTTCATTTCTACTGAATAGCCAAGGCCGCTGCATTTTACAGAGCACACTCAACACCAACCAGCCATCAACGGTTGAGTGAAAGTGCCTGACGCTTGGAAATGTATTTAAAAATGTCACTAATGTAATTGGTCACTAATGTATTATTGTAAAAAAAGACAACAGAGGTTATCTTCACCACCTTAAACAATAACGTAAACATGTGGGGACTGAACAGTGGGAAGCAACGTGTGAGACAAGGTCACTGTGAGTCTCTTGCCCTGCTTGGCAGGAAGTGGCGAGCACAAACCGCCTGTGGGGCTCTGTACAGGAAGTACATTGCGCAAACCAGCAACAACACCCCACCCGACCCTCATACTGGCAAGATGGATTACATTATTAGACTGCGTGTTCACACTCCTGTCTGCTCACACTCTTACAAACTGATTTAGGATCTGTTCTAGTCAGTCAAAGCTGATGTTATGCCATGTCAGGCTAATGGAAGTAGTGCCCTAGATCAGTGTTAACAGAGCCACACTCACATCTGTAAATGTATCACGTTTTTAAATCTTCTGGGGGAGGTGATGGGACTTTTTCCAAGGCAGAAGCCAGGAGGAAGAATCAAACAGTTGTCTTTTGACTCAAGGCCAAACACGAAGATAGAACGAGCCATTAAGGCTGAGCACGAGTGCCCCTTTTCCACAACAGATATCATTTAGATTGGATCTCCATATTTACCATCTCTTTTTCTTTCCCCTCCAACAGCCGCAGAGGGATAACTTCCGTCTCGCTTTATCCGCTCTGTCACACTGTGGACACAATGACAAACAGGAGCTCACACACAAAACTCAACTATCAAACAGAGGGGGAAAAAAACAGAGAAACATATTTACTGAGCTGCTGGGGAAAAATGAGCACACTCCAGGCAATTTCAGCTTTAGAGCAAACACATCAATCACATATTAAATAATTTAATAAGTGTCTTTAATTCGCAACAGGGGATGTTCCCTGCTCCGACACACATATCTTGATGGAGCAAGTTTGCTTCCAAATTTACCAACATGCACTTAACAGGCTCTCCTCTCTATACATTTAGAATGCAATCCAACAATGTATGAAGAAATCTACACACGCAACAGACACGCACTTACTGTATGTCGCCCTCCAACACACACACAAACACACACACAAAATAAAAAATGGTTGTTGTTGAGTGTCCATATGGGCCCCATATAATGATGCTGTAAGCAGCACAGATAAATCACGAGAAGCTTAATCAGAGCGCTATGGCAGGGGACTCATCAATCACTCACAGTCCAACACAACAGCAGAGCCTTGCAGGTGGTGTCCGCCTTCTCCTCTGACTGACAGCAGAGGGACACAGTGACATATCCTCGTTATCACCATCAACACCACTTTAGACTCCTCCAACACTAAGCAAACATTAAAATGTGTAGCATTGATAAGCAGACATAAATCAGAGTGGTTTAAGGAGGAAGACGTACATCACACACACACGCATGCACGCACGCACGCACGCACGCACGCACGCACGCACGCACGCACGCACACACGCACACACACACACACACACTCTTTGATTATCTTCAGCACTGCCAGTGGTCCTGGATGACTGACTACCCATGCTGTGATGAAGTGGTCCTCACAGGCCACAGTAGTCCCTTCATGGACACATTACCTGTGGATCTGACGGATGACAAAATGTTAGGTCACCTCCAAAAGTAGAAGCTTGTGACATTCGCTCTAAAAGCCAGAGAAGGATTGATTGATCGATGACTTTTCAGAGGAATCTATAAAAGTGTGAGACTACAGGAATAAATAACCAGAGACTATTTTACAGTACAGTACATGTAACCTTAGTATATTTCAGTAGTATCAGGACTAACCGCTTTTAGAGGAAAGTTAAATCACGAGAAAGCAATGCTGAGAGTTTCATGAATAAACGCTATGGACCTTAAGTTGCTCAGATGAAATGGTGATCATAGTGCTGTGTATTCGGCCATGTTGACAAAATGGGTAGAATACGAATGAGAGGATGAATCGGGGGGAGCAGAAAGTGTCTGATAGGGCAGCCAGTCAACTATGAAGGACATCACTCCTGGTTTAACCGAATTATTAGTCATCAGTTTTCAGACGCTGTCACTCGGAACTAAAATCTCATTATGATTAGGAAAATAAATAAAAAAAACGTACATGATTGGCCTGAACCCTATCCGGTGACAACAGGTTCCGTCTGCAGATGAGTTCCCCCTTATTTTAACGTCTCTTTCTTTCTCTTATGTTCTTGCACACCTCCCCCCACCCACCCACACACACCCACCCACACACACACACACACACACACACACTCTAAGAAGAGAAAGGGTCCAGACAGCCTGGCTACCTGCACGCACACACTAATATAAAATCTATGTGTATCAATCTGGCCTGTATCAGCATTAAGCAAATTGTGAGGTGGGATATAATTTCATACATTAAACATATTTCTGGTGACCTCGGCAAGATGTAATGATGCCTCATGTCCAATGATGCATGGGGGCCGGGTGGACATAAGGATTAATGACATTAATGTGTTCACCAGCATGTCTCTAAAAATGCACCGAGGCACATTTGAGATGTATTAATCATTCTGTGATAAAGATTAACCACCAAAAGCAATTAAGAGTTCAGAGTTGATCAGATACTTGGCATAGGCATATATAGCACGCCAATTGCGTCTTTCAAAATCCATAGTAAGTGATTTGCAGACCCGTTTTGGGGGTAAAATAACAAATTAATGCAACTAAGTTGTTTTTGTTATTTTGAAATAAACCCAAATAACAGTTTTTTTTCCGTCTGTGTCTAACATAAGGAGAGTTTTATGTAGTCTAAAATGTAAACTATTTATCAGCAATCCTGAATAATTTATTTAAGTGCAGATTGGATTAAGACAAATAAGGACAGTTAAGAGGAATTGCCACTCTCAAGGACTCTTTCTTCTTGAAACAGAGATAGGATACTTCACACAGACAGGCCTCTTTTTATCCTCTCCAGACTTGTTAACTCTTTCATAGGTAATTGCTAAGCTTATAGGGCTAAACGCTTGAGCAGGGTAATTATCCAGTCATTATAAGTCTCATTTGCCCGTGTTGTCATTATTAAACTGAATTTAACACTCTCAATAATACACGGACATATTTACTGGAGAACGAAAAGTAAAGTTATTTTTTATTCTGAGAAAATAGAAATTCACAAACCTGGTCTACATTGGACGGCGCACACAGCCTCTGCAAATTATCGAATTATCGTAATTGATGAAACCTAATGTAAAGCCATAGCATTTTATTTTCATAGTAAATACTGCCACCCACTGGTATTTTTCTACATTACAAGTCATTTTACCCGGCGACTGGCCTAGTCCTCTGATTGGCCGAGTATTGACTGTGTCTGTGTGCGTTGCATTGTGGTTAAATCAAACTCCAAAAATATGGCGGATTCAGAAGAGCCGTAAGTAGCTGCCGGGGTAACAAGCTAGAAATATAGTCAAAATCATTGCCCGACAGATGCTTTCAAATCCAATTAACATGAAAGCAAAGCATGAATGAACCTTCTTTTATTCTCTCCTTTTAGGGAGAAGAAAAGAAGGAAGATAGTGGAACTGGCTGAGAAGTTAGTGATGAATTGCTAGAACTGGCAGCAGGTTTGAGGTTATATTAGCGCAGCCGCAGAGGGGTTAATTTACCAGCAAGCGTAACAACGATAGCCACACTGCCTAGTATCGGATCTGTTAATCGCCCTGCAGTCAACCGCATTCAGTGAAACCAACTTTCTACACAAATCTAGCTAACTAGCTTGCTTTACAAGCCAACATATTATTTTGTAAGACTAAACACTACGCATTTGACGTCACTTACTCTATCACAAGTTGGCTTGTTTGCTAGCCAGCTAGCTGTCACTTCACTTACACGCCCGATAGTTTACAGTACGACCTTTCGCATGACAGGTCGTGCACCCGTGATTATTTAATATGTGATATTTAATTGCATGTTTAGTTGTAGAATTCACATACTTAGAAGTAGGCTAACAAAAAGTTAGGTATCTTATTATAGCAGACATTTCATACAATGTTTTGCAATTGTGTTGACATTCACAATGGTGCTTTGTATTTGTCTAGCACAGTCAGTTCATTCAACACAAACTATAAATTAAATAAAAGTCACACATAAAAGAACAAAATATGACCAATTCATAGTTTAAGAAAATAACATTGGCCATCGTCTTAAATTGAATTTTATCAGAATATAACGGTGGCTTCTCTGTTCTTAACAGGATGGTTGTGGACGGCAGTGGAGACAGGGGCGAATGGGACGGAAGATGGAACCATATCAAAAAGTTCCTCGAGAGATCTGGACCATTCACACATCCAGACTTTGAACCCAGCACAGAGGTAAAATGTACAGTAGTTTAATTTTCAAATGTCATGAAATTAACGCCCTCTGCTCGTAATGTTGCTTATGTGAGAAGAACTTATGTTTATTTTTGCATTGGCATATTTTAAATGTTAGGTTCTGTTTTTTTCCTTGAAGTCTCTCCAGTTTATGTTAGAAACTTGCAAGATCCTGGTCATTGGAGCAGGCGGTCTGGGATGTGAGCTTCTCAAAGACCTGGTATGAAGTCCTCTCTTGAATGCATACTAGGTCTTGTTCTTGATTTAATCGTCGGTCCACATGTTTAGTTCAAAGGAAAATAAAGGGTTGTGTTTTTCGAATACAGGCATTGTCAGGCTTCCGTAACATCCATGTGGTTGACATGGATACCATTGACGTCTCCAACCTCAACAGACAGTTTCTCTTCAGGTCATTGTTTGTCTTTTAATTATTTGTAAATGTTTATTACAATGTTTTTTAACTTGATTATTTATGTCCTGATGTTCATCTTTGTTCAGACCTAAGGATGTGGGTCAGCCAAAGGCAGATGTTGCAGCAGATTTTATCAACAATCGCATCCCCGGATGCAAAGTGGTCCCGTATCTTTTTGATGTTACTTTGATGTTAAGTATTGTATTTTTGATGTGTTTATGAAGTAAATTAACGTATATTCTTGTTGCATCCGGGGAATGTGAAAATGCATTTAAAGGCTTTAACATGTTGAAATGATCCTTAATGATGTGGCAGACATTTTAAGAAAATACAAGACTTTGAAGAGACATTTTACAGACGTAAGTATATTTTCAAAAAAGCATAGTATGAAAAAAACATTTGTAACACATTTCCCTTTCCACTTTTTTTCTTTGACATTTGTTTACTAAATAACAAACTATTATATATTTTAATATGTTTGCTTCTCTTTATCTAGAATTCCATATAATTGTGTGCGGACTTGACTCTATAGTTGCCAGGAGATGGATGAATGGCATGCTTGTAAGTAACACTTCAGTTCCAGGGTGTCTCTGTTTGTAATCTCTTTAGACAGATTCTGATTACAAAGGTTACCAAGATGAATTACTTCCGCATGTATGTTTATTGGCTTTTCTGCAGGAGTTATAGTGTGGTCCCGCTTGTTTAAACTTTAATTTTTTTAGCAGACATGTCCAAATAGCTCACTTTTCTACTTAATATTCAAAATGTAATAAGAGGGAATATTGTAGAGGACAAGCATATGTTAAGGCTGATTTCCTTAGCGAGTATTGTGCTTGCTGCACCCAGACGTAAAACGAGCTGAGCCAAGCTAATGTACCAAGGGGTTTCAGGAAGTCTTTCTGCCACCAATGTAGTAGCTGTAATAGATTACATTTATTTTACTGTTAAATTCTGCTTACCAGGATGCCAGCAACTCTTGTTAAAGTGACAGGGGTCCTTTTAACCCATCTGCAACACCCTTCAACCCATTTCCTACCTAAAATACATTTCTAGTAAAGAAATTGACATTGTTCCATGCTACAGCTGTCTCTGCTGGTATACGAAGAGGGCGTACTGGACCCCAGCTCCATCATCCCTTTGATTGATGGGGGGACAGAGGGCTTCAAAGGAAATGCCCGGGTCATTCTGCCTGGCATGAGTGCCTGTATTGACTGCACCCTGGAACTGTACCCTCCTCAGGTCAGCCGGTTTTTTAATCCTTTTCCGTTATTTCAAAGTCTTTCACTGTTGTCACTGCTTAGCATCTTAAAACAAACATGTTTGAAATTAGGATTCTCTCTATTCTTTTTGTTTTTCAGATCAACTTCCCCATGTGTACGATAGCCTCCATGCCGCGTTTACCAGAACACTGTGTGGAGTACGTGCGCATGCTGCTCTGGCCTAAAGACAAACCATTCGGAGGTGTGCACCTAATTATCTTAAAAAAAGAAAATGTTACCTCAAACGCAAAGTATTACTTTTCAATCGGGCTCTTACTGGGTTAGAATAGTGGTGTAAATAAATCTAAACTTTTTTTCAGTCTTAAATTTCCTAACACAATAAACCCAGCTATAGTAGTCACCGGGTTATTGTTTTAATGTGTCCATGCGTCCTTAGACGGTGTGGGACTGGACAGAGACGACCCAGCGCACATCCAGTGGGTGTATCAGAGGTCACTGGAGAGGGCGGCAGAGTTCAGCATTACTGGAGTGACCTACAGATTGACCCAGGGTGAAAATCTGTTAACATGACCTATGACCCTTTTCTTACCCCTCCACGGGCTGCTGGCCAATAATGGAAATAATGATACTGATATACTGGGGTGGTCATTGGGCACTATTCATGTCGTAAAAAATTATATTGAGTCTGCTTAATTTTGTTGATAATCCTTGTCTGTACACGGTCATCTTTTTGTAAGAAAGAAGACAGGATTGTATTGGTAGCTGTGTAGTTACCTTTGATTTGATATCATGTTGCAGGTGTTGTAAAGAGAATAATCCCAGCTGTGGCATCAACAAATGCAGTTATTGCAGGTAAATTATTAAACTGTTATAAATACACTTTTTTTTTGGAAGCTGTCGATGGATTTACTAAAGCTTTGTGATAAGGCTGTGCAATATTTGAATCATTAACCAAATATAGTTGTACATTAGTTGTTACATTTTCAGTCTGCTAAATTGTTCTATATTCATTCTAGCGGCTTGTGCAACAGAGGTGTTCAAAATAGCATCAAGGTTAGTTTCCCTTAACACTTCAGCCACATCAGCAAATACACTGTATAATTGGGTCAACGGCAGTTAAAAGTCCCTGGAAGCTTCCCAATTGGTTCTTTTGTATTTGCAGTGCCTACATTCCTCTGAACAACTACATGGTCTTCAATGACGTGGACGGCCTGTACACTTACACTTTTGAGGCAGAACGCAAGGTGGGTCGTTCAGATACATTTCCCAAACTATGTAATGAGGGCAGCCAACAAGTTACTTGTACAGTTAGACTCCAGCACACACTCCAGTCTCCTTTTTGAAAAATGAAATACTATTCACTATTTAAATATAGCAGTGTTTCTTGCTGGGAGCTCAGTTAGCACATCACTCAATATTTGCCTCATACCAATCAGCTCCGCCAAACACCTTCATGTGCACCCACCTGTTATTTCTTTCAAGTCTGTATTTTGTGCTCTCAACCACAGGAAAACTGTTCAGCCTGCAGCCAGGTGCCTTACGACCTGCACTTCACCCCCTCAGCCAAACTCCAGGAGTTGTTGGACTACCTGACTGAGAACAACTCGCTGTAGGTTCACCTGACGGGTTCTTTATTTTGACACACATTAAAATGGGACAAATGGATGGTCTGAGCAGAATGAAGGAGATGCATCCCTCTCTACTCTATCCGTTAATTATCAACAGTTTGATCGTGCGTTACATTGTTTTGATGAAAACAGAAGCTTACAAAGCCTAACACTGTAAGGTACATGTTTTATACCTACTGTTAAAGCACTCTATAAACCCCAATGTCTCTTTTGTTTTCAGACAAATGAAGTCTCCGGCTATCACAGCAACAGTGGAAGGGAAGAACAAAACCTTATATCTACAGGTAAACATCCTCTGAGATCAAACGTTTCCGTTTGAATGAGGGAGACAGTAATGAGCTTTCAGGTGAATGGTTATGTAATATGTCTCTGTTTACAGAGTGTGGCGTCAATAGAACAGAGGACCAGACCAAATCTTTCTAAAACACTTAAAGGTGAGGCATCTCAGAGAGACGCTTTAAAAGGTCTTAAATGCAGTCCCGCCATTGAACCATGTCTGGTCCGTCTCTGTTCTGTAGTAAACTGTGTGCTTTTCCTTAGAACTTGGACTGACAGATGGACAGGAGTTGGCCATAGCTGACGTCACCACTCCCCAGACTATGCTCTTCAAACTCAACTTTACCTCATGATACAAGCTCTTGCACTTTCAGACAAAGCATCTGATGTCATTGTTGATAGTACTCGGTCACTCCGCAATCCGTCACTGGACATTTGGCTTGACCACATATCAAGATTTTACACTGCATTCAGTCTATCTCATTGTACTTGTGTACTTAGATTTATTTATTTATTTGTTACTACAAAAGCGTAGTTCACAATGTTGATGGAGATAAAAAATGTTTTTTTTCCCCTCAGTAGTTGCTCTCACCACGTTTGGGCATAAGATATTGAAGGAAAATGAGCACTTTTTTGTATTTGTTTTTTGTGCACTGCAACCTCAGAACCCAATCTATGTTGGATGATAGATTTTCGGTTGGTTAAGAAACTGCTAGAAGTATGAAAACATACGTCATAAATGTATTCTTTTTCTGTGTGTTGACGTATTCTGTATGTATGTTAAAATAAAACGTTTTGATATACAACCTTGCATTAGAAAAAATAACGTACACCTACAGGGTCTGTGGAGGTATAAAGCTGCTTTACTTAATCTGTTATAATGATTCCATTAGGGAGTAAGCCAAAAGACCTGTCATTCATGGCACAGACACCAAAAAAAAAAAAAAAAAAATGAAAATACGAAACCTATTTTCATATTATCAACCACTGACTACCCCATTGTAAGTAGGTCCAGTTTAACTCAGCTAATGACGTCAGAACGCTACGTGAAAGGAAGTAAGACACTAACAGGGAGCAAAACAAACAGAATAATCACAGTAACTCCCCGACACATCGAGTTATTGGAATTATTCTTTGGTTGCTACTGGGATTTGTGTAGTGCGCGGAATACCTTGCAAAGTAGCGTTCAACAATATCGGCTTGTCATTTGGTTCTGTAGTCACGTTAAGGAATCTTACCAGATAGCTTGCTGGCTAGACTGATGCTTTTCTGCCATGCTAACGTTACCAGTCGCAGCAGCTAGCTAGCTACACATTAGCTAGCTGCGTTAAAGGTGATTTACCGTTGTCCAATATAACATCGGTTGTATTGTAAGAAATTTCAGCTAACGATAGCTAACGTTTCTCGGTTTGTGGACCAAAGGATCGGGTAAAAATCAAGTGTCACTGCATTTGTTTTTAGCTGACTAGTCTAGTCTATAGTTAGCTTGCAATTATGAGTTGGTTCAACTCTTCCTTGTCAAGCTTTGCGAAACAAGCTTTGACCACTGCACAAAAGTCAATAGACAGAGTTCTGGACATCCAAGAGGACGGTAGCCAATGGGGTGACACTGTTGTGATGCCGTACGATGGTAAGAGGTCAAATCCTTCGGTTTTTTGCTAATAAACCCTTAGCCTTGTATGGAACATTCATCAAATTACCTAATTTGCTCTTTTTGTGTTTCCTTTCTTTTCCACCAAGATTTACCTTTAAAGACTCCATTGAGTGGAGGGTGGGGGGTTCCGCAGTGGGACTCTCCTCCAGAGGAGAACATTGCCCCTGCTCCCCTTTCGTCTGAGGCCATAACCACCCCTGTCACCAGAACAGTAGTGGATGAAACTGAGACCTTCTTCAGTGCCTTTTTGCCTGCTGGAGATCTGCAGGGTGCCATGAGCACCCCGGTGGTTTCTGTGCCCCCCACCAAGTCCCATCGACGTCTACAGGATGAGGAGGAGGAGGAGGAGGAGGAGGAGGAGGAGCAGCAGGAGGAGGAAAAGGAGCAGCAGCAGCGGGATGAGGATGAGGAAGAAGAAGAAGAAGAGGGAAAGAGTATGGAGGCTGTACTAGAGGAAGATGAAGAACTTCATAAACCTGAACCTATGGAGAAGACCAAACAACAGATCCAGGATGTAGAGAAAAATGTGTGTGTCCAGTCTGAGCCCACTAAACCAATACCCGCACAATATACTGCCCTCCCTCCGCTAGAGCCTCATTTGTCAGCAAGTGAGGCTCCTAATGATACTGACAGTGAAACGACCTATGAAAGCAGGGTAGAATTTGACAACTCTGCCTCCAAGATCGCTGATCCAGAGCCGCCATTGGCTCCCTCAGTCGCTGTTCTTGATGTCACTGACTCCTCCCCTTGCGCCTCCGCCTTTACGTCGGAGCCCAAGAGCTCCTCTCCGTTGGACCCGTCCTCTCCGTCGCTCACCAAGGAAATCAACCAAGAACCCAAAGAACCCAAAGAACCCAAGGCGGAAGACAGGCAGAGCGACACCCCCTCTCCCCCGGTCAGCGCCTTCTCCTCGGGCACCTCCACCACCAGCGACATCGAGGTGCTGGACCACGAGAGTGTGCTAAGCGAGAGCTCGGCGAGCTCCAGGCAGGAGACGGCTGAAGCCAAGGCCAACCTCCAGTTGATGCAGAGCTCCTTCCAGCTGCTGTCCGTCTCAACATGCGGAGACTTCCCCCGCCTGGAGGACTACACTAAGCTGACGGAGAGCTGCGGCTCCTCCTCGGACGCCTTCGAGCGCATCGACTCTTTCAGCATGCAGTCGCTGGACAGCCGCAGCGTCAGCGAGGTCAACTCGGACGACGAGATCCCCGGGAGCCGGACTCTGGCGTCGGTCACGGCGGGACCAGCTCTGGCCACGGTCTCGTCAGCAGTGGATCAGAACCAGGAAGTTGAGGGGAACGAGGTGGTGGACCAAGAGGAGGAGGAAGAGGGACTGACTGAAACTATGAGGGACCAATCATTGGACGAGATGGAGGAAAGTGGGCGGAGCGCCACACCGGTCAACGTCGACCAACCCGAAGAGTTGATGGACCAGGAACAGGAAGCGGATGCTGATGTCACGTCATCTGGTTCCTCCCACAATGCTCAAGTAGGGTTGACTCCTCCAATTACGGAGGAGATGAAGAGTGTCTCCACTTGTCAGATTCTGGAGCTTCAGAAGGTAACACGCATGGTTGTGTTGTAATAATTATGCTGTGTTCCCTGTTTCTAAAAGTAGGTCACTTTTGACTGGTGGGCTAAATTCTAAATTATGAGACTGTCTTTTTTCTCAAGAGCAGATACAAATTCCAAGGTGCTCAAACTGCAAGAATCTGTTTTAGTCTATATGCAAATGTGTTCTCTCATTGCACTTTGTGTAGGTAATTGATGAGCTGTCAAGCCGCCTTGAGAAGAGGGAGTGTCAATTGCTGGCAGTCAGCAAAGACAAGGCTCGACTGGAGGAGGACTGTGATAACCTTAAAGAGTGAGTGGCCTACATCACACATACACACACACACACACACACATATACACACACACACACACACTCACACACACACACACACACTGTACACACAGGCACGCAGAACAATGCTTGGGAACTGAATACCTCTTAGATAACATTTGACCTGTGCCAGCTCAGGCAATCAAAACAGGTTCACTATTATCCAACATTGTTTACTTTGGTTCTCGCTTAAAAAAACTAAAGCAAAACACATACAGCTGCCATCTATCTTTAAATCAAAGTCTGGTTCTAAACCCAAAGGTTTTACACAGAACGGTAGTTATCGCTCGATGTGATGACAGTTTGAAAAAGGACGCTTGTCTTTTTTTCCCCAGTGAGGTGATAGGGCTGAAAGAGGAGAGTTCCACAGTGCAGTCACTGAAGGAAGAGTTCACCCAGCGCATTGCAGAGACCGAGAGGAAAGCCCAGCTGGCTTGCAAGGAGAGAGACATTGCTAAGAAGGTAACATTCAACAACATCTATTTCCTATATAGATTTTTTTGTATTCTTGTAGCCTATTAGGCCAAATATAATTATGTAAGATGTACAAGATATCACAATTAACTAGAACCTAGATCTAAACGTGTGTGTGTGTGTGTGTGTGTGTGTGTGTGTGTGTGTGTGTGTGTGTGTGTGTGTGTGTGTGTGTGTGTGTGTGTGTGTGTGTGGAGTAGGAAATTAAGGGCATGAGAGAGGAGCTGTCCACCAGACTGAATTCTAATGAGACAATGGAGATCATCAGGGAGAAGGAGGAGCAGATCCGAGGCCTACTGGAGGAAGGTGAGAAGGAATGGAAACGTCTCTGCGGAATAATAACAACTTTATTTAAGAGCGCCTCTCTGAAAACACGAGGACACTTTACAAGGCGTAGACAAAAAAATAAAATAACACAAAGAAACATTAAAAGAAGTAAAAGACAATTGGCAGATTATAAACATTCCAAATCTATTAAGAAGTGTGCAGTCATCGGCCTGACAAAACATGTATGCTTTTAGTAACCTTTTAAAAGTTTCTAAGGACTCTGCACTGTGGATCTCCGTAAGGAGAGAGTTTCAAAGGGTAGGGGAAGCCATGCTGAATGCTCGGTCCCCATAAGTCTGCAATCGGGTGTCTGTGCGGGGGATGGGGAGTAGTCCTAGCTCAGCAGACCTGAGATCCCGGGAGGGGACGTACGGCAAATGGAAACGTCTCTGCGGTTCCCATTGAACAGCAAAGTCTTGAAATGATGTTTTTTTCTTTGTGGATGTGGCTCCTCTGCTTGCATTAGAGATGGGTGTATTACTACATGTCGCATCTAAGGGCCGTTGATTTTTGTCTCCCATTCGCAGGTGAGAAGCTTTCCAAGCAACAGCTGCAGCACTCCACCATCATCAAGAAGCTCCGCATGAAAGAGAAGGACAGCGATGCGAAGATCAGTAAACACAGCAGGAGGGTCAAGGAGCAGGAGGAGGAACTGAAACACCTACAGGAGGTCAGCAGGAACATCGTTTTGTCTCATGTAGCGTGTTTGATCATCGTATTTCAAGACACAAAGACACACGAGTGATGAACGTTGAAATTTGACTTGAATGGGTGCTTCACTGAGCCATCTTCACGGCAGCATGTATATGTGTGTGTTGTTTTTCAACATAACTTTTTTTTTTGTTGTTGTACTTCCAACCTCTATGTGCAGGTGCTGGAGGGGAAGGAGGAAGTGGAGAAACAGCACAGAGAGAACATCAAGAAGCTGAACGCTGTGGTGGAGCGTCAAGAGAAGGAGGTGTCCACACTCCAGGCGGACTCCGAGGAGCTGCAGGAGAAGAACAGGAGCCTTCAGGCTGCCCTCGACAACGCCTACAAGTAAACGACCCCCGCTGCTTTTAAAACCCTTCGAGTCAAGGGATTGTCTAGTTGTTTCAGCATAATCTGTCAATAAAATAAACAGATAGCTTGCCTTGTTTGATTAAACAGAATGCAATATGAATGAAAGGAGGGGAAGGACTTGCCGGTGCCATTAGAGAATTTTTTGTTCCATAATTATTCTCTGTCTTGGGCAGGGAGCTGGCGGAGCTCCACAAGGCTAAGGCCTCAAAGGCCAGTGAGGAGGCAGCTCTGAGCAGGGAAACCCTGGCTAAGGAGGAGCTGAGCCAGGCCCTGGAGAGGAGCCAGGAGGAGGCACGTGTGCAACAGGAGGCCCTTGCCAACCAGGTAGGGACCGTTTTCCATTGAAACAGGCAGCAGGCTTTCTCCTATTGCTGCTTACTGAACTGTTGTCGTGTTGGATTGGTGTTCAAAAAACTTTCAAAAACCTACCCTACGAGTTTCTTTATAAGAAACCAAGAGCCGTCCTCCTCGTCTCATTGTGAGCTCGTGTGTGTCCTGTCTGTCTGTCTGTCTGTCTGTCTGTCTGTCTGTCTGTCTGTCTGTCTGTCTGTCTGTCTGTGTCCAGGTGGCTGACCTCCGTCAGGCTCTGCAGAGGGCTGAGCAGCAGCAGGGTAGGAAGGAGGACTACCTCAGGGAGGAGATCAGTGAAATACAGCTGGTGAGACTAGACACGCTATTTTTTTATTTAAGGATGTCAACTCATCACTGTATTTAGTCGGAACTTTCATCAATGTTATGATGAAAGTTAAATATTTATGGGTTCTGAAAACTACTGCAAGTGACACACACACACACACACACACAAAGTCAGACTGAGAAACGGTTGTTGTTTTTGCCCCGCAGAGGCTTCAGGAGGCCGAGACCAGGAACCAAGAGCTGAATCAGAGTGTTACCTCGGCAACGCGGCCCCTGCTCCGACAGATTGAGAATCTGCAGGCCACACTGGGTGGCCAGACGGCATCCTGGGAAAAACTGGAGAAGAGCATCTCTGACAGGCTAGGTGAAGCAGCAGTTGATAAGAGCTTCTTCAATCATGGCCATAAACCTATGCCTTTTAAACTTCAGAACCTTACCGATGCTGTTATCCAAACTCCTCAATTGCTTCCTTTTTATTCCATTTGGTTCAGAGCAGCTCAATTTAATAACGTGTACATTTCTTGTTGTCAGTAAATACCTTCCATTAACATCCAATTGGTCTGTGAACAGTGGATGCTCAGGCGCAGCTGGCTGTCGCCGTGGAGACGGCGCGCTCGGCAACAGAGGAACTAATGGGCATCAGGTCCCAGCTCGCCTCCCTGGAGTCCCAGAATTCCCTGCTACGCCAGGAGAAAGGTCGTCTCTTGGGTCAGCTGGATGCTGAGAAGAGCAAGAGAGAGAAAGTGGAAGATGACAGCTGCAGGTGAACCTAATAGATTATAATACAACTAATAACACATGTACATTATTCATTTTGCAATTTAGAAGATGTTCATATTCAATATGACTTAGCGAGCACAAACCACGTGTTCACATTCAATAAACATAAAATATGTTTTTAAATTTGGTTTACATAAATTCTTACAGTACTTTTTCTTGCCAAGTATCTGCCTGCATATATCCAAATGTGCCCGGCTAACTGAGTTGGAGCCCTACTAATTCAGAGTGCTTTCTTTTTGCGGGTTGATTTGGCCTTTTTTTGCTGCTCACTTCATGTGATTAACGTGCAGGGAGCACGTGGAGCTGGAGAATCTCCGAGGAGAGCACTGTCGAGCTCTGGAGGAATCCAGGAAGGAGAAGGTACGGGCGTGTTCTCCCTCACCACCCTGTCAGTCCTGCTACACCACTGTCAGTTTCCGTGGGAACACTTCCTCACAATACTCTTGTCTGCTCCTCCCACCAGCTGCTCCTGACCAATCAACTGGAAATGGAGAAGATGAAGGTGGAGCAAGAGAAGAAGAAATGTTACCTGGCACAAGAGGCTCTGAAGGAAAAAGTAACTTATTTTCAGTCGGCGCTATAACATGCAACATACCTTCTAAAATTTGATTGTCACTTTAATAAACTGAAGCTTGACTTTAAGCTTGTTTTTATTTGATTTAAAAAAATATATTTATCGTTAGATGTGTGAGTATTCACATTGGTTTGCGTCTGATTTTGTTGTGTTGCTCCCCAATAGGAGAGGAAAGCCATGGTCCTCTCTGTTGTTGAGCCTCCAGCCTCCTCCACTCCTTCTCTGTCCCGCTCCAGCTCCATCAGTGGAACAGACAACGCAGGCCTGCACGCCTCCCTTCTCTCCCAGGTACACCCCCACCCACCCACCCCCCTCCCACCTCGTTTTCTTAGCAACACGTGGTCTGTGATCTTAATATCGCCGTAATAGAGATGCCGATACGACTCTCACAGGATATATAACACGTGTGTAAATGTATAGGGGTAATGCAAAAGCTCCTAACCCATTTGCTTATGTAAGTGGGTTTCTACAACTTGCAACGCTGGGTCAAACAGTCCTGAGCCTTTTTTTCTCCCACCCCACGGTTCTGTTGTTGCCCAGGACGACCCGCTGGACCACTCGTTCGGGACCATGTCCATGTCCATGAGTGGTACCAACCTCTACGAGGCGGCCCGGCTGTCAGGGGGCTCCAGCATCGTGGAGAACCTTCAGTCGCAGCTCAAACTCAGAGAGGGCGAGATAGCGCATCTTCAGGTAGCAGCATAGACGTCCTCTCTATAATACAGGCAACACACATGACTCCGGGCGATTTCTCTGCCTAGTTGTTGTGTTTAGAAAATGTCTAAATCCGTGTCGCTCGGTTCCCTCCCTCCTTTTTTTCTCTTCGTTTCAATTCCTCCCTCTTGCTTTCCCCCCGCTGAACTCTATCTGCGTTTCTCCCTCTCTTCTGTGTTTCCTCCTGATCCCTCCCTTCGAAGCTGGAGATCTCTGGTCTGGAGAGGAGTCGTTCGGTCATGGCGGAGGAGCTGGTCAGACTGACCAATCTGAATGAGGAAATGGAAGACCAGGTGAAGGAGATTCCTACAATGAAAGTACAGCTGAAGGTAAAGACACATTTTTCGATGACCCTCATAATCATAATCACTAGAAGGAAAAGTGTCACCTGCTTTTGTTGTTAGTCTCTTCGAAACTCACAGAGAAAAATAACCCCTTGAAAAACGACTTACTTGGGGAACAGCCGCTCAAGGTCTCTTTTGGTGTTGGTGGTGTGTGTGTGTGTGTGTGTGTGTGTCAGGACCTGGAGCAGAGACACAACACGATTCTGCAGATGTATGGAGAGAAGGCTGAGGAGGCGGAAGAGTTGCGTCTAGACCTGGAGGATGTTAAGAACATGTACAAACTTCAAATTGACGAGCTGCTCAAGAACCAGAAATAGACAATGTGACTTTTCTGTCTATCTCCAGAAACCAACACTTAATTACAATAAATCACCCTCACATAAAAGTGCATACACTGTAAAACATCGAGAAGGAGCAACGTTATGTTTCTACGTACCTCATCACGCTCTCTGAAGGAATTATAAATCTAACTGTTGTTTTTTTTTTTTATTTTTTTTTTAATACATTTTAATTATAGGATTATCTAGCTATTTAAGGGGGGTGTTTGGAAAGTGGGTATTATAATCAATATATTGTTAACATGTACAAAGGCGGAGTTACTGTACACAAAGCTAGGAGTTATTAAATCATAGTGTAATGTCATTTTTTTGAATTCCCAGGAGTTTGTTTAACAGGTTCCTGTCATCTTTGTCAAATGTTATGATTATCTGGCTTTGCTTTTTCGTAGTGGAAGTGAACAGAATTGACTATCAAGTTATATTGACAGTTTTTCTTGAGCCCTATGAAAATGATTGCACTAGAAGTGATCCTCAACCTGTCCTAAAGAATTGACAGATAGCCAAATTAGAGACTTTTAACTGATACAACTGTAACAACTTGTAGTTACACATTGCACATTTTCATTTTATTCATTTCTACAAAACTGATGTAAAATGGTAAGATTTGGATATACATATGCATATAATCCTGACCCCCGGGTTTTGAAATGTATAAATATGTAAATGATTAAAAAAAATGGGATGAACAGATCCTGTGCTTTTTATGTTATCAATGAGCACTGATCCATTTCTCAAAACCAACTGCCTGCAACCTTAAGTGAACAACAGTACCCTCTAGTGTCAACATATATATGTTACAATTCAGCGTGAGGTTTCCGGTGTTATGGCGACTTGCTCCATCTGTGGTACAGCCTGTGCAAAGACCTGCTGCAATACCTGGTAAAAAAATGCTGAATTACAATGCGTTTCATGAGACTTATATTCAATCTTATTTCAGTAGCGTTAGTATACATAAGTGATGAAATAACTTGTTTTTACTCATCGTTATTTGGACCGCTTGCTGTATTCGAACCAAGTAAGCGGCTTAGAAAGCCCTTCCGACACATGTCAGTGTAACGTTGCGTGTAGAAACTTGTAGGATCTGTTTTTTATTCACGATGCCACAGTTTGCATCACTCAAACAGTGACAACATTCTTTTTGGTAGTTATTATTAGCTAGCTTATTTATTCTATTACAAATGTTTCTGTGTGTAATGCTAACCAGAAAGGGCTGCAGAACTGCAACTATTCAGTAAGGTTTTGTCGCTGTCTATTAGCATCAAGACGGTGCACAGTTAATGAATGCATTTGATATCACGTTATTGTCGCACTTTAATTATCGAACCTGGGAAGTAGCAAAAATAGTTCTTTTTTATTAATTTAATCTGCGTTATGTGTTGAACAAACTTTTCAACTTTTTCAGCTGAGTCATTCATTCAAGACAAAATAAAATAAAAAATAGCTTTAATCGTTACTGGCTTAACATTATTACTAAACATAGTGCTTGGGTTGGACATTTTAGAGGAGTCGTGAAGTTTGAAACATCGCATTCTGTGTGTTCCCACGCACTCAAATCATTTCTAATAGGCCTATTTAGGTCATTGTTCTCCAACAGTGTGGGGCAAGACCATTATTTCACCAGCGATAAACAGTTTACTAGCAGCATAGGCATATCAGAAATCATACTAATATAAGTATACTAGACGGCTCTTATGCGTCAACAAAACTGTTAAGGTTAGCCATATTCTGTAAGTTCTAAAACCTTTGCAGCATTGTGTCATGTTTGTCATACAGGATTTGATTTTATGTCAACATCCCCTAAGCTAGCTCTGAATGATTGCTATAACAATGGTAGGAAAAAGGTCACTAATATTTCCTGTGACCAAAGCTCTCCTGGTGTTCAGATCTGCCAGTCTTTGTTCCCGTATACTTGTCCATGAACCTGCAGGCTAGTTAACTGTTGTACTCACAAGCTTCCACCAATATTTAAAAGCGTAGGTCTCGCTCTCCCTTTTATGCCTGTTCCTGCCCTTTCTCCCCTTCTCCCCTTCACTCTCTCTCTCCCTCAGAGTCTGCGGAGAGCTGTGTACCAAGGCGGTTCTCTCATGTGTTCGTGTGTCTCTGACTATGCTGCTGCTGGTTGCACTGTGCATGGTCTGTTCTCCGACTGTGGTCGCTGCTGAGGGAAACGCTGGCAACACTGAGCCCTCGCCACAGCCGCCACTGCTCAACTACAACGAACTGTCTCTGCCGGCAGAGCACATTCCCTACTTCCTCCACAACAACAAGAGAGTGGCCAAGCTCTGTCGCCAGGACCCACTCTGCCCTTTTAAAGTAAGCTATGAACTTCAGACACATTTTTTTTTTGAGAGAGAGAGAGAGAGAGTGTGAGAGAGTGAGAGAGTGTGATGGAAGAGTGGATGGGATGGACTGAGGGAGGGCAAGAAATAAAACTCAGTAGACAAGATAACAGACAGAAAAGAAGAAAGGGTGAGAGCCGGAGAGAGAGAGAGAGAGAGAGAGAGAGAGAGAGAGAGAGAGAGAGAGAGAGAGAGAGAGAGAGAGAGAGAGAGAGAGAGAGAGAGAGAGAGAGAGAGAGAGAGAGAGAGAGAGAGAGAGAGAGAGAGAGAGAGAGAGAGAGAGAGAGAGAGAGAGAGAGAGAGAGAGAGAGAGAGAGAGAGAGAGAGAGAGAGAGAGAGAGAGAGAGAGAGAGAGAGAGAGAGAGAGAGAGAGAAACTACATATGCTAATCGAGAGAGAGAGAGAGAGTGTCATTTGTTTTGTGTGTGACTGTAGTAACAAATAGACTGAATAAATACAGCAGAGTGGGGCCTCAAGAGGTCAAGACTGGTAAAACTATTTTCCTTTTTTTTTTGTAACAGGAAGCACTGTTGAATGATGGGGCCTGTTGGGGCTATGAGAAGAATTGTGCCCCAGAGAACCGTTTTGGCTATCCTGACTGCACCCACGTTGACTCTGGATGGTAGAGCATCTAACATTGAATTCACAAAGAAGGATACACTTTCATATGGTTCAATTCACAGCAGTAGTATGTTTGGCTCAGTTCTTGTGATAGTTTTGATGGAGGACTTTTTTAATATTCCAATATTATTTGCACTCTTTTTATCAAGATTTTGACCCTTGAACTATTAAACTATTAATTTGTTACATCACTGTTATTACTCTTACAAAAAAATTAACTAACTTTCATCGAGACCGTCATCATCATATCTTGTCATTCAGTTTAACTGTGTGTTTGTGTGGTGTGTGTTTGTTGGGGTGTGTGTGCGCATGTACATGTACGCGGATACGTACGTGTGTGTGCGTGTGTGCGTGCGTGCGTGCGTGTGTGTGCGTGCATGTGTGTAACAGGGCCAGCTCGGAAGAGGCTTCCCAGGAGCTGTTCTGGAAGCAGGCGGACTTTGGCTACGTCAGAGATCGCCTCAGTGAGATGAAGACGCTGTGCAAGGGCACCAGGCCTGTAAGTTCAACTGGCTGAATGAAGTAAAAAAGAACCAACGAGAGCTGATGGAATTGGCTTTGTTATTAATTTGTTCTTTGTGTTTAAATGCATGTTATCTATAGTATAGAGGTGTGTGAGATTACTTTCTCATTCCCACATCTAAAGTTTACTAAAAGTTGGGGTCCCGTTTCCAGGGAGACTCGACTTTGAAGTGCAGCAGCCATACTCGGTTCTGCCGGGCTACAAATCTGTACCTGGACCTGAGAAACCCTCGCAGAGGTGACGAGAGGTCAGTGCACGTTACAGGTGGGCTCCCTTTAGACTTGTAACGATCACAGTAATGCCTTTTCATTGGCTAATAGAAGTGTCTTGTGTTTGTTTCGTAGGTATAAAGAGGACTTTCTTCAGGAGGGGGAGATCGGGGGCCGCTGTAATCTAAGCAAGAGAGCTCTGACCGAGGAGGGAGATCACAAGAGTCCACTGCAGTCTTGGTGAGGCAACACACCAACAGGCACGCTTGATGATGTCATGAAGGAAGAGAAGGTGAACAGAGATCAGAGCTATTCAACTTCATGAGGGCCTGCTCTGGTTAGGAGGCCTCAAAAGGTAATTCCCTGGCTGGGAATCGAACCCAGGAGCGCCGAATCCTAACCACTGGACCACCAGGGTATGTGATAGGAAATTGACAGCATGTTTCTTGGAATCTCTGGCATCTGAGGTCGACGAGACAAAATTAATATCAGATCTCTGACTGGAATGCCTTTCTAAGCTATTGTTAAAGCCTGCTCACTAACTTAGATTTTGAAAGTCGCTGGTAGTTTTTTTTTAACTGCAGAGGTGACACCTGTGCCTCCAGTTGTTTGACAGGCCTTTGAGATGATGAAAGCATGTAGAAAGGATGATTGTCAAATGAAACAAATGTATTTGTATAGCGCATTTCATAAACATAGACAATTCCACCTGATATACACATTTGGGTGTGGTGTAGTATTTTTCATGTAACCTAGGAGGGTAGCTTATACCAATTCCCTTACAGTGAAGAAATTATGCTAGTAATATTACTTGACTAGAAGTGATCTGAAAGAAAGTTTAGCAGAATCCCTGGCATCATAAGACGATTTGTCAGGGTGGCCGGGCCGTCTAAGGCGCTGCTGCGTTCAGGAAAGTAAGTCTCCTCTGGAGGCGTGGGTTGTAATACCACTTCTGACATATCCGTTTAGCCTTGAACGTTGCTCAACTTAACCACTAGACCAACATGGAGGTGTGGGATTGACTTGAAAGCATGTTTGGTCGAGTCACTGGCTTCTGAGGCATAGGAGAAAACATGAAACATGATCTTCACACCGCGAGAATGGATCGTTTCCTCACTGTCACGGTGTAACATTATTTAGAGAGCCGTTAGCACAGTTCCATATAGAGAAGCATTGGTGCCAATCATCTTATCACATAACAATGAGGCCCATGGCCAATATAACTTTCCCTGACCGGGAATCGAACCCCGGGCGCAGCGGTGAGAGCGCCGAATCCTAGCCACTAGACCATCAGGGAGGTCTATAGCACTTTCTTAATGCGAGTACCAGTACGGTGGACAGCAGGGTGACAAGCAAGAGGAGTTTAATTTTCCATAGCTATAGCATTAGGAGGCTGTCAATCAGAATAGGTATTCCAAAAATGTTCCCTAATGTTTTCCTGGTCCATACAACTCCCACCTAGCCTCTTCAGGTTCCATTTGAATGAAAAGCCGTCGTTGGTCTGATGAGTGCTATTCCCGCTTAGTTTGAGTAGGCTGGCCTGCTTTCCACGTCAGGATGGCCGAGCGGTCTAAGGCGCTGCGTTCAGGTCGCAGTCTCCTCTGGTTTCCTCCTCCTCTGGCTCCCTCGTTTCCTCACTGTCACGGTGTAACATTATTTAGAGAGCTGTTAACACAGTTCCATATAGAGAAGCATTGGTGCCAATCATCTTATCACATAACAATGAGGCCCATGGCCAATATAACTTTCCCTGACCGGGAATGAAACCCGGACCGCGGCGGTGAAAGCGCCGAATCCTAGCCACTAGACCATCAGGGAGGTCTAATACTCTTTCTTAAAGTGAGTAACAGTACAGTGGACAACAGGATGACAAGCAAGAGGAGCTTAATTTTCCATAGCTATAGCATTAGGAGGCTGTCAATCAGAATAGGTATTCCAAAAATGTTCCCTAATGTTTTCCTGGTCCATACAACCCCCACCTAGCCTCTTCAGGTTCCATTTGAAGGAAAAGCCGTGGTTGGTCTGATGAGTGCTATTCCCGCTTAGTTTGAGTAGTCATGCCTGCTTTCCACGTCAGGATCGCCGAGTGGTCTAAGGCGCTGCGTTCAGGTCGCAGTGTCCTCTGGAGGCATGGGTTCGAATCCCACTTCTGACATATCCTTTTAGCCTTGAACGTTGCTCAAGCTAACCGCTAGACCAACATGTAGGTGTGGGATTGACTTGAAAGCATGTTTGGTCGAGTCACTGGCTTCTGAGACATAGGAGAAAACATGATGTTCACACCCAGAGAATGGATCTTTTCCTCACTGTCATGGTGTTCATAGATTCTTTGATGTAACAATATTTAGAGAGCACAGTGAATATCTTCACTCCCCGAGAATGGATCTTTTCCTCATTTTCATGGTGTAACAATATTTAGAGAGCCGTTAGCACAGTTCCTTATGGAGAAGCATTGGTGCCAATCAGGTCGCAGTCTCCTCTGGAGGCGTGGGTTTTAATACCACTTCTGACATATCCGTTTAGCCTTGAACGTTGCTCAACTTAACCACTAGACCAACATGGAGGTGTGGGATTGACTTTAAAGCACGTTTGGTCGAGTCACTGGCTTCTGAGGCATAGGAGAAAACATGAAACATGATCTTCACACCGCCAGAATGGATCGTTTCCTCACTGTCACGGTGTAACATTATTTAGAGAGCCGTTAGCACAGTTCCATATAGAGAAGCATTGGTGCCAATCATCTTATCACATAACAATGAGGCCCATGGCCAATATAACTTTCCCTGACCGGGAATCGAACCCGGGCCGCGGCGGTGAAAGCGCCGAATCCTAGCCACTAGACCATCAGGGAGGTCGATAGCTCTGTCTTAAGGTGAGTAACAGTACAGTGGACAACAGGATGACAAGCAAGAGGAGCTTAATTTTCCATAGCTATAGCATTAGGAGGTTGTCAATCAGACTAGGTATTCCAAAAATGTTCCCTAATGTTTTCCTGGTCCATACAACCCCCACCTAGCCTCTCCAGGTTCAATTTGAATGAAAAGCCGTCGTTGGTCTGATGAGTGCTATTCGCGCTTAGTTTGAGTAGGCTGGCCTGCTTTCCACGTCAGGATGGCCGAGCGGTCTAAGGCGCTGCGTTCAGGTCGCAGTCTCCTCTGGAGGCGTGGGTTCGAATCCCACTTCTGACATATCCTTTTAGCCTTGAACGTTGCTCAGCCTAACCGCTAGACCAACATGGAGGTGTGGGATTGACTTGAAAGCATGTTTGGTCGAGTCACTGGCTTCTGAGACATAGGAGAAAACATGATGTTCGCACCCCGAGAATGGATCTTTTCCTCACTGTCATGGTGTTCATAGATTCTTTGATGTAACAATATTTAGAGAGCACAGTGAATATCTTCACTCCCCGAGAATGGATCTTTTCCTCATTTTCATGGTGTAACAATATTTAGAGAGCCGTTAGCACAGGTCCTTATGGAGAAGCATTGGTGCCAATCAGGTCGCAGTCTCCTCTGGAGGCGTGGGTTTTAATACCACTTCTGACATATCCGTTTAGCCTTGAACGTTGCTCAACTTAACCACTAGACCAACATGGAGGTGTGGGATTGACTTTAAAGCACGTTTGGTCGAGTCACTGGCTTCTGAGGCATAGGAGAAAACATGAAACATGATCTTCACACCGCCAGAATGGATCGTTTCCTCACTGTCACGGTGTAACATTATTTAGAGAGCCGTTAGCACAGTTCCATATAGAGAAGCATTGGTGCCAATCATCTTATCACATAACAATGAGGCCCATGGCCAATATAACTTTCCCTGACCGGGAATCGAACCCGGGCCGCGGCGGTGAGAGCGCCGAATCCTAGCCACTAGACCATCAGGGAGGTCTATAGCACTTTCTTAATGCGAGTACCAGTACGGTGGACAGCAGGGTGACAAGCAAGAGGAGCTTAATTTTCCATAGCTATAGCATTAGGAGGTTGTCAATCAGACTAGGTATTCCAAAAATGTTCCCTAATGTTTTCCTGGTCCATACAACCCCCACCTAGCCTCTCCAGGTTCAATTTGAATGAAAAGTCGTAGTTGGTCTGATGAGTGCTATTCCCGCTTAGTTTGAGCAGTCATGCCTGCTTTCCACGTCAGGATGGCCGAGCGGTCTAAGGTGCTGCGTTCAGGTCGCAGTCTCCTCTGGAGGCGTGGGTTCGAATCCCACTTCTGACATCGATTTTTAGCCTTGAACGTTGCTCAGCCTAACCGCTAGACCAACATGGAGGTGTGGGATTGACTTGAAAGCATGTTTGGTCGAGTCACTGGCTTCTGAGACATAGGAGAAAACATGATGTTCGCACCCCGAGAATGGATCTTTTCCTCACTGTCATGGTGTTCATAGATTCTTTGATGTAACAATATTTAGAGAGCACAGTGAATATCTTCACTCCCCGAGAATGGATCTTTTCCTCATTTTCATGGTGTAACAATATTTAGAGAGCCGTTAGCACAGTTCCTTATGGAGAAGCATTGGTGCCAATCAGGTCGCAGTCTCCTCTGGAGGCGTGGGTTTTAATACCACTTCTGACATATCCGTTTAGCCTTGAACGTTGCTCAACTTAACCACTAGACCAACATGGAGGTGTGGGATTGACTTTAAAGCACGTTTGGTCGAGTCACTGGCTTCTGAGGCATAGGAGAAAACATGAAACATGATCTTCACACCGCCAGAATGGATCGTTTCTTCACTGTCACGGTGTAACATTATTTAGAGAGCCGTTAGCACAGTTCCATATAGAGAAGCATTGGTGCCAATCATCTTATCACATAACAATGAGGCCCATGGCCAATATAACTTTCCCTGGCCGGGAATCGAACCCGGGCCGCGGCGGTGAAAGCGCCGAATCCTAGCCACTAGACCATCAGAGAGGTCGATAGCTCTGTCTTAAGGTGAGTAACAGTACAGTGGACAACAGGATGACAAGCAAGAGGAGCTTAATTTTCCATAGCTATAGCATTAGGAGGTTGTCAATCAGACTAGGTATTCCAAAAATGTTCCCTAATGTTTTCCTGGTCCATACAACCCCCACCTAGCCTCTCCAGGTTCAATTTGAATGAAAAGTCGTTGTTGGTCTGATGAGTGCTATTCCCACTTAGTTTGAGCAGTCATGCCTGCTTTCCGCGTCAGGATGGCCGAGCGGTCTAAGGCGCTGCGTTCAGGTCGCAGTCTCCTCTGGAGGCGTGGGTTCGAATCCTACTTCTGACATCGATTTTTAGCCTTGAACGTTGCTCAACCTAGACCAACATGGAGGTGTTGGGATTGACCTGAAAGCATGTTTGGTCGAGTCATCGGCTTCTGAGACTTAGGAGAAAACATGATGTTCGCACCCCGAGAATGGATCTTTTCCTCACTGTCATGGTCTTCATAGATTCTTTGATGTAACAATATTTAGAGAGCACAGTGATGATCTTCACTCCCCGAGAATGGATCTTTTCCTCATTTTCATGGTGTAACAATATTTAGAGAGCCGTTAGCACAGTTCCTTATGGAGAAGCATTGGTGCCAATGAGGTCGCAGTCTCCTCTGGAGGCGTGGGTTTTAATACCACTTCTGACATATCCGTTTAGCCTTGAACGTTGCTCAACCTAACCGCTAGACCAACATGGAGGTGTGGGATTGACTTGAAAGCATGTTTGGTCGAGTCATCGGCTTCTGAGACTTAGGAGAAAACATGGTGTTCGCACCCCGAGAATGGATCTTTTCCTCACTGTCATGGTGTTCATAGATTCTTTGATGTAACAATATTTAGAGAGCACAGTGATGATCTTCACTCCCCGAGAATGGATCTTTTCCTCATTTTCATGGTGTAACAATATTTAGAGAGCCGTTAGCACAGTTCCTTATGGAGAAGCATTGGTGCAAATCAGGTCGCAGTCTCCTCTCGAGGCGTGGGTTTTAATACCACTTCTGACATATCCGTTTAGCCTTGAACGTTGCTCAACTTAACCACTAGACCAACATGGAGGTGTGGGATTGACTTGAAAGCACGTTTGGTCGAGTCACTGGCTTCTGAGGCATAGGAAAAAACATGAAAAACTATCTAAACACATCGAGAATGGATCGTTTCCTCACTGTCACGGTGTAACATTATTTAGAGAGCCGTTAGCACAGTTCCATATAGAGAAGCATTGGTGCCAATCATCTTATCACATAACAATGAGGCCCATGGCCAATATAACTTTCCCTGACCGGGAATCGAACCCGGGCCGCGGCAGTGAGCGCGCCTAATCCTAGCCACTAGACCATCAGGGAGGTCTATAGCACTTTCTTAATGCGAGTACCAGTACGGTGGACAGCAGGGTGACAAGCAAGAGGAGCTTCATTTTCCATAGCTATAGCATTAGGAGGCTGTCAATCAGACTAGGTATTCCAAAAATGTTCCCCAATGTTTTCCTGGTCCATACAACCCCCACCTAGCCTCTCCAGGTGCCATTTGAATGAAAAGTCGTTGTTGGTCTGATGAGTGCTATTCTCGCTTAGTTTGAGCAGTCATGCCTGCTTTCCATGTCAGGATGGCTGAGCGGTCTAAGGCGCTGCGTTCAGGTTGCAGTCTCGTCTGGAGGCGTGGGTTCGAATCCCACTTCTGACATCGATTTTTAGCCTTGAACGTTGCTCAACCTAACCGCTAGACCAACATGGAGGTGTGGGATTGACTTGAAAGCATTTTTGGTCGAGTCACTGGCTTCTGAGACATAGGAGAAAACATGATCTTCACACCCTGAGAATGGATCTTTTCCTCACTGTCATGGTGTTCATAGATTCTTTGATGAGAGCGCACAGTGATGATCTTCACTCCCCGAGAATGGATCTTTTCCCCATTTTCATGGTGTAACAATATTTAGAGAGCCGTTAGCACATTTCCTTATGGAGAAGCGTTGGTGCCAATCATCTTATCACATAACAATGAGGCCCATGGCCAATATAACTTTCCCTGACCGGGAATCGAACCCAGGCCGCGGCGGTGAAAGCGCCGAATCCTAGCCACTAGACCATCAGGGAGGTCTAATACTCTTTCTTAAAGTGAGTAACAGTACAGTGGACAACAGGATGACAAGATAGAGGAGCTTAATTTTCCATAGCTATAGCATTAGGAGGCTGTCAATCAGAATAGGTATTCCAAAAATGTTCCCTAATGTTCTCCTGGTCCATACAACCCCCACCTAGCCTCTTCAGGTTACATTTGAATGAAAAGCCGTCGTTGGTCTGATGAGTGCTATTCCCGCTTAGTTTGAGTAGGCGTGCCTGCTTTCCACGTCAGGATGGCCGAGCGGTCTAAGGCGCTGCGTTCAGGTCGCAGTCTCCTCTTGAGGCGTGAGTTCGAATCCCACTTCTGATATCGATTTTTAGCCTTGAACGTTGCTCAACCTAACCGCTAGACCAACATGGAGGTGTGGGATTGACTTGAAAGCATGTTTGGTCGAGTCACTGGCTTCTGAGACATAGGAGAAAACATGAACTTCACACCGCGAGAACGGATCGTTTCCTCACTGTCAAGGAGTAACAATATTTAGAGAGCCGTTAGCACAGTTCCATATAGAGAAGCATTGGTGCCAATCATCTTATCACGTAACAATGAGGCCCATGGCCAATATAACTTTCCCTGACCGGGAATCAAACCTGGGCCGCGGCGGTGAAAGCGCCGAATCCTAGCCACTAGACCATCAGGGAGGTCGAGTCACCATCATGTTTGGTCGAGTCACTGGCTTCTGAGACATAGGAGAAAACATGATCTTCACACCCTGAGAATGGATCTTTTACTCACATGGGTGTTCATAGAGTCTTTGATGTAACAATATTTAGAGAGCACAGTGATGATCTTCACTCCCCGAGAATGGATCTTTTCCTCATTTTCATGGCGTAACAATATTTAGAGAGCCGTTAGCACAGTTCCTTATGGAGAAGCATTTGTGCCAATCAGGTCGCAGTCTCCTCTGGAGGCGTGGGTTTTAATACCACTTCTGACATATCCGTTTAGCCTTGAACGTTGCTCAACTTAACCACTAGACCAACATGGAGGTGTGGGATTGACTTGAAAGCACGTTTGGTCGAGTCACTGGCTTCTGAGGCATAGGAAAAAACATGAAAAAGTATCTTAACACATCGAGAATGGATCGTTTCCTCACTGTCACGGTGTAACATTATTTAGAGAGCCGTTAGCACAGTTCCATATAGAGAAGCATTGGTGCCAATCATCTTATCACATAACAATGAGGCCCATGGCCAATATAACTTTCCCTGACCGGGAATCGAATCCGGGCCGCGGCGGTGAGAGCGCCGAATCCTAGCCACTAGACCATCAGGGAGGTCATTAGCACTTTCTTAATGCGAGTACCAGTACGGTGGACAGCAGGGTGACAAGCAAGAGGAGCTTCATTTTCCATAGCTATAGCATTAGGAGGCTGTCAATCAGACTAGGTATTCCAAAAATGTTCCCTAATGTTTTCCTGGTCCATACAACCCCCACCTAGCCTCTCCAGGTGCCATTTGAATGAAAAGTCGTTGTTGGTCTGATGAGTGCAATTCCCGCTTAGTTTGAGCAGTCATGCCTGCTTTCCACGTCAGGATGGCCGAGCGGTCTAAGGCGCTGCGTTCAGGCCGCAGTCTCCTCTGGAGGCATGGGTTCGTATCCCACTTCTGACATCGATTTTTAGCCTTGAACGTTGCTCAACCTAACCGCTAGACCAACATGGAGGTGTGGGATTGACTTGAAAGCATTTTTGGTCGAGTCACTGGCTTCTGAGACATAGGAGAAAACATGATCTTCACACCCTGAGAATGGATCTTTTCCTCACTGTCATGGTGTTCATAGATTCTTTGATGTAACAATATTTAGAGAGCACAGTGATGATCTTCACTCCCCGAGAATGGATCTTTTCCTCATTTTCATGGTGTAACAATATTTAGAGAGCCGTTAGCACAGTTCCTTATGGAGAAGCATTGGTGCCAATCAGGTCGCAGTCTCCTCTGGAGGCGTGGGTTGTAATACCACTTCTGACACACACTTTTAGCTGTGAATTATTATTTTTTTCTCAAGAAATTCTGTATATCATAATAGTATAAATTATATCAATTGGAACACTTATTCAACTTTGACTTTCTACTGTTTCATTTAAAGGTTTGCTGAGCTGCAGATGTACACAGAGCTGGATGCACAACCCGTCGCCAATGGCATCTGCGACATCATCGTTGACAAACCCACTGTTTTCATGAAACTGGATGCAGGTGACAACGGCTTCCATGGCAGAACTCAGTTAACTTTAATCATTGCATTACACAGCATTACCTTTATTTTTATTTTCATATTTCACTTATTTTATATAACGTGCATGTAATTGGTTATTCAAAGAAAGCACATTTGATTAAGATCAATGAGTTCCTCCTCTCAAATATTGAGGTAGTAGCAAGACTTACTTTTTTAGTTCCAAAATATTTTGGGAAGTATTTCTATTTATTATTACAGTGAATATTTATTGCATCTAAACCATTCAGAAATGTAGTCTAACAGAGTTTTGACAAACTTCATTATTCTGTCTTGTCTGCGTCTTTTTATCAGGGGTGAACATGTACCACCACTTCTGTGACTTTGTCAACCTCTACATCTCCCAGCACATCAACAATTCCTTCAGCTCCAACATCAACATTGTCATGTGGGACACGGTTAGTTATTTACACTCTTCTCTTCCTCCTCCTGTTTCACAGATTTGAGAATAGTAGGAAAGGTGTAAGAGGACGATTTATTTTATTTTTTATTTAACCTTTATTTAACTAAGAAGGATCCCATTGAGATTATAAATGTATTTTGGAAGTGTGTAGTAGGGTGCAGCAGCACAGAATGAAACAATAGCACAGAATAAATGGGGGTCATAGGTCCAAGTAAAACTGAAGTAGGGCCCCCTATTAGTTTGAATACCATCCCAATGCACAATCATTAATTGAGGAAGTGAGCAAAGCTTTGTGAGCCGCAATTGGCCCTTGGCCTGGACTTTGGATAACCCTGCTCTACTTGATTGATTTACTGATATTTTTGCTAAAGGCTTCTGCGGGAGGTAAATCAGTGTCACAGAGTCATTAATGTGTTTCACTGTTTCTTTTAGGAGACTGATACATAGGCTACATATTTAAGTTTTAGAATATAGGCCAGGCTAGTGCTTATTATTTGCAGGTAAAATAGGGTGCCTTTTGATCGCTTTGTACTTTCCGTGGTGCTGATAAATGCACACGCAAATTTTCGAATGGTGTCCATGCTGAATGTATTCACTATATTGCAGCTTTTCTGTGGTAAGAAGAGCTTCAAATATGCCCTTAGATTAGGTTTTGCTCTGCTGTTCAAATGCTTAGTAATTTTAACATACAGCCTTACCAACCAAATTATTTTAAACTTGTATTTATTGACTGATATTATGTTATACTACTGTAGGCTGTGGTAGGGAAATACGGGTGGCGAGGGGCCATCATTTTTTTAGTACACCTTGGCCAGTCATGATTAAGTTAACTCACTGACACTATGAAATGTAATAGATGGCAGACCAGTCACACTTTACAATATGAACAGTACGTTTAGTCCTACCGCACTGGCAGATGTGGGTATGTGATTGGAACTTCCTTCAAAGTCTTGATCTTCTGCATTCAATATTAGTGGTTGTTCTCCCGGGTAGGCTCTCCATCCAAGGTAGAGTCTAATCCCATCTAAAAACCTGGCCTGTCAATAAACAAGGCCAGAACTTACACTCATTCAATGAACATGACTTTAGCAATCGGTAAGTACAGTTATTCTCTAAATCTATGGTTCTCTTTTCCGTGCACAACAGTACAGTACTACAGTACAACCAAAATAAGATAGGCTAATTCAAATTCCCAACTAACAATGTAGCAGTAAGCTATTCAATTTTCATTCATTTACAATTAAAACAGTGTAATTACTTAGTAAAAATGCTTTGAACAAAATACAGATACACAGCAGAATAACTGCTGTGACAACACAGAAAGCACGAGCACTTTACATGAAGCTGAATCAAGTGGTTTTGTGGATAGCGCTAGGAGTTAGGACGGCTTTCCGGATTGCAAGTAACCAAAAAATGTAATTTGACATTGAAACAAAATAAAATACATTGACCCAAATTGGGTGGAACCCAAATTATTCATTCGTCACAATTCCTTCTTTTGGCAATTCGAATAACGTTAACGTAACCCTCACCCACTGCTCATTAGCATCTTAGCTAAGCAGTGGTAGGTTTATTGACAACTTTCTAGCTTTGAACTTCAGAGAATACTCACCAAACCAGTGATTCATAATGCATTTGACGATAAAAGTGAATGGGCCCTCTATACTCGGAGTTTTCTAAATTGAGAACAAAATTTCATCCAATACTTTTGAATGTGACAATTTAAGCTAAGTTTTATTAATGTTCTACTTTATTTTCCTTACCGGTTCGGTTAAGCAAAAATTGCTCTAGGAAAGTTGTACTAGTCAGGCGAGTGTGCTCTGGTGCGAGACGCGAAACCTAAACTAGGACTGCGTTGTTAATCAGAGGCGGGATTAGCCATCTGATTGGCTTAGATCCTATAAATTACTAGTTAAAGTAAAACTAGCCATTTTTGTACAGTTAGGTATTAACCCTTATTTGACCTGGGTTATAAGTGGGTTGACACGTTTGTTTATTATTATTTTTATAATTTTTGGACTTAATTGGCTCGGATTTTTAAGCTGTGCTTCCTGCGTTATTTAGCCTGGCCTCTAAATGTTCCGCTTTTTCAGAGTTTCTATGGATACGGGGATCTGTTCAGCGAGACATGGAGGGCCTTCTCCGATCATGACGTCATTCACCTGAAAACCTTTGACTCTAAAATAGTAAGTGTGTCTCTGTATTATGCCTTGCACAGCCTCAGTGTCTGGGTCTCTGTGCCTGCCACACAATGATTTACACACACACACACACACACACACACACACACACACACACACACACACACACACAGAGACACACAACCGGAATCATACACGTTATAATGACCTGTGATCTGTTCTTTTTAACAGGTTTGCTTCAACGATGCTTTTTTCTCCCTTCTCCCGAGGATGAGATATGGGCTGTTTTACAACACACCTCTGGTATGTGTGAGGGTGTTTGCTGCCATGCATAATGTATTTATTTTAAATGTATTTACTTGTAGCAACACTATAATATCAACTAGCAAAGAGTAACATGCATTTTCTGATCCCTGTTTTTATTCTGTGTATTTATGCACATTTATCGTACAATCATAATGTCAGTCTTGCCTTTTGTACATCTTACGCCGTTTGGTTGAAACCCACTGCTTGGCTCAGATATTTATGTAATGTATGCAGCCAGGCTGAATTCTAATGGTTATTTAAATTATAATTTCTGGGGGATTTGTGTAATATGGTATCACGTAGGAGATGCCTAGCTTTAATTTGGAACAGCCTTGAAGTGTGAAATATTGATAAGTGTAGCCTCCTTCCAGATGCTTACCACACATTCTCTCTCTCTCTCTCTCTCTCTCTCTCTCTCTCTCTCTCTCTCTCTCTCACACACACACACTCACACACACACACACACACACACACACACCCTGACTGACTGCTATCATCTCTATATGCATGTGTTGATCTTTACAGCTGCTGTGCCCTGGCATAGCAGATGTAATCACATAACTGTTAGGGGAATGTGTTTGATATGCCATGAGTAGATTTATGCCATACTAGAGATTTAAAGAAGTATACCTGAGTGATCAGGGC
>CM030173.1:41343536-41348536 GCA_017639675.1 Aplochiton taeniatus
TTATCTTATTGAGAATATTTGATGTTTTTCATATATTAAGGAATTGTTAACAGATGAAGATGAAGACGTTTTTTGCTGGATACATGGAACCAATGGAACGGCATGTGTCTGTGTAAGGGTTGTCAATGTGTTATGTGCTTATGATAATTTACCATTTGAATAAAAACCAGGACCTTTGTGATTATCATATCAATGTCCTGCACATGCCGCTCTGTTCCCCCACACACACTCCTCACAAACGCCTACCTGTCTGCATGGCTTTTAGAAATATGTATCGTTAGTTTTATATCTGGCTGCAAAACCTTAAATGATGATGTTTTGTAAGGTTGTGAATTAGTGATGTCGATTGTGGACGGTGTTTGACATGTTGTAAAAGTGTTAAATTACACTGAGAGTTCTGAGTTCAACTGTTTTGCAGTGTTTTGAATGTACTGTGTTTTACTCGGAATAGGTCAGAAAGGGAGTGATTTAAGTTGCCTGCCATCTAAAGCAATGCACGGTGTTGTTGTGAGATCTGAAGATAACTCGCCGGAGTTTGTTTGCGTTTACTTGTGCTTGATCTTTTATTTATGAGGTAAAAAAGGTTTAACTGAGTCCAACCTTTTTAGGCCAATGTTTTTTGTTGGTCTTGTAACTCATTTTATGAATCGAACATCGAAATATTTTGTAATAAATATTTTGAAAGATGCTGACACTATTTTTAGCAGTTATGTCTTTCTTGTTAATACTGAATCTTAATTCATCTTTATTTGAATCAATCATTTTCTCGAGTGTGACCTTGGCTTTCAGTTTGGGCCCAATTCTTGCTGATGCCAGACAGCTCTTTTCTGTGGCTTTCATTATTTTCGTTAGTTCAGGCCTGAGGAGGGAAAGGGCCCTCCGCAAAAGGCCACCAGTTCAGTTTTAACTGTCACCATAATAAATCTGTGTGACCTCAAAAAAACACCAACCCCGTGGTGACAGTGGCATATTTTGGCCACTTGATGGCACTACAACACCACACATGAGGCGATACGGAACTGGAGCGAAGGCTTGCGGTAGGCCTATAGAACCAGGCAGTAGTGTATTTGGTTGTGTGAACGGAAAGGCCTGTAGTGTTTATGATAAGTGTGCCAGTGAGTCTAGTGGAATTGCCTTTCCTTGACTTTGATCAAGTTTGAAAGCATCGGAAGGAGACCAGTTTTAACACTTGTCCTCCTCCCCTCCCTTCTTCAACCACGCCAAAGTCGCATGAGTTGAATATCTTTGCTGCTCTTTGCGGATGTTGTGGCTGAATAGTGACTATTGACAGACACCGAGTTGTCTGGGATGGACACTATTTATGGCGCTGCTCGGGTTACAGAGTGACCTCTCAAAGAAATGAAGTATCTCGACAAATGCGGGGGCTCAAAAGAGACGGAAACCAAGAAGCCAGCTCTCATTAACCTTCATTGTAAATCTAAATCGATGCTAAGCCCGCCGTTCTCCACGCTCCATAGCCGAAGTGCTGGCCAGAAACGGAGTGCCTATATCGAGAGAAAGCTCAACTTAAATCGCCTAACTGTTAAGACATGGTAGACATACTTATTTTGATTATTTTTAAAGTATTTAAGTAAAGAAAATAAAGTAAAAATAACTTAGTCAACATTCGTTGTCCAGTGGAAAAGTGGAACCAAGAACAACGCAGCACAACACCCCTCGATGGCGTGTTGGCTGTCATGGCGCAGCGTGCGTCAGGGCTCGCTGCGTAATTAGTGTGTGAGTTGTACGAGGTACGGCCCTAGTGTAGTGTGCCTGCTGGGAGGAATATATCTCCACTCATTAGGGATAACTCTGCCACATTATACTGCTTATGACTGCAGTTTTAAGGTCTAATCTGGAGGTGTCCCACGCAGAGATCAGAAACGGAGCTCCTTCGGTGGCCTTATTTTGTCCTGTCAGACAAAATAGTTAGATTATTTCCAAAAAGAGTTGATTTACGTCTCTCTGTTGCACTTAACACTGGCGATGCTGACTGGAAAGATAGACTAAGGATAATGCAGTGCTTTCTTCAAAAGGGGGCACATAACGATGCGGATATGTGCTGTTCGTTGGAGTCATTACAGCACAGTTGAGCCAATGAGTTAGACATCAAGATCAAAGAATAGTATTAACCTACAACAGCTCAGTGTAACGATGTTCAATGCGTGAGCCACGTAGCTGTCATGCCAAGGGCAATGAAGGCGAGCCTTTTAAACATTTTCAGTTTCTGGTGCGGGGAAGTACATATCTTAGAGGATTATTTGATTCTGGAAAAACAAATCAACGTACTCACCAAGCCGCTATTTCAGCCCAAACATGTGATCATTCCTTTGTATCCTGTAGGCCATTGTTTATCCCATAGCTCGTTCGTCACCTAGTTAAACACCCTGCCTGCTATGCTTTTGAATGACCTCCAGATAATCTCATGTATCTCATAAGGCAATTATTTCTCACCACTCAATACAGAGGAATCAATTAAAGTGCTCTCAACTTACCTTGGCCACTTTTGCAGGATATCAGGACAAAAAAAACGACGTATTTTGGTGAGTAGGGATAGATGTACAAATATTGATTGCGTGGAAAGAAATATTTCTCAAGTTATGACCAGATATTTCCATAATATTTTTTTGTCCTTGGGGACAACGATTATGGGGTTAGAGAGCCCCGGAGGAGATCTCATAACCAATCCCTCTGATATATGAGACTCAAGTCCCTTACTCTCCGATCAGACACAAAGAGCAATATCCGTGATTCCTAACAACTGTATATTAGGAGTGTACAAAACGTTGGGCAGGATAGGACGTTTAGACAAAGACATTCTTTAAAAATGTTCTTCTTGATCATCGCTGTAGCTGAAAATACAAATTCCTTCACTGCTTCCTGAGTAAGCAAAGCCATGGGTGAAGAAAATTGAATTTATTTACCATTTAACGTCACACCTTAATGCTCAGTAAAGTGTTTTCTTCCCTTGGATTTTGTTTTGTCCACTACAGGCCCTTTAGCCGTGGAGGATAACGGAAATAAGTGTATTTAATGAAATAATATCAACGGAATGAGCAATGGGTTGGAGTGAATCCATTCGTTTTTTTTTCACTCAGCGCTAAAAGGCCTCTGCAGATCCATATTAGGCTGTGTCACGGGTGCATGTCTCTATAGTCATATTAATTATCATAGAATACTAACATTTAATAATTTGGGCCATAATGTATTATAGTGCAAATTATCTTTAGCCATGCTCTCACCAGTAAATCCAAGACAAACATACTGTCCCTTGCCGCACTATACAGACATACTGTGCCGCAGCAAAGAGGCCCGGGAGCTATCCATGGTGCTGAAATACATTTGAACGTCCTCTGTACCACGATACTTCATCAATTAACCCTCTTGTCTTGTATAGCCCTACCAGGCGTCGCTATGTTTATTTTTATTTTTTTGTAATGGCTTATCTTCATGGTGAGGGGACTCAAATTCAAAGATATGCTTTTTCAAGGTGTGAACAGGACTGTAGTCTTAAAAGCTGAACGTGTACTAGAGCTGGATTATAGACGACATTCCCGGCCCAGGACATATTTACTCGCGTTTAGAAATGGGCCTACAACTTCTTCAGAGAGTTTGCGAGGGAATCGTCAAGTTACGTGATAGTAAACATCTGCTGCGGGAGAGTGTGTTCCATGCCGAACAGAAAACGCGGGGTGAGGGAGCGGGAATGAATTGACTGCCTCCGAGGACCCACCCAGTTGTTATATTTAAAGATATCTTGTTCAGACCAAATGCCTTATCATTTAGACCATGATATAAGCTACGCTATTTCCAAACTGCCGTGCAAGATGAATCGTTTTAGACCATTGAATAAGGCCACGTGGTCCGTGGCTCATATGGTAGATCAGTGCACGTGAAAACATCTGAATGTATCGGATCGTCTTCACCTTGGGTCGTTAGCGGAGATCGACCACCTCCAAGTCTTGATGAGTACAAATACAGCGCAGAGCAATCAATCGACAGGCCCACACTAGCATATTCTAGGGATATAATAATTGATAGGCTTTCTGCTGGTGCGTAACGGAGATGCTGAGGTGATTGGATTTTGTTTAACATGACGGAGGAGGGAATGTATTTACACCTCCGCGCGCTCACAGTTGGGCACACAATCGAATATTGATATCTACACACAATGTGTAGTACTATAGAAGATAGAAAATATGCACGTTTGCTTGTTGTGTGATATTGAATATAATCGATTTAATTGGTCCACAGTGGAGAACCTGCCAATCTCTCAGAGGGCAGTCACAATGCACACCGACTAAAACCTCAAAAGAATGGCTGTCATCGTGCGAAATAGTTAAAAGTCATTATCGCAAACTCTTCTCTTGTAAACTATGACATCACTGAGCATGCACTTGAGATATAGCAAATGGGGCGGGCGTTGTGCACGTGTTCTGAATGGAAAAGACAGCCTGGCATTTCTCACATCAAATCGACCCTTGCTCGGGAGGAGCGCGCGGGGAGCGCAACTATCATTCCACCCTCAGCACCACTCTCACATCTCTCCAGCGGCTAACGCAGCTGTCTGACAACTATTTGAAAGGGGGGGACATTATCAATACCACAATTAAAGCAAGTGGAAAAAATTCAAACATTAGAGTGGAGTCGCATTTGGGATCTATTGACTTTTGAATACTTTTTCACAATCAGGACCGAGTTGCCTTTGTTTCTCTTTATTGTCTTCTATTTGAAATGGGACGTGATGATTCAATGAAAGGCAGGACCCTATCAATGATCAACCCCAAGTATCTTACCCGGCTCCGGATCGGTGGCACCCAGTCACGGCAGTAGCCCTCAACCCACCACCCCTGCTGCCCACGTAAGCGCGAACCCCGCTCCGAAACATGGACTGCTGCTGTCTAGAGCGAATGTCATTAACGCCGAAACCGGAATCTGTGGAGTGAAGCAAAAGTAGGCAATCAACCATCTAGCACGCTATACCTGGATCCTTTACAATT
>CM030173.1:41358536-41361036 GCA_017639675.1 Aplochiton taeniatus
ATTGGATCCTGAAAGACGCAGAGGCTATGGTGGGGCGCAACAGGCAGGAGATTGGGACTTAAGTGCAGGTCGATCAATTGGGTTGTAATGGTACCTTAGTGGCTTAAGTCAATAACACACACACAGGAGAGAGAGGAAGAGGGAGAGAGGGAGAGGGGGAGAAGAGAGAGCGTGGGAGCAGGGGCAGAGACAGAGAGATAGAGAGGGGAAGAAAGGGGGAGAGGAAGGAAGGGTGGGAGAGAGAGACAGAGAGAAAGAGGGAGAGAGGATGAGGGGGAGAGAGAGAGAGTGAGTGAGAGGGGCAGTGAAAGAGAGGGGAAGAGAGGGGGAGAGGGAGGAAGAGTGGGAGAGAGCGACAGAGAGAGAGGGAGCGAGAAGGAGGGGGGAGGAGAGGGACTAGGCCGGCAGGTAATGGCCCCTAGATCCACAGTCTCTTCCCCCTCCCTTGACCCTGACCTTGGTGGTTCCAACACTACAGGGCTCCACCTCAGTCTAATGGTGTGTGTTTGGAAGGGGGAGGGATACGGGGGGGGGGGGGGGGCAGGAACGTTGGGATGGCTATCACGGTCCTGAAGACCCGGCGATGGTTAGAACTGGGGTTATCGTAGATGGGTGAGCTGTGTGTGTGTGTGTGTGCATGTGTGTGTGTGTGTGTGTGTGTGTGTGTGTGTTTGTGTGTGTGTGTGAATGTGTGTATGTGTTTGTGTCTGTCCAAACCGATTCCATATGGCCAGGATTATTTCACGTCATGTTCCCATTCCCATCTGAGTAAGACAACCCATACACACACACACACACACACACACACACACACACACACACACACACACACACACACACACACACACACACACGTGCACACAGAGATATGCTGGGAGTTGAGGCCCAAAAATTGGACAGTCATGATTAGAAATAGCAGTGGGTAGATATTGAGTTTGGAGGCAGACAGACACAGTGTGAGAGGTAGGAATACTCATCTGCACACTGATTGACTCACACACACACACACACACACACACACACACACACAGAGGTACAGATAAACATTGAAAAAATTGTTAAAGACAAAAGGAAAAAAAGTAAGGCAATCATGTAGACAAAAACAAACTAACGTATAAAGGGTTGGAGAAAAAAGTACGTGATGTTGACCCATGACATGAGTAAGCAGCCAGTGTGTGTGTTGGTGTTGTCTCTGTGTGCTGTATTGAAGTAGAAACAGTGGCCTCTGAAGCTAACGGTCTCCTCTCGCCATCAGAGAGAAACCCAGCGCCATCACAGGATTACACGTCCCACCAAACAGAACGGCAACATTATTGTCCGCATCGGCAGAAATCTGAAACGCTTGGCAGAAAGTCTGGCGCTTCGCGTCTCTCACTCCCTGTTCATTTTCAATATCTTTCCCGCCCGAGGGAGACAGAGTTTGTTTCACATTGATAGGCTTTTTGTCTGCTCGCTTTTTGTGTCGAGACAGCGGATCAGCTTTGAAAGATAGTGGTGTGTGGTTGCACACACACACACACACACATACACGCACACGCGCGCACACATGAAAAAGACACGAATGCACACTGGGACACAGACACACACACACACACACACACACATAAACACACATGAAAACCCCCAAATCTAAAGTAAGGCAATCTTTAAACAAAGACGTTCAAAAACTTGGAGGAAATGGTGGTCATTCAAATAGAAACATGACCATTTTTTTCCTCGGCAGCTTCGGAGTTTCAGGTAATAATTGTTTCACCCACTCCATAATGTTTTCACCCAAGTCACACAGGGAAAGAGGGGAAGGAAAATTCACCCCTCCTCTTACTTCAAGTAACATCTTCTCCGGTCACTATTGGTCCTGTAATGTTCCTCTGGATTTATCTAATATAATCTGAACACAGACCGTGCTATCTGAATGAACAAAGTCACACAACCACCCTTTTTTCCATCATACACAACATGACCTGAAGTGCTAAATTGACATCTATTTACATATTTATATATGTATGTATTTATGTGTGTGTGAGCGTGTCTGTGTGTGTGTGTGTGTGTGTGTGTGTGTGTGTGTGTGTGTGTGTGTGTGTGTGTGTGTGTGTGTGTGTGTGTGTGTGTGTGTGTGTGTGTGTGTTTCAAAAGAGCTGGCTGACATATGATGCCCTTTGGGTCCAGGGCGCACACATACATTTTTCCAAAGAGGTAGGATTTGTCTCACTGCATGTCAATGAGCCCCGAGAGTATTTCCTGTGTGATTACTGCAAGAGCCAACACGAATCAACTCAATCTCCCATTCAGCCAGGAGACATGTAGAGATGGAGAGATGGAGAGATGGAGAGAGGGAGAGGGAGAAATGGAGAGAGGGAAAAAGGGAGAGATTGAGAGATGGAGATATTGGAAAGAGGGAGAGATGGAGAGAGAGATGGAAAGAGTTGGTGAAGAAGAGAAATAGTGAGAGAAAGAGAGAGAGAGAGAGAGAGAGAGCGAGAGAGAGAAAGAGAGAGAGACA
>CM030173.1:41378536-41388536 GCA_017639675.1 Aplochiton taeniatus
CACTTGGTGTTGACAAGGAGGGCTGGTGAGCTCTGTAATGGCGCTCACAGGCCGTGCTCATTAGCTCCTAATAACCTCCTCGGAACGTCGTCGACGGCGACGCCGTAATGGCGACATTAACGAGCGTTACAGAGCCGTTGGTTTTTAGAACCACTAACTGTTAGGGAGCATGTGCATCATATCATCATAACACGGAGCTCCACAAAAGCCCACCGTGATTTATCGTCAGAGGGGGATTCTGTGTTCTCTCTCTCTCTCTCTCTCTCTCTCTCTCTCTCTCTCTCTCTCTCTCTCTCTCTCTCTCTCTCTCTCTCTCTCTCGCTCTCTTTCTCTCTCTCTTTCTTTTTTCATTTTGCCCCTCTTTTATTTTCGGCCATCTCATCCCTTCGTTTGTGTTTTTTCCTCAGAAAGATATTCAAATTTGCTGCTTTCAACTGCTCAAAAAAGGCTGTCTTGGTAAACTTCAGCCATGCCTTTTCTCTCTCCCCATTTCTCTTTTGGCTCTTAGTCAGAGGATCTAAGCAAGGCGCTCCGGAGTGAGCTTTTTGGTCAAGTTTTTTTTCACCCACATTATTCAGCTAAAAGCCTTTTCTTCCTTTGTCAGAAACTATGTTCCATCGAGCAGGACTCTCCAGGTCGAACTCCAAAGCCTTGTCATTAGGAGCTCTCTTAAGCGATTGGCTTGTCGGAGCCCCAGTTCTGGCCGGGGTGGGAGAGTGGACCTTGTCACCTTATTTCACTGTTCTCGCAGCAGGAGAAAGGGGGATGGATGGATAGAGACAGGCTGTTAAGAGGAACGGTCTGGCCGTCTAGACTCCAGGTCAGACGTGATGGATCTCTGAGCTCTGAGAGCTGATAAGAATACGCATAGGTTTTTCTTACTGAAAATGAGTGCAGATCTGGATCAGTTATGTTTAGAATTTCTTTTATAGACATGGTATTCTGAAGTCCTCCTGGGAACTTGGTAAAACAATGACGTGTGTTATAAACATCTTAAAACTTAGAAAAGTATGTTGTTGAATATTGATGGCATTGTACTGCGTGGCACAGTATAGTTTAGAGTCCAAATCTTATAAACGAAAATAAGATAAACAGATACTGTGATTATAACTACAATGAAGACAAAGCTGACAATAATTCGAATGTTCTTGTCTGGTCACTATAGTTAAGAAAGAAACATTGTTTTTCATTCATCATGCCTTTTTAACAACTCACGTAAGAAATTGAAGGTTTGAAAATGTTGCTGAGAAAATAACCAGCCTCATCTCTCTCTAGCGTGTGACAGTAACAGCGATTCTCATTAAAGAGCTCTAGATGTTTTAACAGCTCCTCATTGCCAGGTGACACTGATTACGTGTCACACACACACACATACTCAAGAACCGACTGACACACACGCACACACACACACCCGCACACACACACACCCGCACACACACCTCCAGGGTGGATTGTCTCAGAAACCTGATGCAAAGTCGAGTTGTTTTATCCTTGCAGCATTGCCAGAACACAGCATGGCCCTCAACACTTCCTCGACAATAATATGTCTCTCTATTTTCAATGCTCGGAAACAAGATAGGCTTTTAGGCTTTTAATGATTGAGTGCCTGGGAGAGTTAGCTAAACCCCTCTCATTCCAAATACATTTTGGTGCTATCAGTGAGTCTGTGAATAGCTGTAAATGTGTCTTTGGCAATCCTCTTTTAACCTGAGCCAGTGTCAAGTCATTAACACAAAGCAAAGTATTGCAGGGGACATCCACTCATGACTACTGTACTTTCACTGTCACTTTGGCTGGGAAAACAACGAGACAAATGTTATTGCAGGGAAACGTGTGTCTTTGATTCATATTTTCTGTGCCTGACAATCTCTATCTCCTTCTTTTGCTGTCTCTCGATCCCCCGCTGTCTGTCTGTCTGTCTGTCTGTCTGTCTGTCTGTCTGTCTGTCTGTCTGTCTGTCTGTCTGTCTGTCTGTCTGTCTGTCTGTCTGTCTGTCTGTCTCTAGCCTCCATCGTAGCTCAGAAGTGGTGGTGCCAGATGCACCCCTGTATGGATGGAGAGGAGTGTAAGGTCCTCCCTGACCTCACCGGCTGGTCCTGCAGCACCGGCAACAAAGTCAAGACCACCAAGGTGAGACTGTGTGCTCTGTATATTTCTTATCTCAATATATGTGAAACTTTGTTCTTCTTGGATGTGTGTAAATACATTTTCCACATGTGAAGTCGTGTGTGTGTGTGTGTGTGTGTGTAGTATGTTCAAATGTTTTCAATAAGCCTACTACATGTACTACACCGCATTTTGAGTAGCTATTCTAATTAACATTCAGTCTTTGATACAAACCAAGGCCAATATTTATAATAAAATTGCAACCGTTCCTCAAAGCTAATGATCCTATCAACCAGTTCAGGGAATAATTCCGTGATTAGACGTAGCAATTAATGATTGGGCCGCATGTACCAGCTTAACGAAAACCTCTGTTGATTGGATCCACATTTCTGCTTTCCCATCCAAACCCGGTAAACAAACTTTCATGATCATGAATCCCAGTCTTTTTCATTTTTTTTATGAAAAGAAAACAAAGATGGCAGTGGCATATGTACCCAGACCAAACACAGGTTAATCGTCTAAATAAAACGTGTTTTGATCCTGGCAAACGCGGCAAACTGAATGTTCGCTAACCTAAAAACCAACGTGAGCCGTCAATAAAAACATGGCTGAAAGAAAGAAGAAGAAGAAAAAAAAAAAGAGCTAATCAGCTCCAGAGCCCCCAAGTGAGTTGCGTTTGTTAATCTCCTGAAAAGACCAGATAGAGAAGGGAGCGAAGGAGAGCACAACACAATGCAACCTACTACACTGTATACAGCAAACCAGCGCTAGTTGATGCTATTCTAATTGCCGCTATTCAGAAAGATAAATTGATTTAAATGAAGGCCCTTCATGGCTCTTTGTAATCTGTCGAAGTGTGAAAGGTAATTTGCGGGATTGATGGCCGGCTGGGTGGGTTTGCAAGTGTGTGTGTGTGTGTGTGTGTGTGGTGGGACGTAGCAGGTGTGGTTTACTCACAGGTGAGGTATAAAAAGAGAAACAGTTGTCGGGGGGAGCCCCGCCTGCGCTATAAGAGTAATTGCTCGGAGAGAGTGAATAACAGCGGAACATCTGTCGCGTTCATTAGAATGCATTATGGCCACGGGTTCCATGGGGGGTTTACAATTAAGAGGCCTAATTAAACTGGGGAGGGAGATATAGACGGAGGAAAGAGGCGCCGGGTAAGGCTCATGCGCATTCAAATGAACGATCCTAAAGGCCAACCGACAGCGACTCGCGGTTTGACGGTCCGAGTCAGCAGGGGCTCTGTGGTGTTTTGCCTTCCGTCTATCTGTCTGTGTTTCTCTCCCTTTTTCTTCCGCTCTTTCTCTCTCCTTCCGTCTCCCGTCTTCCTTCCTAATCTCGCTCTCTCCTCCCGAGTCTGTCGTCTAGCCGATCAGCTGTTAAGGGAACGAGGGAGAGGCGGCTGCCTGCTTCAGTGGACGTTAATTGTGGATCGGCTAAGCGCTGTGGGGAATGGGAGCAGTTACAATGAGACTTGGTGGTGGTAGTCGCAGGAGATGAAACTGGCTCCGCGGCAACTGTTCTTTCAGCCTAAAGCCCCCCCCCACCACCACCGTTTCACCTCCCACCGGTTTCTATATATTCCTGACCTTCTGTCCTCTTATATTCGACGTGCACAACGATCGTATTCTTTAAGCCCCTGTCGCCCGTTCATTCCCACGGCGTGTAGGTGTGGATGCAAGGCTTTCTTCATAAGGTGAACCTCACGGGTTCTCAAATGCACACGTTTCTTACATATGCACGGTATCTAAGGCTGCACAGTAGGCCCATGCAGTGCAATGGGCTTGTCAAGCCCCGAAGGATTTTGGCAGAAGTTAGTTGCACGTGTCCGGGACTCTGATTTAACTTCTTTATTTATTGTCCTGTTTCTTTTCTAGGTCACGCGATAACGAGAACCAGTGAGCTGGGACATCCGCAAATACTTTGGATTACCTAAAATAATTATGGCTGGCCCAAGTATATGTGCTGATTGAAGAAACAATAGGATGACTATTTCGAGAAAAAACCCTCTGAAAAGAAATCTACATACAGTATATATATATACTATTTGGACGAATGAAAGACATTGAGTTAGACACTGTGGAATGCTACTGCCGCTCAAGCCCAATGGACTACAACAACCATAGTGCATTACGACACATAAAACTCTGGTTAAATATAGTAATGGACATGAGGAAATGACTGGCAGAGACATTCAAATGGATGGTTGTTTCCAGAACAGCAACAACAACAAAAACCATTCCTGGGGGAGGTTTGCAGGATCTGACATGAAGATTATAGATTATAGTTTCCATGGAAAAGACTCTAACCCATAATCAGAATAGTGCTTAGTTGTGAGATGTTGTTGTATTGAGACACATTTCTATTTCTCATCTGAGAGAGGAGAATGAGAGAGCAAGAAAGAAAGAGATGTATAAAAGAGATAGAGAGAGGGAGCAAGAGAGAGAGAGAGAGAGAGAGAGAGAGAGAGGGAGTGAGAGAGAGAGAGAGAGAGAGAGAGAGAGAGAGAGAGAGAGAGAGAGAGAGAGAGAGAGAGAGAGAGAGAGAGAGAGAGAAATACAGCTCATAACCGTTCGACTGAAAGACACATTATCTTCTAATTACTCTTGTGGGCCGAGTTGCCAGCACAGAAACGGTTTTCAGAGAGTCAGTTGGTGGTTCTAATACGGGGTTGTTGAGCAGTAAACATCTCAACCTATTAAAAATTTATGTAAGATATTTGCACTAGTTGAAACCGTTTTTTGAATGTTTTGTTTTTCTAGATATCTCCCGTCTATTGAAGTCGGTATCACATGAAATTAAAAATAGGAGAGGTAGTTTTTGTAATATGTGCTCTGAAATTAAAATATTCAGTTATATCGTTCCCCCTTCATTTTCTGGTAGATTTATTGGTTGAATACTAATAAAACCATGGCTTGGAATAAAGAATCTTTAATACAGCTTAGTACACAACTAACAATGGACTAGCAAAGTGTAAGTCATTTGAATCATATCTACCATGATACATTTTACATTTTAAAGCTGGAAAATATTATTATGTATACTATAATATATCTTTAACATCACTTATGTTAACTGTAAAAACAAGGCCCATAAAATAATAAAACATGGATATCATTTGTGATGTTTTTGTTTTTGGACAGTATGTTATCTTTTCTCTACAGTGTATTTTCCTTGAACAAGCCCCAACATTAAATCTACAGGCCACAGTTCTGCGTGTCAGTTTAAACTACTGCTTACTCCTTGATCTGGCTCGCGGATATCTAACAGTTGCATCATGTGTGGATACACACACACACGCACGCACGCACGCCTCTACCGTAATGTGTAATGCTCTCTCTGTGCCTGTATATTGTATGTATAGTACATGTGCACTGGGTGTATAGTAGTATGAATCTATACAGTGTGTGTGTGTATATGGTTCAGTTTGTCCATCAGCTGGGTCCATGGAGACAGCTCTTCTCAGAGCAAGAGCCCCTCTCAGGTAGGCTGCTCTGCTGAAGATGATATATCGCTATAGGTTGCTGACTGCCTGGCTGTGTGACTGGCTGGCTGGCTGGCTGGCTGGCTGGCTCCTGCCGCTGGGGGTTCCACACTGCGCTGAGCCCGGGGCCTGGAGGAGGGGAGAGCTGGTTCCAGCAGCAGGACTGGAGGTGGAGGCGGGAGTTGACAGCTCCGCTCTCTCATTACGGAGGACTGGATAGCACCAGATAGACCTGGCCCTCTGGGACCACTGGCACAGTATTTTTAGTCTGCTGCTTACTGCTTGCCATTGTGTTCACTGCAGTCACACCGCGACAGGCCGGGCTCCTCCGGGTGTTCTACAGCTACCGTGGTCCACTTAGAAGGAGAGCTCAAACTATTCCATGTATCCAGGCCTTTGGCTCACAGCAATGTCAAACATAGGACTTATGGAAATACCAGCGGGCAATTACAAACATACGCACGTACATGCACGCACGCACGCACGCACGCACGCACGCACGCACGCATGCACACACACACACACACACGCATGCATGCCAGCACACACTTATTTCAACAGTAGATTCAATGAGTAGCATTATTACTATAAGTATTGTAATTTATATTTCATTCAACTCCAGATGTCTATTAGAGGGTGGCTCTATTTCGCCTCTCTTAGTGGAGTGTTCGGCAGGTGATGCAGGGACCTGGGTCTCTTCCTCGCTGGGTCTCGCTGCGCTAAAATCAACATTGGAGGTCAACTGGCACTGCACTGAGCCCTAGTGGTCAGGATGGGACACTGCAGCTTCAGCTCTACTGTATGTACTAGACACTATAGCCCTGCACGGACCAAAAACTCCAGCCCGAACCGGCCCTAGCCCGTGGTGTTCAAGCCCTAGCCCAGCCCTAGCCCGTGGTGTTCAAGACCTAGCCCAGCCCTAGCTTGTGATGTTCATGGCCTCGCCCGGCCCTAGCCCGTGTTGTTCAGGCCCTAGCCCGGCCCTAGCCTGTGGTGTTCAGGCCCTAGCCCGGCCTGAGCCTGACAACGTCTGACATCAGCCCAACCCGATGCTCTGCTCTGCATGTTCCACACTTACGGCCACATGGCGCGTGAATGCGTACTTGCACAAGTTATGCATAAGCTACTATTAACTATTTATAATGTAATCAATATAATAATAGCCTATTTCATACAGTGGCCGATGTGTGCTCTGCGTGTACATTTAAAGGAGAGAACTTAAATGTGCCCTACCCGAGCCCGATCTAGAAAAAAATGTAAATGGCCCGAGCCCGGTCCGAATCCACTAGATCCCCCTGGCCGACCTGCAACCAACCATGGCCTGCTTTATCCCCTACCTGCTGCCTTTGGGCCTATTAACCCAGTTTTGTCGTTCAACTGATGGAATGAACTGAATCCCAGTATGTAAAAAAAAATAAACATTCAGAAGCGGAGAAAATGATGACAGGAAAAGTAATACAGAAAGAGAGAGAGAGAGAGAGAGAGAGAGAGAGAGAGAGAGAGAGACAGAGAGAGAGAGAGACAGAGAGAGAGAGAGCAGAGAGAGATTACAACGTGCGCAGGAGTGTACGTGTGTTCGCCTCAGAGGAACAGAGAAAGACAGCGAGAAAGACAGAGAGAGAGAGAGAGAGAGAGAGAGAGAGAGAGAGAGAGAGAGAGAGAGAGAGAGAGAGAGAGAGAGAGAGAAAGAGAGAGTGGGAGTGTGTGAAGAGGAGTCTTTTTGAGTACGCCATTGTTTATGTGCTTAGCTGACCAGGTCCCCGCGAGACCGCTCGCCTCGACAAAAACGCTGGCGTTCCTGCCAGTCCATCATCGAGCTCCTCTGCAATTTACACAATCACACACACACATACTCACCTACACACACACATGCACACCTACACACACACACACACACAATCACCACCTGAGGGGGAAAACATGAGCAGGAGGGACGGAGCTACTTCAGCTTCGCCCTCATCATTCGTCAAGTCCAATTTGTTTTAGCTCGAAGCGCAAGCCCCAGAAACTAGGGCTAGTATTTATGTCTGCCGAGAAAGAATGCTAATCTTCAAATAAACAAGGGGGTCTGTGAAAGGAATTAGTCGTTGTGTGTGGGTGTGTGTGTGTGTGTGTGTGAGTATGTGTGTGCATGTGTGCGTGTCTATGTGCGTGCGTGTGTGTGGGTGAGTGTGTGTGTGCATGCGTGTGTAGGTGAGCATGTGTGTGAGTGTGTGTGTGTGTGCGTGTATGTGTGCATGTGTGTGTGTAGGTGAGTATGTGTGTGTGTGTGTGTGTGTGTGTGTGTGCATGTGTGTGTGTGTGTGCGCGTGTGTGTGTGTGTGCGTGTGTGTGTCAAACGGGTGTGGCTCCGCTCCCTGTCACTCTAACGTATACAGGCTCATGTCCCTCTTCCTCGGAGGTCACAGTGACAATGACATCACTTCCACTTACCCGGGACCTGATTGGCACAGCCGTCTCTCTGTCATCGCTGATGTCACCTCCTTTTGAACAGATGATTCTGCCTGACTTGCCTTTCTTCTCTATAGGAAACACTCTTATGCTTTCAGATATACACACCCGTGCACTTGAATATATGTGAATATATATATATATATATATATAGACGTGAATATATTCAAACCAGTGTTTATGTCATGACGTTGTTCATTATCATAAAACCAAACTCGTCCCCCCCCCCCCCCACCCCCACCCCCGGTCTTGGCAGGGTATGCTTAGATTGGGTGATGTTGTCCCATTTGGAGGCGAAACACAGTCACCCATCAGCTTATGGTACCAGGTTTAATCCCATTAGCTATGGTCTCTTACACAGCACAGGACATGTGCCACAACACCAGAACACGGGATATTCATTCAATGGCAAAAGCTCTAGACAATCAAAAACCTCTTTAATATTCATTTTGCACACTGCTGTGTTGTGACTGATACTGGCGTCGAAGTGAGCCAGGTTTTCATCAACTGGTACCCTTGCCGCCCCGCTCCACAGACCCCCCACCCCCCTTCTCTCCCCCCCCCCCCCCCCCCCCACCCCCACCCCACCCCCCCACCCTCTGCTGCGTCGTCAAACTCACTTATCTCTCCAAAGCAATTAGCCACTGGAGGCTCCATTGACCTGCTATTGTTGGACGGGCAGGCGTGTGTGTGTGTGTGTGTGTGTGTGTGTGTGTGTGTGTGTGTGTGTGTGTGTGTGTGTGTGTGTGTGTTTCTATTGTTGGGCGGGCGGGCGGGCGTGCCACATCAGCATGGCCCTGTTAGCCCCAGAGCCTTGGCTACGTCAGTCGTCATGCCAATGTGAGCGGCACCGATAACGAGAAACCCTGAGGTGTGTGTGTGTGTGTGTGTGTGTGTGTGTGTGTGTGTGTGTGTGTGTGTGTGTGTGTGAATGAGGGGGTGGGGATTGGCTTGGTGGGTGATGGAAACAGCCGATTTGGATATCAGCTGCCCAGTGCCAAGGCGGCTACTAGGATTGATGCATTGGAGAAGGCATTGTGTGTGTGTGTGTGTGTGTGTGTGTGTGTGTGTGTGTGTGTGTGTGTGTGTGTGTGTGTGTGTGTGCGTTTCTGTGTATTCTTGAGCGTGGAACAGTAGTTTGGTTTGTGTACCTGGCAGGGATAGGACAACAAAAATAACAACGTGCTATGATACATGTGTTACGTATCAATACAATGTGCATAAGCAGAGCAGCACAATACATACATACGCACACAATCAAGAACTGGTGTGCGTCGCAAATTCTCTGTTGGCAATATAGAGCATCTGATGTTACAGCTCGCTCTGGAGAGCACAGCTCCTGGCGCGCAACACGCTAACATGGATATTTAAAGCCCGTGTCCAATTTGAAGAAATACTATTTCATACTCCATAGCGTTCAAGCATAAGACATGTGAGAGAAAAAACGACAGCGCAACGCTATCCAAACAAGACAGCACACACACTGATCCCAAGGCCACAAACAAATACACAGCACGACAACAACTGCTCTTCACGTTGAAACAAGAGAGCTAATTCTACAGCCAGTGCTTTATATTGGTTTCCGTCGATGACAACAACGGCCAGAGCGGTGCATTATTCATAATTAATACCCAGAATACTTTTCTTCCTCCTTGTTTATCAACTGAATGGTTTTGTTGCCCTGACGAACGTCTTGGGTGCAGCGTGCAGGGTGGAGAAACGTTGCCCTCATCAATTCAAGATGGCAGGTGAGACAAAGAGGAAGTGAGGGGGAGGGGTGTCTAAGAGCAGACCATTAGTGGACGGTTTCACAGCCGTTCTGCGGATGGTTCGAACATCACACAGATTTATTTACATTTTTTTATTTCGTCAAATAAAAAGGATCCCCATTAGCTGATGCCAGAGTCAAAGCAGATGGTAGTTTGGTCCTCTCCTAAATGTACCTCATGCTATCTT
>CM030173.1:41398536-41441036 GCA_017639675.1 Aplochiton taeniatus
TGATACTGTTTGCATGTGTGACACTGTGTGCATATGTGTTTGTGTGTGTGTGTGTGTGTGTGTGTGTGATACTGTTTGCATGTGTGTTTGGCTGTGTGTATGTGTGACACTGTGTGTGTGTAAGTGTGTGTATGTGTGTGTAAGTGCGTGCATGTGTGTGTGTGTGTGTATGTGTGTGTGTGTGTGTGTGTGTGTGTGTGTGTGTGCATGTAGCCAGGATGACACATACTAATCATGCTGCCTAGCAGGCTAGCCATGTCGTGTGAGGAGATGTGAGCTTCTTGTCCACCAGGATTAACATTATCAGCAAGCCTTCAACAAGGTCTCTACTGGGGACACTATCTAATCGTGGGTGTGTTGTCACCATAGAGTTATAGAATGACTAGAATGGACAGAGAGAGAGAGAGAGCAGCAGATGTGGAACCTTCCCGGAGTCTCCAAAATGGCCGACGCATTGCTGACCACACCGTGAAGCTCCACCGCATAAACAGCTCTAGTCCCTGTTCCCATTGGCTGTTTGATAAGGTAAATAAAAAGACACGGCAACATGTCACCGGGGGGGGGGGGCAAATTGTGTTGAGCATGACGATTCTATTTGCCGTAAATCTACGGGGGTCACAGCCCACTCTCTGATGGGACGTGGCGTGCCGGCTGCTGTTTGCGGTTGGAATCGTACAAAAGGATTCGGATAAAGGGGTTTGGAATCAATTAGCTCCTGGAGAGGGAAGAGGGGGAGAGGGTTTCTTAGGACTCATTAGTGACAGCTTAATTTCAGGGAAAGAATGTCCCGATAATTGCGTCAGCAATAATTAATACACTCTGTGTTACAAAAGGAGCGCTGAGAACCCAATCATTGCCTAATAGGTTATTACCGCACTGATACAATCAGTGGTTCTGTGACGGCAGAGCGCAAGGCCAAAGCCTTGGCTCAGCTTGAACAATAAAGCTATCGCTGTAATAGTCTGAGGCTTTTGACTGAAACATGAAACAGGGCTATCTTATTAGTGCCAATAAGGGAGTGTCTACCATCATTTAGAATAAGAGGCTGACTGGTTTTGCGGCCAATACAAAAAAAGACTGGCTTTTTATGTTGTTGAAGAAATTGTTCAAAATGTTGAAACCGTTGTTGTGACATTCACTTGTTTTAATTAGCGGCTATCCATTTCTTACCTCCGAATGGATAGCCGCTAATTAAAATAAACAGCGGAGACATCCGCTCTCCACCGTCAGCCTCAAGGAGAAGAGGGCTGTCGTTCATGAAGCGCCACATGCTTGCTGGTAGGAAAAGGATCCTTGAAGGGGCACTTATGACTCCACATAATAATATGATAATTATAATAATCATCTTTATTTGTATAGCCCATTTCATACAAGTGCAGCTCAATGTGCTTCGCATGAGAAAGAATACAAACTAAAATATGATTAAATGTGGTAAAACAACATGATTGTGAAACAATAAATATTTATTAGGGATCTGGATGGCGGGACGGTTGACCTCGACCGTGTTCTCGTTCCATTTCGTGAGATATTGCACGCTGCTTCAATCTACGCTGTACCTATTCTAACGACATCTAGGTCACAGAACAAACCAGGGGCATCGCTATTCAAGACCTGTGCCTGCAAATATGAATTTGAATTTAAATTGGGGCCCTCACCAATAACCTTCCAAGCATAAAATTAATTGAAAGACGGTGTGCTTTTAAAATAACCAACTACAGAGTCAAAAGAAAGCTTGGCAAATTTATAAAATGACAGAGAGAAAAAGTAAAAACATCAGAAAGAAGAGAAAATAAAACCCTTTCTGGTTGAATGATAACAACATCTTGAATCTCCTGTCTCCCTAAACATGTGCTTACCATGTCAAACAGCCGTGCAGCCCTCTCCAGACCCCCCCGAGGCACAGATCCTTCCCAAATTAGGATTCTTAACTTGGTCTTGCTCCTGCTAGCCCATCCTTGTGTCTATAGTTTCAGTTACCTGCGTGTTGCAGTCGACAGAGGTCCTGGCCCACCTCTGCTGCCTGCTTGCCAGGTGTATTGACACTCATTCACAGGACACACATACCTTTGTTGGCTCAGGGTAAATGTTAGAGATGTGGCCATGCTTGACTGATGCTGTAGCTCTTTCTTTGCCCAAAGTAGCACCGCCTATGTAATCTTCCACGGCTAGCATATGGCTATGGCTATAAAGTCTGCAAACTGGCTGCTCACAGTTCTATTAAAACCAGCAAATGACTGCACAAGACTGACACACGCTCGATAAGCCTAAGGTAATACAGTCAGTTTAGTGTTTGATGTACTGTTGGCAGTGGAGTTTTTATGTTAGTTAGAAGTTGTTATGGCACTTTAACCCATTTGGAGCTGCTCTTCTTAATTGAGTTAGTCTTTCTTCTCTTCTTCCGCTTCTTGTTATTTTTTGCTTTAAAATATATACATTATTATATAATATGTTAGAATAATCATATATCTACAGTATGCATAAAGAGGAGGACGTTTCAAATCTATTTTCTTTTATAATTACATTCCAACACAAACACCACAAGAAAACACAACACGCTTTAGTATGTCATATCATAACTAACCTCCATGCGCAATTTCATGTTTCGCCTTTTGACTGTTCGAAAATGAGCACCATCAGCATCAAAACGGTCCACGGTTTCTCTTAACACTTCTCTCCGCAGGGGAATTCGTTCCAAACGGTGTCGACATCACCTTTAAATATATCTTTGGAAACATCGCAAGCACATACAAAAATGAAATAAAAATAAAAGTACACCCAGGCCCACGTGTGACATGCTGTACCTGTGAGTGTGGTGTACTATATACGGGCTCACAGCATATGGTGACAGCGTCGGCAGGCATGGCTTCATTACCAGAACCAGAAGGCAGCAGAGAGGGGACGACGTGCTGTTAACTGGAACCAGTGTTCCTGAGCTCCAAGAGACACTTCAGCAGCTGGCTCATCCTTTCACTACGGCAAGCTGAATGACCCCCCGCCGACACACACACACACACACACACACACACACACACACACACACACGAAGGATCAGCTCATCCACTGGGTCGTAAAACCGCCAACCCTTCCAACTTGATTGGTTAACGTGGGTTGGGCTGACTGACAGACTGTTGTTTGTGTCTGTGTATTTGTGTGTGAGTGTAAAGAATACAGACGGCATTGATCAGCGGTTTAAAAACAGTTCAACACATCATAACGGGCCACGCATGCGTCGCGGAAAAATCAGGAGACGGTTGGCGTTGGGAGCTGTGGTGAAGGAAACGTATGGTCCAGTGCATGTTCAGTGGGGATTTGGCAGTGGACACACCTGCCCCTCTTTGCTGAGGCTAACAAGCAGGCGGAGAGGAACCAGACACTTCAATGCAAGCCGGGCACTCGGCCAAGATAGTGAAACCCATCAGATCAGAATCTGGAGAAACTGTAAGTAGATGGGCAAGCAGAGATGGACATTATGGTGGAGGGTCTATGGTGTAGTGTCGATTACCTGATTGTCTGGCTTCTCATTTCACCAGACCCTTTTACAACCTAAACTGGCAGTGGAACCTTAGGGAGTGGGAGGGTGGGACTGATCTCACCCCAGCACCCCAAGTTTACCGTTCTGTCCCCCAAGGGAAACCCTGGGACCCTTATGGCTCCACTCACCAGTGACTTCTATTTTCTGCATCCATTACAGGCCTGGTACCCCCAGGGGCAGAGGGACCTGAACAGAGCCCCAGAGTCCAGCACTATAGGAGAGACAGGATACCCCGATCCGTGAAGAACTTTATTTGGTTTCTCTCTCTCTCTCTCTCTCTCTCTCTCTCTCTCTCTCTCTCTCTCTCTCTCTCTCTCTCTCTCTCTCTCTCTCTCTCTCTCTCTCTCTCTCTCTCTCTCTCTCTCTCTCTCTCTCTCTCTCTCTCTCTCTCTCTCTCTCTCTCTCCCTCTCTCTCTCTGTATCACTCACTCTCTACTGCTCTTTTGCTTTCTCACTATGCTTACCTCCTTCTGCTTCTTTCACTCGCTCTCTCGCCTTCTGTCTCGCTTTCTCTCTCTCTCTCTCTCTCTCTCTCTCTCCCCCAACTTTAAATAAATTGGCTTGTTTTACTTTAAACCGCTCCTTTAGTTGCTTCATTTTAAGCACACGTGGACTCTCCTCTCATTGGTTCGCCACAGCATGTAGCATAATCACACTCTGTTGGCAAAAACTCGAGTGTTTTGCCAAGCGCCTTTTAGACAGTGACTGTGGGAAAGTTCCACATGGAGGAATCAATTTGAGGTCGCCCTCGCAGCCGGATTTCACAGTTTGTTTGTTACGAGTGCCATCTCCCCTCCCTCTAGCCTTTGATTTGACATTACTAGGGGGTCCTGAGAGAAGGGGCAGTCCCCCCTGCCGCCCCAGAGCGCTGGGGAAATACTGACATTCTGCCAGGCAGGCAGGGAACCACCCACCCCCCTGCGCAGTGTGGATAAACCTGTTAAACTCAATCGTGGAGCTTATTTCCAGTGTGAGGCACAGAGTTTGATGACCTTTGAAGAAGCAACAATGAGGGCTACTACTGGTGTGTGTCTGCCGTGTGTCTGCCATGTGTGTGTGTGAGTGGTGTGTGTGGTCTGTGTGGTGTGTATTTCTCCAGAGCAGGACTAAGGACTACCAGCCAGCCAACCAACCAGGCTCCCAGAGGGCCACTGGCTGAGTAAGCACTTATTAATGCGTAGTCTGGCTCTCTGATTCACCACTCTGTATCCACAAAGTACTCTATCACTGACCTTTCCACACCCAATACTTGTAAAAAAAAGTAATAAATAAATAAAATCACTTCTCTTGCAAAGAACACACATTTTGACATAATTTTTTTTTTACGGGACACTTTTACTCATTTTTATGAGGATATTTTACAGTTCAACAATAAAAACTTTTGTTACACTACCACTTTCATTCGATATCGAGTTTAAATCTACTTGCAAGTTAAACAATACCGCGTTTACCTTTTTGCTCGCTTATGTGCCTGTTCTATTAAAAACCGTTGAGTGGCTTGAGCACGAGCCCAATTACCTGGTGTGGACGGCTGAACATCTTTGTGTGACGGGTACACTCGGCTGGCCAGGTTTTTTTTTCCCAACGTCTCCTTTCACCTCATCATCGTTGTTATTAAAAAGGTGGACATGCTGGGGGCCATTCTGAACTGTTGCCGTTCCTGTTTTATTAAGACTGCCTGCTGTTGAGGTGCCGGCTCCTTCCTAACTGACTTTACAGGTCATCCCTTTGCTTGTCACAAATCAAATTAGCCGCGGCTGCGATTAATCACCAGGCGACGCAGGCTGCGAAAGGGGGCTGACACCTGATTCATTTTCTTAATTACATCTCTTATTAGGTGTCGGAAGCGTCCCCTATAATTACGCCTTCGTTAAGTCTTACACTCTCTACCCAGCTACGCAAATTATTTGTGCAAAACGAGAAGTTTAAATGAATTTTCATTTGACGGAAGTAAGTGTGATTAATGCATGAGTGTAGGAGGTGGGGTAGAAGGAAGTTATCGTAAGGGTTCAGTTTCTTAGACTTTGTAGTTCATAAAGGTACTACTGCTGTAATTATTGTGTGTGTGTGTGTGTGTGGGTGGGTGTGTGTGTGTATGTGTGTGACTAAGGAGTTAATTTTACTCAAAATCTGAACAAGAGGATTCGAAGCAACTGAATGAACAGATGGTTGGTGATGGAGAGATGGATGGATGGATACAGCATATTGTAGATAAATGGATTAATATTCGGTCACAGAGTAGGCCTATATGGCTACATGGATGGGTGGGTGAGTGTATATATCAAAGAATGAGGAGATGGATGGAGGAATTAATAGATGGATGAAATTGTTCAAATTACAGAACTTTACTATCAATGATAACCAATTCTAAAATCAATACATAGCAATGTGCTGCTGCTGCACACAACATTAACTAGCGTTCTACGCCATAGCCAAGCCGAGGTGCTCTCAAGCAGCACATTATGAATCAGCGAAATGATCAACACCTCCTGTAGAAGCGATAGAATAAGGTCGTGGAGTTTGCTGCCGCCGTCGTTATTAGTGTCGGCATGGCAACTCTGGGGTTGCTGAAATGAAAAAAAGGACGATTATATGGCTGAGCGCGCACGGAATTCCAACAAATCCCACGCTGGTGGAGAACTGCACAGTCTAATCGATGATACAGTGCGGACATTTATTTACTAAGTTGCGTACATGAGCAGAGTTTAAGTAGTTTTTGCTTGGATCAGTACAGAAAAAAATGCCGTGCCAGATGTATAAGGAATGTCGATGGAGGTCAGCACGGCACTGGATGCAGGGCCATCAACACAATTTCTCTTGACAGACCTTAACCTTAAATGCAGACGGAAGTCACGATGCAAAATAGCCTACTATGTTGCTGAACATGCACTATCGTGCGCACTGTAAAAGGAAAACCAGAACCAAAAAGAAAAAAGCAATAATCTACATTACAGAGAATGTTTACTGGTGAATTTAAAAATTAATACGATTCTACAATACAGGTACAAGTAAACTCTTACTAAGCAAACTCGCTGCCTTCCTCAGTTGTAGTGTCACTAGTAGTGTCACCATCATGTTGTGTGTGTATCCAAAGAAGTGCCGCCTCGCTTTCCAACGACTCATTAAAGGAGTTGTAAGACATTAGAGCATGTTGTCCTCATGCCCATGACAGGGCCAATAACGATCAATCCCTGGTCTCTCGAATTCCTAGCCGTTCTCTTGGTGAAATAAGTGGTCGCTACCAATTACAAATTCACCCCCCTAACATTTCGTTGGCTTTAGAGATGTGTTGTCAACAGGGTAATGATGTTTAATAAAAAAAAAACGACATTGCTATCTATTCTGTGCCTGGCATAATTATCCCTGGCCCAGACTAGCACAGATTAGCACTGCATTAATCATTAGAGTGAGAATCTTCTAGGGAATAATTGGGCATTTCAGATACAAGAGCATGTTTGCTGGTTACTAAGCAGCCGATGCTTGTGACGAAAGAAAAATCCACATTTCACTGAAAATAATAAGAATATTGATGAAGCATTATATATTTTTACATGGCTGTCATGTAGCTTGTCTTTTAACAAGAATGAATGCTGTGTGCTTCTTATTGTGAAATTCATAACATACAAGTTAATCCATCAATTAAACTATAGACTTTCTTAAAATCAAAAAATAAATAAATATTGTTTTGATGGCATAACTGCCACTAATACTGTTTGACTGCCTCAGTGTTCCTGTAACTCGTCCAAATGAAATCTGCCGAAATAAAGGATTTTCCATCAAGTCTGCTAGGGTTGTATGCTCTATCCATCAATGTGACTTGACGTGCAGAATGCATTGTGCTGATGGCTCAGACTGCAGGGTCCCTCGCCTCCAACGTGAATCAATGGCCGTTGCCTTGAGACTCAGAAACCATTCTGTTGGGGATGATAGTCTGGAGGGGGAGATACAAAATGAATATAAAAAAAGAAAACATGGAAAGGAAGGTAATACAAAATAGGACACAGCGTGGACGGTCATAGCCTCTACGTGTGCTTCTAAATAGATGATTTCAAAACGCTATGCTATTATCTGGCAGATTTGTGCAGCCGGGGCTCACCTAACAAATATATTATGCTAATGAAAAGCCAACATAGCTGTTTGTGTTCTTGACTAGAGAGGTAAAATGATTACTATTCAAATAGCTTCATGGTAAATGGTGAATGAAGGGCCGTGTGTGCTCCTGAAAGTGAGTGCATGCAAAGATAATTCCAATGTGTCAGCTGCCTTGTGAGTGAGGACAGTGTTGTTGAATGTAAATGAAGCATGTCCTGTCCTACAAGGTGCATTTCTCTTTTCCTAACCCGACACCGTCCTTAACCAATCCATGCTTCTGATTTGCGCGCCATATTGATTAAGGCCGCCCATTGGTTGAGGACAAAATGATGAGTAACGTGTTCCATCCTGTGACCATATAAGGCAAAACCTTTTATCATCAACCCACAGGCTGATTGGCTGCATTCCTGCATCGACACACACAGTAAGAGGGCAATACTCTGCAAGGCCTTTCTGGAAATTACTCTGCAATAGGAAATGTAGGCATACAGGCAATACAGTTACGTAAAAAAGTTAAAAACTAGGTAAACTACTCAGCGAGAATGTAGTGGTTAGTGGACGTCATAGCCTCATTTGTTATTGAACTGGTTTGAGTTAGTCCTGAGTGTATTTGAAAATGAAAGACGTGCTTGTTCCATGACAACCACGGGAGAATGACATTGTAATCCTCCACAAGGCTAGGCAATGTTTCTCTGAAGAACCTAAAATGGTGGGTCAATTAGAAGTAGAAATATGCATATTCATGGCTGTCTACATTATCTAAACAAATGCTATAATCACTACTTACTTGTCTGATGGTTTCTGTGTTACTCTGTGTATGTATGTGCTATTAACTACCCAACAGAGGGTCAAGTTGTTCCTTGCACAATAATCCAATTTATGCCATTGAATTTCCGCAGACATGCAGGCCGAGTACATCTTTCTCAGTCCTTGAAGCTTTTTTGGATGCCAAAGCTTTCATCAAAGAGCTATTTGAAGACTTCAGATCAGGCATTTCATGTTGATGACAACTAAGGTAGTATTTTGTATGTCACATTTCAATGACAAAAGATAAGTGACTTTGAATGTTTGCCAACCGCAGAATAAAGCACCTTTTAGGGCAGACAGCTTCAAGGGAGACGGTAACCATAGACAGTGTTGAATGAGGAGATGGGAAATAACTGAACAAAGAGGTCTGTCTTAAGAAGTTGCATAAAATAAATATGATCAGGCCCATATAAGCTGTCCCTGATGGAATTGTGTATCTTTTGATCAAAACGACTTCAATAAGATTCAGAGAGCTTTGGACTCACAAAACACATCCGATTCAAGTCCTGAAAGCTGAAACTGAAATGCATATATTAATAAAAATGTATGTATTAATAAAAATTTATATATTAATAAAAACGTATATATTTATACAAATTTCCTGTTTGTTGTGTTCAGTGCAGTTAATTTACTGTAAGAGGGAAGTGCCCATTGATTCAGTGTTCTCTACTATCTGATTACCGCAACATTTTTATCTTTAATCTTTTCATTTTCATTTCATCACATATGTATTTGTTTGAGTTTTTGTTGTGGACCATTTAAAGTAACTGCATAGTATTTAAATATAATTAGTATAGATTGTGCTGCTGTGCCAAATCACCCAGCCAAATGTGACTGTGATGTTACTGTCTGTTATAGTCATTCCTTTTACCCCTGTAATTAAAACAGTTTTTGACTCAAACTGTAATATTGGTTTAATTGATGCTCTGAGTAAATATTGTATTAGGAGCATATACATGCAAATGTAATTCTTTTCAGGCTATTAACTGTTGAAACATCCTGGTTTACTAGGAATACACCAAAACAAACTAAAAAACTAAAATCTGTTAAAAAGAAAAATACTTTTGGCCTGATGAAAATGATTGCAATTATTATCACATTTATCATCATTGTTATGAATATATCATTTCAATCTGACAGACAGTCAGACACCAGCTACTGTACAACGCTGTGTTGAAATAAAGTGCAACACCCCGCGTTCTACTTGTATACTTTCCTTGGGGCCAGGCAATCTATTAGCTCCTTGCTCTCCCTCATCCCTCTCTCTCTCTCTCTCTCTTTTCCCCTGATGGTTGGTGTGGAATACAGCTGCAGGTCATTCCCTCTCAAGTGGCAAAACGATTGAGTCAGAGTGCTGACGTGTGTCTGCCTTGGCCCAGACATTCCCCATGAAAAATGCTCTCAGTTCCACTAGAAGTGCGAAGTTTTTTTTAAATATCCCTGGACGGTTGGTTTGAGGAGGCAGGCCTGGCTCTGCTGGGACCGGGCCTGTCGTGTCCAGCACACAGCCGTTCATGAGGAACATGATGGATCTCATGGTTCGACCTGTCTCCCGGTACATAGCTTCGGGGTCGACTTTGCTTACTGGGTTGTGTAGAAAATAAGGCACACACACACACACACACACACAAAAGAAAGGAATAGAAAAAATCTTAAGCAGGGGAGAAATAAAGGATTTTCATGATGACTGCTCACTGACAGTCATGGACTGGCAAGATGTTTGGCTGGGGAGTGGGTTGGTGGTTCATGCGCTTGTTTCAGTGTCACGGGAGGCAGACACGGAAGCATCCTCTGTTTATTATGGTCTGCTTTCATTCATCGCAATGGTAACGGTGCAGCCATCGGCTTCACCGCTCGTTGGGATGTTGATGGAAGCTGTTGCCACGTCGGAAAGTTCTCGGAATGTTGAATCCTGTAAAAAGGGATGGGGTCAACTTGTAAACTGTTTTCTTGAGACAAAATACTCGAAGACCATCAATGATTATGATATTTTTTTTTTGATGTATGTATCACATGACTGTATGCTATAAAGACTAAGTTATCAATTCTAGAATGAATCTCCTGAACTTAATTGTATTTAGTATCACACGTTCCTTATTAAAAACATTATAAAGTGACTCCATTTTAAAGAGTCTCTCTTTTAGCCTCATGATTGAGACCTAAAATTTCAATATTTTTATCCTTCCGTGTCGAATCTGTTAGCAGTCATAATAGATATACTTTCGAAGTTGCCTTTTAAAAACCTCTCTAAGTCTCCCTTTTCCACAGTCACATTATGAGCACGTCTCACTCCAGACAGCAGTGTGAACAAGTGCAACGAAAATAGCACTTCCTATGATTCATTAGTTAGGGTGTTCTGCGAAGGACAAGATCCCCCCCCCCCACCCCCACCCTCACCGCTTTTCTTGGATTTTAAATCTCCTTTATTGTCATCATCAGTTTCTCCAGATGTCATTAAGCTTCCAGACGGTCCGGTCTGGAGCTAATAGTCACCTATCACAGTCCTCTCTGCCACCACCTCAAGAGCCATCATTAAGGCCGAGGTGTGGGGGTTAATAATGCTTCAAGGGGTCCTTTAGAAGTGAAAGTCCGGCGGAAAGCGGAATACAAGTGACATTTGGACTGAGTCCCCGTCATTAGCTCTTTGATTGTAGACTACAAAGCAGATTGGAGGTAAAAGGCATGCCCTTTACCCAGAATATCGGTTACCGATCCCGTTGATAAAAGAATATGAACATAATAAAAAATATGTGGAAGGGCCAGAGGTAAAGCGGAGCTCCTGGTTAAAAGCATGGGTTCATTGAACTTTTCAGTCAGGGAGAATTTAGGATTTAGTTTAGGATTTAGTTTGAACAGCTCGGTTTGAACTAATTGTTGTAAATGAGTAGGCTCACGGTGTTTTGGGAAAATAGCAACACCCGCCTACCCCAGACAGACAGATACACACACACACACACACACACACACACACACACACACACACACACACACACACACACACCCTCCACTCCATCACGTGTGACTGGGTTGGAGGTCTCAGCTGAGCTGTGCAGGCTGAGCTGTGATGGTTGATGTGGACTGATGTGTCTGTTCCTTTGTAGACACAGCCTACAATGGAAGGCTGTCTTCTGGGAGCCCTGCAAGAAGAACCTACCGTCCTTCTATCTCTGCTGAAGCATCCTCCGCCTCAAACCGAGGTGGACCTCCCTCCACAGCAGGGCGTCGTCATCGCTGAGCAATAGGAAGGAGAGTATGAAAGAGAAAGAAGAAGAACCCATCTCTCACCAAGCACCTTATAAGCGATCCACTTCCCAGTTTGCATAAACAGACAGACAGACAGACCTTTGACTGACTTTCTTTTACACGGGCAGGAATTCAACTTTAATATTCACAGTATGTCACTATTTAATGTCTTTTTTTCTTTTTTTTTTGTGTGTGTGGGGGGAGGGGGGGAGGTGAGTTAAAGTCTGGATTTTTCTTCTCTCCGAACACACAGTGGGTAAGATCTAATGACGTATGCATGCTCCTTCTCTCTCCCTGCAATCACGTGCGCACGCAAACACTCACATGCATGTGCACGCACACGCACACACACACACACACACACACACACACACACTGTTCTGAGAAGGCTTGATGAAACGGTTGGAAGCTGTAAATCCTATTAAATATGAGAAAACAAAGAAGGTAACGGCTCATTGAGGAGGAGAAAACACACTTACTCTCTTTCTCCCTCTCTTCCTCCCTCTCTTCCTCCCTCCGTTCTTTGCACATCGCTCCTGTGCCTCTGGCAAGAGCACTGTGAGATGGATGTGTCTGCTGTTTTCATACCTTCTGTGACTGTTCAGTGGAGCAGGGAGAGGCACAAAAACCAGCAACATTCTGAAATGATTAATACACAGCAGTGTCTGCGGGTAGATGAAACAAATCTCACATCAACTGGGAGAGCTTGGCGATATTGAAAATCATCTGCTATTTTCCCTGGCACCATATTGAAAACCCTTACTTTAATTGCATGAATGAATTGAATGGGCTATCCTGATAGATCCGTCTACCACGAGGGAATTTCGTAAATGAAGAATCAATGTTTCATGCGTGTGTTTTGGCCTGCTAGCCATTTTCATACTGTTGTTGATTGTTTGTTTACTGAAGCGGAGACTCTCGATGTTTAATGCGTTATATAAATGGAACTCTGAGCGTATTTTCAACACACATTACATCACGTCAGTCTAGGCAGTGCCTGGTGGAGAAACAGGAGACAAGCGCTTCATTATAGAAAACCCCTTGTTTTATTTCTGATAAGGCTCTATGTAATGCACTGTACTGTATGAATATCTACTTTGTTTACTGCATGTCTTTCCAACATGGCTGACACTTTGTCCACGCCACCTGAAATATATCATCTTTGTGAAGTACGTGAGGGGGGTAGAGGTCTACACACGCACACACACGCGCACACACACACACACACACACACACACACACACACACAGAGCACAGCAAAGCCCACAGCCGTTCTCAATAGCAGACACAGAATGAAAAATAAGAAGAAGAAAAAAAAAGGGACTTGACATCAACTCTCAGATAATGGGCCTGGCTGTTCTGTTGTCTGTCTACTTCAGCTCGTGGAGGAGTAACTAGAGACTATCCGGCTTGATGTCATTAGTGAGGCAGTTCTGTACATTGTTTTTTTTTTTTTTTTCACTTTACAAAAACAAAACCTACAAGCATCTCTGCCTTACCAAGCACATCACTGAATGGCCAACACGTGTTTCACGGCTACAGTGATGCTCTTTTTTTTTTGCAGAGTCTCAATGCAAGCAAACACTGCCAAAAACAGTCCTACACACAGTGAAGATAAGACTAAAAGTCCATCCACCAGTTTTCACTGCCATCTGTAACCAGGGGCAAATACTGAAGTAGTCCACAAAATGGAGTGGCCGAACTCTTTGCAGACAAAGTTTATAAGTGTATACGGGAGTTCTTTTAAGCTCCCCATCTTCTTATATGTATTTATATATGTATATATACACAAAGTATCTTACGTACAAAGTTAAAGAAGCGCTCATGCTGACAACTAAGAGTCAACTGACATTTCAGTCATGGAAGGTGAGATGTAAGGGTTCCCCCCTCCCCACTCCCCCAAGGGGTCAACCCTGTCACCTCTGACCTTCGACCTCTTCCACAGCGTTAGTTTCCTCGCCGCTGGGCCGAGTGAGTGTCTAGAGGCTGGGGCCACCAACACCCGGCTGAGGTCTCGGTTTTAGTCCGATCCAATTCTCAACGCCAGCCACAGAAGAAACACGGCGGCTCCAAAGGTGTCGCTCCAAGATGGACGCCCGCCACTGCTGACGACGAACAAAAATCGATATCCTGCTCAGGATGCTGAGGATCCAGAGTTCAGAGTCACAGAGGCTCAGAGAGAATCAGGCAGTTTACCTCGTGGCTGGCGGCCAGTGAGGCCAAGGAAATGTCTTCTAATAATGTTTTTCTAACCTCCAAACAACCCCTGTTAAGCTGTATTAGAGAAAGAGAGAGAGAGAGAGAGAGAGAGAGAGAGAGAGAGAGAGAGAGAGAGAGAGAGAGAGAGAGAGAGAGAGAGAGAGAGAGAGAGAGAGAGGGGGGGGGGAGCATAGGAAGAGGGGACAGGAAAAAGAGGGTGTTGAAAATTGGCCATGGTTATTGTGAGGGAGGAGAGTTACCGCAGAGCTACCAACATGGGGCTCATTGATCAAAAAGAGGATTTAGTCGGCTTTCAAATCCTTGGCACCACACAAGCAAAGCTGTTTTTTTTTTTTTGTATCTGGCACGGCTATTCTGTCAGCCAGCCCAGGTAATCCAGTCATTGAACATTAATAGTTGTAGTCCATTCAGATCGGAGGAGGTGTGGGGCGTTGGTGGGTGGGGGGGCAGGTGCGGGATGCGGGGGGAGGGGAGCTGGTGTAGAGACTCCGAGGATAGCTCCTTGTTAGGTCTTGGGATGAATCTGCAAACACAGAGGAGAAGAGGAAGAAGAAAAAAAAACACACACACTTAGATAGAACAAAGGCAGTACAAGTGCGTGAGGATTAGACCCCGAGGAATTCCATTCCCCGTTATCAAAACAACGGGAGTCTTTTGAACCGAGAGACTTTGTACAGCCCCCGTTTCACCTCCCCTCTGCTGCTAGCACGGAGAACAGACAGATTACGTGCAAGGGAACGACATGGAAATAGACTGCATCTCCTGGCATCCAACCGCTATCAGAGAGTTCTCGGAACAAGACAAACTCCGCTTCCCCCCCCAACACTGTCTGCTACGACAATCGCCACGGTGTACTTTTTTGTTTGTTTTGTTTTGTTTATTTGCCGCCATCTTTTCCATCCTGCGTTACTCGGCGAGACCAGCGTTTTGTTCCCTCTCCTTCCTCCAACTGCCGCAGCCAATCAATTCCCGGCATATCCCTCTGGCCCGGCAGAAATCTTTTTCGGTTCTGTCTTAAAAGGAACAGGGTCCTGCTGGGGTGTCTGGACTGGCCTCTCCCCATGACTGTGTCTCTCAAGGACCCGCATTCAGAGTAAGCTGTGGCACTGACCACATTTCAATGGCGGATTGTGCAACGCTCTGATGGCTATTGACTTGGTTGCTTTTAACTCTCGATTCATAACTTAGCAATTGAATATGGGCCACGTTGAATACGTCTTTGAAACCAGTCGAGATGCTCTGCAACTCATTGGTTCCTTTTCCGAGGCAGGTCTTTTTTATAATGCAGTCTCAATAAATAGTTTACATCAACGTGAGAACGCATTTACAGAGATTTATTTAGCTTCTAAACCAATCCACGTACATGCATCTATGAAGTAATGGCTTTGATCTGCTAGCACAAGAGACCTTGTGCACACTGCACACTATGGGGCTATTCAAAACCTCAAACACTGCAAGTATACATCCACTGGGTTTAGCGGATGGCAGACAGGTGTTTGAGTGTGTGTGGTTGTTTTGTGTGAATGCGTGGGTGCATGAGTGTTTGATCCTTAGGGAACGTCACACATCCTTTTGGAAAGTCATGTACTGTATTTTGGGAGTCGGGCCAGACGATGTGAGTGTGTGTGTGTGGGGGGGGGGACATTACTGACACATACTACATCACCCACAATAGTACTGAGATTGAATCATTCCCCATGCACCAGCGTGTGACACTGATAACATTGATGCACAAGGCCACACTATACAAACACCGTGTGCTTCCACTGGATGTAGCTTCAGTTGTCTAGATGATATATCTGCTGCTGTTCTTTCAATAATCAATCCACCATTATATAATCTAGATTGACGGGGCTAGTAAACCCATCGTCAGTGCTGGGAATGCCTCTCCACGGGATCATTTAGAGCCTGTGTAGTCCAAGAATACTGACAAACGTTTAATGTTGAATTTTTTGGGGCCATTTTTACACTTTATTGACAGGACAATGAATGGACAGGAAAGGTGAGAGGACATGCAGCATAGGACCTGGGCCGGAATCAAACCCAGGCCGCTGCATTCATAGTCAGTGTCTTAACCCGGTGAGCCACTGGGACGCCCCAGCAAGGCTCCTTTGATGCAAAAGTAGAAAGTTTATCATTTAGACCCTACCAGCCCCTGTTCTTATCCCCAAAACTAGATCGGGAAAATTTCATTTTGAATCGTTTTTTGGGGGTCACTACTGCCCCCTTTGGGTTCCTCCCTGTGGTTAATCCTGGAGTCAGCCTAGCACGTATCTCATCTGATGCCACCTGGGACAACAACAACAACAACAACGCTTTGTCGCTTTGTTACCACAGAGAACAGCCAGCCTCTTAACTGAACAGGAGTTTGTTCTGGTATACAGCTTGCTTATACAGCCGGTCCTCCTCCTCTCTCTCTCTCTCTCTCTCTCTCTCTCTCTCTCTCTCTCTCTCTCTCTCTCTCTCTCTCTCTCTCTCTCTCTCTCTCTCTCTCTCTCTCTCTCTCTCTCTCTCTCTCTCTCTCTCTCTCTCTCTCTCTCTCTCTCTCTCTCTCTCTCTCTCTCTCTCTCTCTCTCTCTCTCTCTCTCTCTCTCTCTCTCTCTCTCTCTCTCCCTCTCTGTCCTCCACCACGAAGGGAGGTTTGTTAGAAGAGGCTGTCCTATCCGCTGACACACTCCTGCATCCTGTCTAGGGTCTCTGTCCTCAGGTGAACCAGCACTGCAGGTACAAGGTAGGGAGCTGTGGGGGATTGCTTAAGCGTATTGCCTTTGAAAGAAGACACGCTAAGCTGCTGGCATTCTAATTCGCTGGGCTGCATTAAAAAGGCGATTTAGTCACACCTCCGTCGCTAGAACAAGCCAAGGACAGTGGAGACGCCATACCCACCACTCCCTCTCCCCTCCCTCCCTCTCCCCTTCCTCCCTCTCCCCTTCCCCTTCCCTTCTTCTCCCCCTCCCCTTTCTGACTAGTTCAGAGCTCAGAGCTAAAGCAAATCAATTGAGGTGCATTGAATAGGCTCTTTAGAAACCAGTGGGGAAATACAGACATATACATATATATATATATATATATATATATATATATGTATATATATATATATATATACAGTGGGGCCAAAAAGTATTTAGTCAGCCACTGATTGTGCAAGTTCTCCTACTTAGAAAGATGAGAGAGGTCTGTAATTTTCATCATAGGTACACTTCAACTATGAGAGACAAAAATGAGAAAAAAAATCCAGGAAATCACATAGTAGGATTTTTAAAGAATTTATTTGTAAATGATGGTGGAAAATTAGTATTTGGTCAATAACAAAAGTTCAACTCAATACTTTGTAACATAACCTTTGTTGGCAATGACAGAGGTCAAACGTTTCCTGTAAGTCTTCACCAGGTTTGCACACACTGTAGCTGGTATTTTGGCCCATTCCTCCATGCAGATCTCCTCTAGAGCAGTGATGTTTTGGGGCTGTCGCTGGGCAACACGGACTTTCAACTCCCTCCACAAATTTTCTATCGGGTTGAGGTCTGGAGACTGGCTAGGCCACTCCAGGACCTTGAAATGCTTTTTACGGAGCCACTCCTTCGTTGCCCGAGCGGTGTGTTTGGGATCATTGTCATGCTGGAAGACCCAGCCACGTTCCATCTTCAATGCTCTCACTGATGGAAGGAGGTTTTGGCTTAAAATCTCACGATACATGGCCCCGTTCATTCTTCCCTTAACACGGATCAGTCGTCCTGTCCCCTTTGCAGTAAAACAGCCCCAAAGCATGATGTTTCCACCCCCATGCTTCACAGTAGGTATGGTGTTCTTGGGATGCAACTCAGCATTCTTCTTCCTCCAAACACGCCGAGTTGAATTTTTACCAAAAAGTTCTATTTTGGTTTCATCTGACCACATGATATTCTCCCAATCCTCTTCTGGATCATCCATATGCTCTCTGGCAAACTTCAGACGGGCCTGTACTGGCTTAAGCAGGGGGACACGCCTGGCACTGCAGGATTTGAGTCCCTCTCGGCGTAGTGTGTTACTGATGGTAGCCTTTGTTACTTTGGTCCCAGCTCTCTGCAGGTCATTCATCAGGTCCCTCCGTGTAGTTCTGGGATTTTTGCTCACCGTTCTCATGATCATTTTGGCCCCACGGGATGAGATCTTGCGTGGGGCCCCAGATCGAGGGAGATTATCAATGGTCTTGTATGTCTTCCATTTTCTTACAATTGCTCCCACAGTTGATCTATTCACACCAACCTGCTTGCCTATTGCAGATTCACTCTTCCCAGCCTGGTGCAGGTCTACAATTTTCTTCCTGGTGTCCTTCGACAGCTCTTTGGTCTTGGCCATGGTTGAGTTTGGAGTCTGACTGTTTGAGGCTGTGGACAGGTGTCTTTTATACAGATGACGAGGTCAAACAGGTTCCTTTAATACAGGTAACGAGTGGAGGACAGAAGAGCTTCTTAAAGAAGAAGTTACAGGTCTGTGAGAGCCAGGAATCTTGCTTGTTTGTGGGTGACCAAATACTTATTTTCCACCATAATTTACAAATAAATTCTTTAAAAATCCTACAAAGTGATTTCCTGGATTTTTTTTCTCATTTTTGTCTCTCATAGTTGAAGTGTACCTATGATGAAAATGACAGACCTCTCTCATCTTTCTAAGTAGGAGAACTTTTACAATCAGTGGCTGACTAAATACTTTTTGGCCCCACTTTATATATATATATATATACTTTAAACATATAGATAGATAGATAGATAGATAGATAGATAGATAGATAGATAGATAGATAGATAGATAGATAGATAGAGAGAGAGAGAGAGAGAGAGAGAGAGAGAGAGAGAGAGAGAGAGAGAGAGAGAGAGAGAGATCGATAAATCGATCAATAAAATATTGAACAGAAGACTCCAGAAAACACAACACACCCAGATCCATTTAATGTGACATTGACAATGGAAGAACGACCAGGAAAGCAGCACCAGCAGCAACACCTTGATTCAGGCCTCCATCTTTGGTAGTGAGAGGGATCATTAAATTACTTAAAGTCAGCTTTCTGCTCCCAGATAATGCTCTTAGCTGTTCACTGGCAGCCAGCCAGATACTTGGTATCTGTTATGATAAATGTGATGCAGAAGTTGCTGTTCTTTTCAGACGTTGTAATTCATCAAAACTGCGATGGCACAGACTGCATACTATATGTGATTAGTGTCAATTAGTTGTTAATTTGTCCCTCCTCCTAACAGGATTCGATGATGAAGCTCTCGCACAAAGTGTTGCCGAACAAAAAACTAAAAGGAGATCAAAACAAACAGAGAATGATCTTCTTGACAATGACGTACAGTATCTTAGATGATGGCGTGAAGTTCATATTTGACCAGTTGTGGAATTGCTCAGTCATGCTCTTCCTTCAACCCAATCTAGGGGTTATTTGCTCTGATACAATCCCACCAGCAGGCCACAGGGAATGGAATGGCGCCTTTTGCTTCTCGTAACCGTAGACACAAGGCCATCCAAACAACAATGGTAGCCCGTAGCTGAATTGCGTGAATCAGGAAGAGAGCTCTTCCTAAAATTTCAAGGACGCTCACTATTTTGTGTGCCACATCTTCATCTTGTGTTTAAGTTAAAGTCCCACTTAGCTAATTAGACGTGACATTTCCAGTCAACGAGTAATGGTTTCGTTTCGGTTCCTGAACAAGAGGGCAGGTGGTTGTTTGGCTATTGGTAACTGTTAGTTGAAGTTGAGTATAGCTGTGCACACACCACTTAGATGCTAGGTTCTTAAAAGGTTGAGATCAATGAATAAAAGGAAAACCTGCACACTGACTCAGTCATATCAATGTTTCAATCCCACTTAGATCTTCGTCAGGTCAGAAAGTCTGTGACCTGACAAAGATCCATCTGGATTCAAACGTTGTTAGTTAACACATTTATACGGCTTTCAGTCAGTGTGCAGGTTTTTCCTCTTATTTATGCTGCTATAAAGTGAATAATTCCTCCAGTTCAAGCCTTTGGTCCTGTTGAAGTTGCCTTGTTGGGCTCGACCCTAAAAGTATGCCACTAGATTGTTTCTTTCTGGACAGATCTGGTCGGATCTATTGTATATACACAGGCTAAATGAACCAGAGAGAACGATTCTAAAGTGAAAAAAAAAAAAAATGATATATATATATATATATATGTATGTATATACACATATCTCTACGGCAGAATGTGTGGTGTGCCTAATGGGTACGGCAATATAAAACACGGGCTCCCCTTTTCCTGTCAATAATGTTCTGTATGTCATGCCTAGCATATAACTCGGAATCTCCCTGTGTATGGCCGTGTATTGTATAGCAAGGGAGATATCTAGACAAGAGTGCCCGAGATAGTCCCATCTGTCTCCCAAAAGTAGTGAAGTCAGATAAAAGCATATCTGCTCGCTAACAGGTGAGATTCTGTGGCGAGTAGAATCAGCTCAAACCAGGTGTTTTCATCTCAGTGTGATTCTCTGTACCCCGAGTCTCTCTTTTCCCCATTACTCTTTATCTCTCTCTCTCTCTCTCTCTCTCTCTCTCTCTCTCTCTCTCTCTCTCTCTCTCTCTGTTCTTTGCCTCTCTCACTCTCTTTTCTCTGCCTCTCTCACTCTTTTCTCTGCTTCTCTCTCTCTCTCTCTCTCTCTCTCTCTCTCTCTCTCTCTCTCTCTCTTCTCTGCCTTTCTCACTCTTCTCTGCCTCTCTCTCTCTCTCTCTCTCTCTCTCTCTCTCTCTCTCTCTCTCTCTCTCCCATATCTCTTTATCTCTCTCTTCCTCTCTCTCTCTTTTCTCTGCCTCTCTCTCCCTGTCTCTCTATTCTCTTCCCTCCCTCTAGCTGCCGCTCTCCCTCTCTCTTTCTCTGTTCCTCTCTTTTTAGGTGTGTAATTGTTTGGCGGGAGCAGAAATGGATTGATCTATTTAGCCAGTGGAGCGGGTAATGCAGATCTATGGTGGGCGACATTTTGGAGCGCTCCCCAGCTCCCATCCCCATGACTTCCACAAACAAAAGGCCTGCCTTGTCTGCCTGCCGCTACAGAACAGGCAATGAAGAGGTCCCTCTCTGAAAGACAGAAAAAAAGAGAGAAAGAGAGGGAGGGAGAAAAAAAAAACAAAAAAACAAGGGCGTCAGGCTTTCGCAGCTTCGTATTTTCATGCCAATTTAAAAAAAAGAAAAAATGATTATGTGAACGTGTCTCTGTGTGCTTTCTCTGGAACACTGTTAGTGTCAATGTGTGTGTGTGTGTGTGTGTGTGTGTGTGTGTGTGCTTGTGCACACCTGATGTACTTGTTGTGAAAGACAGCAGGCGTAGAGCATTCGAAGTCGAGCTGTGTATTTGAACTATACACGATTGCATTTCCTAAAATAGCAGCCAGTCGGACTAGCTGCACGGTTAAGATACTCAGGGACAATCATGAAAGCTGCTCCGTCACTTCGCTCCACACATCCACATGCACTCAAGGTCAAACACAGGGAAGTCAGATGAATACATCTCACTTTGCTTACAAGTGAGATTCTGTCACTGAGTAGAACAAGCTCAAACCAGGTGTTTTCATTTCAGCGTGATTCTTTCTCGACCTGAGTCTCTCTTTCTCCCTCTGCCTCTTTCTCTCCTTCTCTCTCTCTCTGTTTCTCTTCTCGTGACCGATAGATTTCCTGAAATACCAGCAACTAACTGCTCAAATAAGACACTCAGGGCCTATAATGAAAGCTGCAGTATCAGTATATTAAATTAAACTTTGCAAATGTGTGTGTGTGTGTCTACGTTTTTGTATCTACTTGTGTGTTGACAGCCTAGTTGCTTCCCAGAGCCAAATGCCCCATAGGTGAGCAATAACAACAACAAGCTAATTAATAAATAAAATAATAATAAATGAATTAAACGAGGGTAGGATTTACAGGCTGTAGTCTAAACAAGGCCACTGTTAAGGGTTAGGGTTAGAGAACTGGCTTACAGGCTGTAGTCTAAACAAGGCCACTGTTAAGGGTTAGGGTTAGAGAACTGGCTTACAGGCTGTAGTCCAAACAAGCCTAAGGTTATGGGTTAGGGTTAGAGAACTGGCTTACAGGCTGTAGTCCAAACAAGCCTAAGGTTATGGGTTAGGGTTAGAGAACTGGCTTACAGGCTGTAGTCCAAACAAGCCTACTGTTAAGGGTTAGGGTTAGAGAACTGGCTTAAAGGCTGTAGTCTAAACAAGGCCACTGTTAAGGGTTAGGGTTAGAGAACTGGCTTACAGGCTGTAGTCCAAACAAGCCTAAGGTTATGGGTTAGGGTTAGAGAACTGGCTTACAGGCTGTAGTCTAAACAAGCCTACTGTTAAGGGTTAGGGTTAGAGAACTGGCTTACAGGCTGTAGTCTAAACAAGCCTACTGTTAAGGGTTAGGTTTAGAGAACTGGCTTACAGGCTGTAGTCTAAAAGAGCCTAAGGTTATGGGTTAGGTTTAGAGAACTGGCTTACAGGGTGTAGTCTAAACAAGCCTAAGGTTATGGGTTAGGGTTAGAGAACTAGCTTACAGGCTGTAGTCTAAACAAGCCTACTGTTATGGGTTAGGTTTAGAGAACTGGCTTACAGGCTGTAGTCTGAACAAGCCCATTGTTAAGGGTTAGGGTCACGGTTAGGGTCTCGGTTAGGGTTATGGTCACGGTTAGGGTTAGGGGACGGGGCTGTAGTCTAAACAAGCCGACTGTTAAGGAGGCAGTTTGACCAGGAAGTAAGTTGAGGAGCGAGGGTTAGGGTTAGGGTTAGAACGTGTGCTGATTAGAACGAAAGCCAGAGTGGCAGATAAAAAGAGCTCTCATGGTGTCTGTTGTCTGGGTTAGGGTTAGCTCTCATGGTGTCTGTTGTCTGGGTTAGGGTTAGGGTTAGCTCTCATGGTGTCTGTTGTCTGGGTTAGGGTTTGGATTAGGGTTAGGGTTAGGGTTAGCTCTCATGGTGTCTGTTGTCTGGGTTAGGGTTTGGGTTAGGGTTAGGGTTAGCTCTCATGGTGTCTGTTGTCTGGGCCCTTGTCCTGTGAAAGCTGCCTAAAAAAACAATTCCCTGTGAGTAGGATAAGGACATTAAGCAGCAGCAGCAGATAAGAACCCACACATTGAGAGGGGCATACCCAGAGGACTCTCTCACACACACACACACACACACACACACACACACACACACACACACACACACAGCATAAGTGTATACACACACAAACACGGACGGATATGCACACAGAACCACACACACGCACACACACACACACACACACACACAAACACACACACAAACACACAGGAGCACATAGCATGTCACAGATTAGTGCGTAATGGGATTGGCAGGATAACCAAATCCACAGAGTGGTCATTGGTAGACCTGGGACTCATCCTGCCATTACACACTGATCAGGTTTTGACAATGTGTTTGTGTACCTGTGTGTGTGTGTGTGTGTGTGTGTATAGGCGGGGGGGGGGGGGGGCTCTTGCTTCCAACTGCTAACAAAACAAATTCAATAGAATTTATCTCTTTATGTATCCAAGAAAATCGTATCCCTTGGCGTCTGTGTAAGTGAGGACCAAAAAATGACATTTCTGAGGACGTTTTGGAGTTGTGAGGACAAAATTGCTGGTCGGCAAAATCGCTTATAACTCTTTATTCTTTAATAGAAAGCGATTGTTGTTGTCTTTAATAAGACTGTTGTTTCACAATAACTAGCATGGAGTAAAATAATGTTTGTTATGATAAAGGCAATATATTTAATACCAAAAAAGGTCTATAATATTTTTGTATCAACAATAAAACAGTATTTAAAAGATTATGTCTGCGGTCAGACTATGGGTCACGGTTAGGGTTAGGGATAGGATAAAGGTTATAGTTAGGGTTAGGGTAAGAGTTAGGTTTAGTTGTGCCAAAATGCGGGTTAAGGTTAAGGGTCAGGTCCTCATTTCAGATGCGCACAAAAGTGTGTGTGTGTGTATTTGTGTGTTGCATCCGATATGTGTATTCAGAATCTACCTTGAGCGGGAGGGCATCTTGACGTGTGTTCTCTAATCATGGACAGCACACACAGACACACACACACGCACACGCACACGCACACACACACACATTATTTCTCCCTGAGCGTTTGGCTTTCCAGTAATGAGCCTTTAGTGAGTCAGGGCCACTTCTCCACAGACTGGGTCACGTTCAGCAATGGGAGCCAAGGAAGGGAAGAGACTAACCTGTGCAGAAGCAAGAATGCAGCCCGATCTCTGGGGAGGCTTCCTCTGCATTCTGCTTCCGGATCTAAAAAGGGGAGTATGGTTGGGTGTTCTGTAGAGAGAGGGTCAGGAGAGAAAGAAAAGGGAGATGTGTTTCTTTTCGCAAGAAAAAAAAGATAAAAAATAAATAAATAAAGAAACAGCAGTAAAACTTTTGAGTTGCTGTTACATGAACCAGACTTGTAACATCCACTTAATTATGAATCCACTTTGTGTCCTAGAAGAGGACAAGCCTTTACTGATGAACTAGTGAAGAGCTTATATATAAATAAATACAATAAGAAATGATTGGCAGGCCTATATTTTATCACATTCTCTTAAAAAAATGTATGACGTGTGCCAAAGCAATGCATTCAGAATAGCCGATGCATTTTTTTCCAAGTCAGGCTTTGTATTTATATATCTTACCTTGACAGGCTGGCAAAACCCATCCGGCCAACTTCTCGCTCGTAAATTTAGCTGGGGGGGGGGTGGTGGGTAAGGGGGGAGAGTAGCTTGGAATAGCTTTTCTGTCTAGTGTAGAAGCAGATGGAAAGAAGCGCCCCCACACTCCCCCCCCCCCCCCCCCCCCCACTCCCCCCCCCCCCCCGCAGTCTGACCTTCCACAGTTGTTCTCTTCACCACCATCATCACCACATTAGGCCATGTGTCTATTCAAAGTCATGGTCACCCCGCACTTAGAGAGGGGAGGGGGGGGCGCTGGATGTGGTCTCAGCGAGAGTCAATCGAATGAATACTAATAGGGTGATCAAGATCACTCCAGGGGACCTGAGCGTCTTTACTACTTTATATATTTATTTATTCTACGTTTTTCTAAGCTGTGTCGAGGTTTTTTTTTATATCTTTTTTTAAGTAACTGACGGGGGGGGGGGGGGGGGGGGGGGGGACGAGTGGGTTCTTAAGTTCTTGGTGTCCAGTTAATCCAGTTAATCCTGAGGCAGAAACCGTTTTGTTTTTCTGTTTTTCTGTCAACCTTGTTGCTATGATACCACCTGGCTAAAAGGCTAAACATGTTGGTGTGCCGTCTATACAGTATAAATCAACATTTTGCTCATACTCAAAGTCTGATATAGTCAAACTACATATACTATATATATGTGTATAACAGTGATTTGTACCATATGCATGTTAGCAAGACCCGTTTCAGAATACAGACAGTGTTAAAAGATGCACACCAGTCTGAGAGCAGAAAGGACATCTGTTTTGCTAACATAGTATTTTCCCAAGCATCACAATTCGGGCTTATCTAAACGCTGTTGCGCTGATTATAATTATAGCTTGTAAGATAGTATTTACTGAACCACATCATTGACAGAGTTAAGGCTACAGCTGACTAAAGTCAACAGTAGCTACTAGCTATGAGTGGGGTATCAGTCTGCTTCTGTATGTGTATGAAGGTATATTAGTGTCCATCTATGTATCTGTTTGTGTAAATGAACATCTATGATTGGTTATGTGTGCATGTGCGTGCATGCTATATATAGAACAAACATGTGTAGAATGTCTATGAGTGTTTGGGAATGGTATCCAGAAAGGTGTGTGTGTGTGCTGGTGTGTGTGTGTGTGTGTGCGTGTGTGTGTGTGTGTGTGCGTGTTAGCTAGTGTGTGTGTGTGTGTTTGTGTGTGGGTGTGTTAGCTAGTGTGTGTGTATGTGTGTGTGTGTGTGTGTGTGTGTGTGTGTGTGTATGTGTGTGTTAGTTAGTGTGTGTGTCTTTGTGTGTGTGTGTTAGCTAGTGTGCGTGTGTGTGCGAGTGTTAGCTAGTGTGTGTGGGTTAGCTAGTGTGTGTGTGTGTGTGTGTGTGTGTGTGTGTGTGTGTATGTGTGTGTGCGTGTGTGTGTGTGTGAGAGGGATGTGTGGTCTCACCCTAGTGGTCTTGATCTTGTTCCCAGAGGAGCACATCCATCCAGAGTTGTCAGGCAGAGTCTTACACTCTTCTCCCTCCAGACAGGGTTCCATCTCACACCACCATTTTCCGATCACAATGGACGCTACAGGGAAAAATACACACACACACACACACACACACACACACACACACACACACACACAACGCACAAGGGTTAACGTTGCATCTATTAATAATATCTTATCCAATTTAGTTTGTGTCACATAAACGCACATACCCAAACACTCAGATATACACCTACACACACAAACATGGTGAAAAACCTCAACAAACCAGTTGACAAAATGTTTACAGTACATGTTTTTATATTGGCGCGTCTTAAAAGAAATAGCATGGTTTACAGTATTTACACACAGAGCTCAAAGTTGTGTGTATTTCTGAAAAGACATGTGCTATCGGCATTATATTCTAATCCAAACAGAGATGAATTATTATTTAGTTTCCATAAAGCAATGTTACGATCTGGGGAGCAATCAAATTTTGAAACTAATTGCCTCTCATTTACATGTGCAAGATACTTCCTCTAGCTATGAGACAAAACAAACACAAGCTAATCTTCCAATCAGGATGTGTGTGTTTGCGAGCGTGTTAGTGTGTGTGGGCACAAGGGTGCGATATTTACATCTGCATGGCCGTAAGTGAAATCTAATAATCTGTTATGACTCCTAAATACAGTATTTTACAAAACACGCTTGTGTAACATCCTGTTAGGCTACTAATAAATACAATCACAACAGAGACAAGACAGCGCTCTACAATACGAGAAATTATATTTAATCATGGCTGAGGCGGGGGTGTGCTGAATTTGGAGAGTGCCCAGTCTGTTTGGACAAGGCTGTAAAATGGCGGGGGTATGGTGGTGGGGGGGTTGGGGGGTGTGGGTGGAGGTGAAAGGGGGCTACTGAATTTGGAGAGTGGCCAGTCTGTTTATGAAGGGCTGTTCAGCGGAGGTGTGTGTGTGTGTGTGTGTGTGTGTTTATTTATTGGGGGGGGGTTACTGTATTAGCAGAGTGGCCAGTCTGTTCAGGCAGGGCTGTTCAGTGGAGATACAACTCTGAGGAACAGGCCTTGTCCTCTTGTCCTTATGTTTCCATGTACCCTTTATCATTTATGCGGGGGTGTTTATCCTCAAATCTACTCTGGGTTGAGGGTGAGAGGGGCTGGCGACAGTCTTTACAGCACTGTTCCATAAAGCAAACGCAGCCTATTACGTGCTGGGGTGCGATGCGGCGCACACACGCACACACACATTGTCGCGGATTTTTTATGTCTCCGCACTCCAGTGAGATCTAAATAATTAAATACTTTGAGAAATAACGTCCGCTTGCTTTTAGTGGTTTTGATGGAGATGAGTAAAAAGGTAACAGAGTTGATATACAATATATCAACCACAAAGTAACAAAATAAAACTGATCAGATAAAAAGAAAACCCTAACTGCAGTCTAAAGTCATACAAAATGAGAATGAATGACTGGTACGCACAAAACCAAAACACCCCCTAATGTCCCTAATATACACGCTTCCTTAGGAATGTTGATTTAGTTTAACTGCAGTCAGCATCTCCTATCTGTCGGACCTCCCTAGGTCAAATAATTTATTGCACAGGGCAATGAATAATGCCATCTGGCTGACTGGTCCTCAAGTCTGACATCATATCTTACCTAAACAGGGAGAATACACAAATCTCTAAGTCACCAAGTCACTTATGATGACTGTTAGGTGAAAAGATTAGCCCCAAGGGTTCAGTCTAACTACAAAGGGAACTTTGTTTGAACTCATAAGAAAAACACAGAGTAACATTTCATAGTTAAGGCTAAATTACATTTTTCACATCACACTACGCACACACACACACACACACACACACACACACACACACACATACACACACACACACACACACACACACACACACACACACACACACACACACACACACACACACACACAAGGACACCAAAAAGCCGGCAAGCACAGAGTACACAACACAGATATACGTTTTCGAGTTACAGTAGAATTAACCTACCAGGGAATTGAATTGGAATGCATTGCACACATAGCTAAAAGTGCCTTAGATTAACCTCAATGCGGTCAATGGATTCCTTCAAATACAGCAGTGTTCATGGTGGATAAGGAAGACCACAGAATGACTCTTTTCAAGGTTTTTATTTTATTTCTATAGGGTGTCTATAAATGTTGGATTACGTCATTGGCCTCTCAAAAGGTGAAGCTTCACGGTGTTAAGTCTTGTAATACACTGTGACATTCATAAATATATTATGGCTCTCATCCATATCAAGCTTGGCTTTGCCGTGACTGAACCTGAATATGGAAACATCAATTCCATTGATTTCTGAAGAAGAAGAAGAACACACTTCAAAACAGTGCTTGTGCCCTCTCGATAAATTCACTGTGGTAAAGTTTAAGACTCCAAGATTACAATGCCTTGATTTTAACTCATCCTTAGAAACCCTGAAAATCCCCCCCAAAAAGCAGGACAGCTTTTTCAACGGTATAAGGGCAGAAAAGTATGTTACCAAGGTTACAAGCCAACTATGGATCAATCGTGAGTGAATAAGCTGAACTTTTCCTTACATGGTGAAAAAGGAAGGTTAAAGGCTCAAAGCACAGCTCTGAGTGGAGTACACTGTCTGCTTTCCTGCTGTGCACAAAAGAAAAAGACCACACACACACACACACACACACACACACACACACACACACACACACACACACACACACACACACAATAACTGGACACAGTACACTCGTTGCCTTGGCACTGATTGAACAGAAATGCTACATACTGTTCTAGTGGAGTAGATAAGCTAGCATATGAAAGGTATTGTGCATTTTATGACTAAAGCATCAAACTTTTTCCAGTGTTTAGGTAGACCATAAAGTTTATTTTCAGACGTGGAGGCCTTTTAGATTTGACCTCTGAGACAAGTTAGAGGGCGGACAAACTTCAGGCTGGCAAGTTTAAGGCCAGACACGACAGGTGGATAGTGTAAACATTCTACAACTATTTGTGGTCAAATTAATAAATACAAGATCCTGGTGCTGCAAAAAATATATAAAAGAAAACATAAATACATTTTTATTTTTTTACATCAAGGGCCAATTGGAATTTTGGATCCATTTGGCTTGGCCCTTTTCTGCAGTTTTTACTTTCTTAACCTGTACTCTTGTGAAGTCTCATCAGCCATCTAAATTTCAGTAGTTCATTTTTAAAAACAAACTAGTAATAGATATCACCATGAAACTTCCCCAGTGGATTACATACATTAAGTTAATTCTTTTTTGGTATTAAAAGTTTGTGAGTGCCTGTGTGCGCAGTACAAACTAAGGTTTAAGCTCAGCAGATAGTGTAACGGCTGTGTAACAGAGCTTGCTGACTACCCGAGAAGCCTTCCTATCTCCCTCTCTCTATCTGGGTCTACATTAGCATTTAGCTCTGGGCTCCCCTGTGGCACTTCACCCCACACATTCATTACCACTCACACGTGTATCCTCACTCCATGTCTCAATCCATCTCTCTCTCTCTCTCTTTCTGTCTCTCTTTCTCTCTCTCTCCTTCTCTTTCTCTCCTTTCTCTCTCTTTCTCTCTCTCCTTCTCTCACTCTCTCTCTCCTTTTCTCTCTCTCTCCTTTTCTCACGCTCTCTCTCTTTCTCTCCCTCTCTCTTTCTCTCTCTTTCTCTCTCTCTCTCTCTCTCTCTCTCTCTCTCTCTCTATATATATATATATATATATATATATAATTTTTCTATGCCTCTCTACTTCTTTCTGTCTCTGTCTTTCACTGTGTCTGCCACACTTCCACATTCGGCGTTTTGCGTTCAACATCCTGGGATGAGAGAAGGTACAGGGATTATTTATCCAGCCAATCATGTAAAAGAAATGGATTGACTCTCTTGACAGTGTTTCAGTCATATCATAGGATGGCTTTCTACACTTCAAAATGTGCAACAACACCATTCCAGGTGGCCTTTCTTCTCTGCCTCACCGTACCACGGGATCTCAGAACTTGTTTTTCATCAAACCAGCTCTGAAGAGGATTTATATTATACCCCTCTGAATGCACGACCCACTTCAAATTGAAAATGGTAAAGTAATACCTGCGAAAGAAAAATCAATCCTTCGGAATAGAAAAGGAAAAATGCAGGGGAGAACGAAAGAGAGAAATAGCTGAGATTAAAATACTGCCCTAGTTGAGGTATTGAAATATGAGGCATACTTAGCATGGAAGATGAATGGTATTTACTGTGCGTTGCGCCACAACGATTTTACCTTACATTGTATGCCATACAATATGGGCAGTGAACGGATTGCTCCGTGTATTATCGCTGTTTGACGCTGTGTCTTCTGTCTTTTGATAGAGCTGATGGTGATTGTGTACCCTCCAAATGGGTAATGGCTGGGGTTTGATCTGTTCTCCAGACTAAATAAGTCTGGTCAATACAATTCTCTAACAGATCAAAATGACTTCTAATACACCGTACGTTTGCTATTTTGATTGTACATTATACACTGAAACTTTTTTTGTAATAACCTTAATTAAATCTTTCATGCAGTCTGGATCATCACCAGAACATCTTAAACGCAACACTTAGAAATAGTTGTGACTCCATTCTACGCTAGACTAGTCTCATTTAATAATGTTCCAGCCAACTGAATGGAAGATGGAGCCTGCAGTGGCCTCTTGTAAGGACAGACACGTCCAACAGAAAACATATATTTTAAATGTTGACAAAACCAATCATACATATCTGAATAATATTGGAACTGGAGACTAATGATGCCTAATGCCCATTCTGGTTCATATGCGCTGCTTTAGTTAAGTGAGTTTGTTTATGATTTTATGTTGACTATAGACATAAAACCTTAAAAACTTTTACATAGGGTTAAAGTAACAGGGCTGATTCAGATTACGATGTAACAAAAACCCTAGCCATGATATTTTTAGCGTGCTTTATAGAGCAGTTAATCGACGCAAAAGCAGAATTAATTCACCAATAAATGACAGAAATGAAAGCAAACATAACCTCAACTAATCACAGTGTTCGGTATTTGGCAGTCATTCGTCAGTGCCATGCGGCCTGAGCGCTATGGGGCTTAAGAGACACAGATTCAGGGTTAATGTGGCCGCAGAGGGCTCCATGTCCGCAGCTGGAACCAGACAAGGGCATCGTGCCGTAACCTTGACCCCATGGAGAGGTGCCATCGTATGGGCTGGGAGGCATTACTCGCTCCCAGGACCCAGCCCGACCTCCAGGCCCGGTGTAGTGCCTGGTGGTCAACCCCCCCACCCTGCTAACACACACACACACACACACACACACACACACACACACACACCACTCCCAACTGCACGATCAGCAAAGCATTTCCAGTCTCAGCAGGTTGGTGCCTCCATCACAAACCCCCCAGAGGCCTCCCAGTCGTCAGTCACTCTCTTCAAAAGTGAAGTGTAGATATAAGGATTACAAGAGCAGAACGGTGTTAGCACAGCTAGGCACCTATACAGGGCTAGTCATCACACTCAAGGGGATCCTGGTGTTTGTTTGTACTGGGAACACACATAAGTGTGTGTGTGTGTGTGTGTGTGTGTGTGTGTGTGTGTGTGTGTGTCAGTCACTACAATATGTCTGTTTGTCTAACCGAGGTAAAATGTCTTACCTCAGCTAAGATTCATGGCTCCCTGCTTTTTCAATTCAAACCTCGACTTTATAGTTTACTGTATGTGAGGTCAAAACAGTTTTCTGTTTTCAGCTGTCATGGCTGACGAATGGCTTTGCAATAATCCGAAACATGAAAATACATTGTTTCACTTGCTTTTCACATCACACGTCATTCCAAAGCCAAGACTAAAAGAGACATTCATTACGAATGTTACTTGCAAGGCGAGGTACATCTTGAGGTTTGATTGACTAACATGAGATAGCGGGATCTGTAATGATTGAAACATATGAAATAAGAGACCTTTGTATGTGCACATCTGTCATATTACCCTCCGAAACGCTGAGCCTCCTCGGTGATTGATTGATCTGGCCTGACGCGCGCCTGCCAGGAAACAGAATGTTTCAACACCTCCAACAGCTGAGGAAAGATAATTGATTTCCCTGTGTCGGCTCTAGATGAGAGTGCTCGTCCGTGGGTCCAATGAATAGTTAAAGGGTTTAACTCTGAGCTGTCACTTGCCAACGCTTGGCTGCTCATACTTTTAATTAAATCACAGCGAAATGATGTTTTTCCAATGACCTTTGTCGCCATGGTGTCTTGCCTGTCTTCCCCTCTGCCACTGACATCGATTACCTTGGGCTGAGATCAGGAGAAGAAAGCAATCAGGGTGTGGATGTTCATGACCTTTTTCTTTAGGTGTTATTTACAGTAGGATGGGGGAGGGCTCCAATCAATGGTCGTCGTGGTAACCCTGAGCTCATCGCCAGCCTCTTCCTGGCTCCTCCCATTGGCTTTAGAAAAGTCTCCCTGTTTGTCACCAACACCCTTCCTGGTCCTTTTATTTTTTAACCATAATCCCAGGTTTCTGCCGGCAATCCATTCATCAGACTCGACACTCTCCACCATAACTCTCCGATCCATCAGTCGCTTATTTCCCGATCAATCAAGCGATCGATTGATTAATCCGTCCACTCACCAGCTACAGAGAAAGCAAACAGCAGACTGTTTGTTAACGAGATGGCTGATATATGGGGGGGGGGGGGGGGGGGGGGGGGGGGGGGGTTGGGGTGAGTGCGTTAGGAGTGGGTAACAGCACCAATAAGACAGAGATGTAAGCCATGGTAGAATCTAAATAAAAGCTGTGTATAGTTAACAAGGGAGTGAGTTTGGAACCCAAGAGCAGAGGCCAGTCCTACAGGCAAGACTTTAGAAAACATCTCTAGGCAACCTCTTATTTTGGATTTCACCGTTGTTTAACCAGGTTCAGAGTGTCCAACTGGGAACTCGTTTCTTTTGCAGTGGCGACCTGGCCCCGTTGGGGAAAGAAGGACCATCTCCAGTCTGTTTTTGATGGTGGGACGAAACCCATGCAGACACAGGGAGAACATGCGCTCCACACAGAATGGACCATGGGACGGCCCGGATTCAAACCCAGGACCTTCTTGGTGTGAGGTATTGGTGCTAACCACTGAGCCTCCGTGTTGCCAAATCTCTGTTCCTTACAGGGATGTAATGGCTCATTTCTACCTAACCCCTATGCCAACCCGTACCTAGCCTTAGATCTACTTTGCGTTTCCACCACAAACAGCTTAATTAAAACGTCGGCGGGGTTCATATCCACGTAACTCTAAAATAAAAACAATTTGCCTTCATCGTGAGGTGCTTTTAACGGTAGTCTCCGTCGCACTGGATGGGATATTTAAAAATCCCATGTTTGTTTGTCATTTGTGCATTGTTTCTAGCTCGGATCATGTGTGCTTGGAGCCTCAACAGATGGGTAACGAAAAAGAAAAAATAAGACGGAAAGGAAGACATTTTGCCAATGGAAACGCGAAAACAACTGTTCTCATTGCGTAACAAACTGAACCGAACCAAAGCAAACTGTTTGGTGGAAATGAGCCGTAGTGGAAAGCAGTTCCTGTGTGTGTGTGTGTGTGTGTGTGTGTGTGTTTGGAGAATGGGGGCACTTTTAAGCTAAAAAAAACAAAGTATAGTAAAGGAAAGAGCAAAAAAAACTTTCGATTTGACATTTAAGTCCAATTGAGTTTAAGTAAGAAAACATTTGAAAGCACACCGTGTATTGCTGTTAGAGTGTTAATAAAAGCCTCTTGGGTACACAGTGGCCTCGCTTTCTCCACTGCCATACCACTGCATAGCCCTCTCTCCATCTTCACCCCCTGTCCACAGAGGTGAAAGGTCAAGAAGCCTAATGACGTCCTCCAGGGCAGTGGGGTGCTCAGCAGGATGTGACAGAGTTGGAGGAGATACCATCTGTCAATTCGTTATCTCCAAGTTTGGAAACCGACACTTTCTCTGACCCACCCAAGGCCTTTTGTGTCTGTTAGGCTTTTTCTTCCCCCTCTTTTTCATCTGACTGAGTGAAGTGTGTGAGAAGGCATTGTTTTCTCTGGTATAACACGCCCTCTGACCCTCGCCTGAGGCTGTATCTGCAGCTGGCTGGGGTCTGGCTGGCTGGCTCATAGCAGGTGGCTCCATAACGCAGAGACAAAACACTCTCTGGGAAGGACAGAGTTCATCCAATAAGGAGAGTTGACGCTCATTTTTTTCTTCCCAAGCTGTCTTTTTTTAGCCGGATTTAGACTTTATGTCAGTCGTGAAAGCAAAGCAATCATAAAGATGACCGGAGGCTAAAAGTATGATGCTGTTCAAATTCATGAACAAATGCACAGTTTTCATAGACAATCAAACGGTGCTAGCCCAAGCAAATAAACGGACCAGAACAGAACCGTGCTGACTTGACCGCATGTTCTGTCAACTGCTTATTTCAATTACTTATTTAAAGTCTATTTCATATTTATCTACAGAATCCCTATGGGTTAAAGTCTATTTCATATTTATTTACAGAATCCCTATGAGTTAAAGTCTATGTCATATTTATTTACAGAATCCCTATGAGTTAAAGTCTATTTCATATTTATTTACAGAATCCCGATGAGTTAAAGTCTATGTCATATTTATTTACAGAATCCCGATGAGTTAAAGTCTACGTCATATTTATTTACACCGGGAGAATCCCGATGAGTTAAATTCTATTTCATATTTATTTACACAGGGAGAATCCCGATGAGTTAAAGTCTATGTCATATTTATCTACACAGGGAGAATCCCTATGAGTTAAAGTATATTTTATAGAGGAGCAGTGCCCAGCTAAAATATACAAAAAATAAATAAATAAAAAATACAATTTGTAAACAGAAAACAACCGTTGCGCCAAGCTGGTTATTCATTATTATTCACTCTTAACAGTAGACACACATAGCATTTTGCAATGCTCTTATGTAACATATAGAATATATTTAACTTCATGTCAACAATTGTTTGGCCCATTTAGGAGACAGGAGACGCAAGACAATGCAGTAAGACTGCCGTTTCAATGCATCATGCTAGCTACTTTAGCTCCAGTGGCTTTGACCCCAAGACCCTCAATCAAGCCCATCTATGCTCCATCTATTTCCAGTCAGAAATCACATGCTGCAGTTTGATTAAGTGAGCACCGTGTACACCGAATGAATACAGCAAATCAATAGAATATAAACAATTAATAAAACAATTAACATTATCGATAGAGGGTCTACCTAACACTTTTCTAATCGAGCCCAACAGGGAGTGGGCCAGATGTCTACTGGAAAGCCAATGGCATCGCTGTGCTCCAGTGAGGCGGTGGTCGGACGCACCATTGGGATCAGACAGGACTTTGATGCACATGGCCGGCTTCAAAACCCTTGGTGTAACAACTGGCCCCTTCAGAGCAGCATGGGTTCTAATGAAGAGCCCTCTGCCAGATCCAGATGCAGCGATGATCACGGCCGTGGTGGTCCTGCTTGGAAAGGATGGCCTTATCAAACAACCCTCGCCGCTTATTCAGAGAGAGCTTCTTGTTTTGATCCATTTTTTTTTTCTTTTTGGCATCACGCAGCCGACATCAATCGGACCCCCTTTTCCCCTTTTGATCAGCGGCGAAGGTGTCGAGAGGAATCGGCCGCATCTCCATCCTCCCTTGAAGTACCCTCCCTCGCCCTGGCCATGTCTCAAATGGACCTAGGCAACCTGTCATGCTCAGCATTACCCGCCCACAGCCAAACAGAAGGCTTCATTCCCCACCAGTGGCTAGCGCAACCAGCTTTAATAGGCTCAAGAGGGAAAACACTGTTTGTCAGATTACTGTGTGTGTGTGTGTGTGTGTGTGTGTGTGTGTGTGTGTGTGTGTGTGTGTGTGTGTGTGTGAGTGTGTGCGTACGTGAGTGGACATCTGTGTGTGTGACTTGTTAAAAGAGATTACTCCAGGAAAAGCAGCTGCATGTTCATGCTAAAACATACAGCAAGTTATGGTTTTTGGGTTCATGCTCACATTTACATAATTGTTGCGTTTGCATACTCTAGCTGCACACTGTGTTTGTGACCACATTCTGTGTGTGTGTGTGTGTGTGTGTGTGTGTGTGTGTGTGTGTGTGTGTGTGTGTGTGTGTCTGTACACAGACTAGGGGTTTGCACACTCGCTGGTGCATTGACGGTGTCTGAGGGAAGCGTCTTTGATTGGCCCAGCACGGCCTGATGGAAGATATATAAGCCCCAGTGTTTGACTTGTTAAAAAGGATGTTCCTCACCAAGAGCCTGGTTGGGCTTGACAGAACTGGGACGGAGTTCTTCCTGTCAACGCTAATAATCAATTCCCACACTGGGCTAATCTGACAGTGCTCCCTACTAACTGTGCACAGCATCTCCCCGCATGGGCGGCCCATATTTCCATATATTAATAAAACGTCTATCAGGTTCCAATGCCGCAAGGAATTAGCATCTCTCAAGTCTGTCTACGTGGAAGTGCACATGCAGGAGCTCCACTGTTTCCTGGGTTTCTGTAAGCGTAGCCACATGGGACGCTCACATAATGCCCCAGTGAGTCGGACCGAATCAGTGCTAAAATCACGTTAGAAGATGACGATTTAGTTTTTCCCCCATGTAGGAAGCAACATTCTGGGGGTTTAATCAACCCAAAATGGACCAATTTGTGTTTGACAGTACATATACATTTATGTGTGTGCGTGCGTGTATATGTGTGTGCATAGAAAATTGTGTAAATCCATGTTATATGTATATTTATGTGTGTGTGTCTGTGTATGTATATGTCTGTGTGTGTGTGTGTGCGCATGTGTGTGTGTGTGTGTGTGTGTGAGTGTGTGTGTGCGTGTGCGTTTGAGTGTGTGTGCGTTTGTGTGTGTGTGTATGTGTGAGTGTGTGTGTGTGTGTGTGTGTGTGTGTGTGTGTGTGTGTGTGTGTGTGTGTGTGAGTGTGTGCGTGCGTGTGCGTTTGAGTGTGTGTGCGTATGCGTTTGTGTGTATGTATGTGTGCGTGTGTGTGTGGACAACCACGGCCCCGTCTCCCCCGGGGACTGAGATGAGGCGGAGCGGCCCAAGCACCAGCCTCATTCCTCACGGCGACGGACCATTAATAAGGAGGGACCTGGGGTGGAGCTCCATCTGGGCACAGTACTGACTCCACTGCTCTGGTATCCCTCAGACAGACAGACAGGCAGGCAGGCAGACAGACAGACAGACAGACAGACAGACAGACGGACGGACGGACGGACGGGCGGGCAGGCGGGCAGGCAGGCAGGCAGGCAGGCAGGCAGACAGACATATAGCGAGGCAGACAGGCGGACAGATAGACAGACAGACAGATAGCAAGGCACACAGACAGACAGATAGCAAGACAGACAGACAGACAGACAGACAGACAGACAGACAGACAGACAGACAGAGAACTAGCCAGTCAGACAGACAGGTAAATATCCAGACAGGCAGACATCCAGACAGGCAGCCGGACAAACAGGCAACCAGATATACAGACAGGCAGGCAGGCAGACAGACAGGCAACCAGACATATAGACAGACAGGGAGACAGACAGGCAGACAGACAGGTAGACAGACAGCCAGACAGGCAGAGAGCCAGACAGACACCCAGCCAGTCCACAGTAACACAGGACACCAAGAAACTTTGCAGCTCTAGATTCCACGCAGCCTACTGGTATGATAGAAGAAGGCTTCGTCGATTTAATTTGAAAACGTTTAGATTTTTCTGTTTGAATTAGATTGTTTGGCATTTTCTATACCTGCAGTATGGGACAGAAAAAAGCTTTGAAAATCCCCAGAAAAAAAATGTATATATTTAGTTCTAACTCTTCAAAAGTACAAAAATAACCCAGTGTGTCTCAGCTTCATCTCCAGCAGTCTAATGTCCTATGAGGCATGTCTTGGTGAGTGAGTGTGGTGTAAGTGGGATGAAGGTAATCCTGCATGTCGCCTTGCTGCTGCTCTCTGACGCTCTCTGACGCTCACAGTTCACCGGATTCTCATCTCTATTCTCTCTCTCTTTCTCTCTCTCTCTCTCTCTCTCTCTCTCTCTCTCTCTCTCTCTCTCTCTCTCTCTCTCTCTCTCTCTCTCTCTCTCTCTCTCTCTCTCTCTCTCTCTCTCTCTCTCTCGTTCTCACTCAATCTCTTTCTCTCTCTCTTTCTCGTTCGCTCTCGTTCTCTCGTTCTCTTTCTATCTCACTCAATCTCTTTCTCTCTCTCTCTCTCTTTCAATCTTTCCCTCCATCTCTTTCTCCTCGTAACAGGCTGTTAATCAATACTGTAACAGGTACAGGTTTTTTTTCTGCCTAGGCGCTGGGAGCCAGAGTCACAGAGGCATGAAGTGTGAACGCCCTCCCCTGCCCACCTTCTCCCTCCGCTCGCTCTCTCGCTTCTCTCCCCTGTCTTCATCTGCTCCTCTCTCCATTTTTTTTCCCTTTCTTTCCCTCCCTCCCTCACTTCTTCCCTGTGCAAAAGACAGCCGGATGACATGTCACACTGTGTTCATATACTTTCCCCCGTTGGAGAACGTGGGGGAACATATTGGTAATGTTTCATTGTGGAGCTGTTCGTCTGAATCCGTTGTGTTTCGTTAACCAACCGACACAAACCGAACAGGGTATTTCCAGACGAGCACACACACATAACGAAAAACAAAACAACGCTTAGTCACCTTGTGTCTACCATGCTGAGCTGAGAAGACGAGAGACTTCCTTTGCCAGACTGTGTGTTTTTTCTTTGCACGGGGAAAATAAATGAAAATAAAACGTCTGTTTGAGGGAGTGGTACACTGCAGGAGTTCAGGGTCGAACCCCATGTCTAAGCACAGTGCGCACAATAGAAGAGCCTTCCTGTCTCAAATGAAGGAACAAACTTGGACCCATTTACCTCGAATACAAGAAAATAAGAAATAACATTTTTTATGATTATTGTAAAACAAAAAAGTTAAATCACTTTAGATTAGGAGACGGAGACAGTTTCTTAGTCATTTATTAGAAGTTTTCTGATTAATATTCCCGGGTGTAAACGGGTGTCAGCGGGGGTTAATGAACCCTGGGAAGTGCACTGAACATGGCCGCCTGGCTCTCCTGGTCGCGTCACTCACAATGAAGACGTCTCGCCGTCGTTCCCCGCGCAAGGCCCGGCCGCCCGGGAGGACGACGGCCCGCTCTAATCTGGGGGGGCGCTGATCCTCGGGAGTCGGAAAGACCGGTGAGTGAGCGGGTGATAAATGAGTTCTGATGGCGTGAAGGGGCCCCCTTCTTTTCTCTCTCCTTTCTCTCCTTTCCAGACAGTTTGCCGTCCTCTGTTTCCAGTGACAGACATCACTGTTGATTATTTTATTTTCCTCCTCCTCAGTTTTGGCATCTCAGCCTTGTCCCCCTGGAGGAGCCCTGAACAGGAGTTATTAGTTATTCATGAGCGCGGGTTGCCTTGCGGGGCGGAAAGATCGGTGGGGGGGCAGGTGGGGGGGCTTGGCTTCCAGGTGCTCGGCCTCCAATCTCCCAGGGCCCTTTGCTCAACTGTACGTACACAATTTCGTTTTTGAAAAGACAGGTTTTTCTCCCCCCGCTAAGCCATCATTTGCGACATGCCAGGCGAAGCAGAAATAAAAAGGTACTGTATCCCTTTAAGGGATGGGCGCGCAAGCAAAAGTGCTTTGTAATGACGGACCACTTTCAGCGTTCTTCAAACCAGCTCAAACTAAAACATTAGGGTTTCGCTGTTAACTTTCAAGCAGACCAGACCCCTTCTGCTTTATTCTTTTAGGAAGTTGGGATTTCATTTAACGGGAGGGTAAAACGTAATTAAAAACAAGCGAGTGAAATTTGAAAATAGATGCGGCATGACTAATCGCCATGACAGACAAAATGGACGCCCGTACAGGCGCCCACAGGTTTCAACAGCCGACAAATCCAGTTTCCAAGTTCACTGCGATAGAACATCTGGAAGCAGTGGAACAGGTGCTCCGTAGAACAGGAAGACCCCCCCCCCCCCCCCCCCCCCCAAAAAACGATCATACAGAAACCTCAGCGTTAAGTGAACGCAGTTTAAACAGGGCGTTGACCGTTAACCCTGGGGTCAACGTCGTTTGGACAACATGGCGTCCCTTACCGTCCACGCACGACGGCTTGTTACGCGTCGTCCCGGCCACTTTCCCCGGTAGACAGGAGCACTTGACGGTCTGTGAGCGCTCCTCAATGCGGTTCTTGTTACAGCACCGGTGGGCAGCGATCACCTCGCATGTACCTCCCTCTGTGGACAGAGGAGACAGATGGAGAGACGGTTAATAAGAGAAGTGTCATGGAGAATAGATTCCGAGCGGGGGCGTTTCAGGCCTGATTGTGTTCAACTCAATGCCACCAACAGAGTGATGAAATGCCATATTGCGGTTAGTGTCTTCCATACAATACTACTATTTGTTTCCTTTCACAACGGTAAATTTCATCAGTTTAAATCCCACCCCAAGATAAATGAGAGTCTATTCATTTCACATCCATGTGTATTTAAGGCACATTATGGACAGTTAACGCACACTTTTCTTCATCAAGGTAGGCTATGCGTTGCAAATTGCCCCTTGAGGCAATCTTGATTATCTCATTTAAATGAGTCTCAATCAGTTTTGCTTTGCCTCCCCACGTACCAATCACCATGAGATGAAGAGGAAATCATGCCCTCCATGTCTCTTCTTCTCTCTCTCTCTCTCTCTCTCTCTCTCTCTCGCTCTCTCTCTCTCTTTCTCACACACCACACACACACACACACACACACACACACACACACACACACACACACACACACACACACACACACACACACGCACGCAGACACACACACACACACACTCTCTTTCTCTCTCTGCTTTATTCTCACACTACAACCTTCACAGCTCCTGCATAAGGTGCTGATATGATTCAATGAGTGAGGCTGGCACACGGGACTCACCAGGAAGAGAGCCTGGGGACACACAACAATTAGGTGAGCCTCATTATGTTCAAACAAACGGCGTTCTCACTGGGTCGGCACGCAGAGCCTGTCACCTCTCCCAACCTCTCCTCCAGGCCATGGATGACAGCGGCCAGAACAATTTGCTCCGTTTTTGACAAAGGACGGTGTCAAGCACACTGGGTGAGAGAGAGAAGGTGAAATGGACCAGAGGCACAGCTGGGTCAAAACAACAATAGGGACGATCACAAGAGTGAGAGAGAGAGAGAGAGAGAGAGAGAGAGAGAGAGAGAGAGAGAGAGAGAGAGAGAGAGAGAGAGAGAGAGAGTGTGAGAGAGACAGAGTGTGTGACAATGTGTGAGAGACAGCGTGGGTGAGAGAGAGAGAGGAAGAGAGCAATAGAGAGAAAGAAAGAGACCAAGAGAGAGAGAGAGAGAGAGAGAGAGAGAGAGAGAGAGAGAGAGAGAGAGAGAGAGAGAGAGAGAGAGAGAGAGAGAGAGAGAGAGAAGGAGAGAGAAGGAGAGAGAGAGAGCGAGAGAGAGCGAGAGAGAGAGAGAGAGAGAAGGAGAGAGAGAGTGAGAGAGCGAGAGCGAGAGAGCAGAAGGTCCTGGCTGGGACGGTGAGTAATGAGGGAGCCAGTGGAAGTGCCCCTTTCACACGATTATAAAGCGCGGGGGATAATGTGGCCGGTGAAGCCGCGGGAGAGGGGGGGCCCTCCATCACAGCGGCCCCCCCTCACCCCACGCCCCACGCCCAGGGAGAAAACTCTTTATCTTCCACTGACAGCCGCTGCAACACACCCGGCCGTCCAACAATTAAACTGGAGCTGGTCCCAGGACCTGGAGACAGCACGTGAGCGGGGGGACTGGACAGACAGACAGGCAGAGTGACAGACAGACAGGCAGATAGACGGCTAGAGAGATGGGTGAGTGGACAGACAGACAGGCAGAGTGACAGACAGACAGGCAGATAGACGGCTAGAGAGATGGGTGAGTGGACAGACAGACAGGCAGAGTGACAGACAGACAGGCAGATAGACGGCTAGAGAGATGGGTGAGTGGACAGACAGACAGGCAGAGTGACAGACAGACAGGCAGATAAACGGATAGAGAGATGGGTGCATGGACAGACAGACAGGCAGATAGACAGTCAGACAGACAGGCAGATAGACGGATAGAGAAATGGATGAGTGGACAGACAGACAGGCAGAGAGACAGATAGATACATAGGTGAGTGGACAGACAGGCAGACAGGCAGAGAGACAGATAGAGAAATGGGTGAGTGGACAGACAGGCGGACAGGCAGAGAGACAGATAGATACATGGGTGAGTGGGCAGACAGGCGGACAGGCAGAGAGACAGATAGAGAGATGGATAATTGGACAGGCGGACAGGCAGAGACAGATAGAGAAATGGATAAATGGGTGAGTGGACAGACAGGCAGACAGGCAGAGAGACAG
>CM030173.1:41446036-41478536 GCA_017639675.1 Aplochiton taeniatus
GGGGGAGGAGGAGCGCCACGCAGGGCAGTCCAGAACGGTACGATACGAGAGGTGTTAATGCTGTCTCACTCAGTCACACCTCTCTGGGTAGAGAGGGAAGGTGTGAACAAATCAAAAGGAAGAGAAGAGTGTGTTTTATGCTCGAGCGGGTGTGTGTGGTGGGGGTGTGGGTGTGTGTGTGTTGGGGGTTGTGTGTGCGTGTGTGTGTTGGGTGGTGTTCGTTGGTGTGCGGGTGTGGTTGTGTGTGTGTGTGTGTGTGTGTGTGTGGGGGGGGGGGGGGGGGGGGGGAGTGTTCTGGGTCTGTGTGTCTGTGCATGTTTGGGATAGGGGGTACGTGCATGTGCATGAAACATTGAGCGATTGCCCATCTACATAGTTTTTGGAGCACTCAAGTGTTCATGTCGGTGCGCTAAGTGTGAATGCTGGAGTGCGTCGTGGAGCATCCACCCACTCGCCAACGGAACAACAACAGCAGCCAAGCCATCCAGTTCTACACTCCCAGTAAACCTCCAACAACAACAGAGTGCCTCCAGGCCCTGAAAGTGAATCATCAGCCGGGACTTGAGCCACGGCCAGGCCTTCTCGCTGCGCAGCAAGACTCACCAAAACTGACTCACGCCAACGCCTATGAATAACAAAGACAACCCTGAGGAGACGAGCTAGCAGGCGCGCTGCGCGCCAAACGCGGCTAAATATATCTAAAGGCGCTGGCCGGTGGCCAACTTGGCACTTTTTTCTCACTGCGCCCGATGGAGTGTGTGCCATATCTGGAAGAGGAGGGCGGTAGAATGGGGGGAGGGGGTTAGGGAGGGAGGGAGGGAGGCAGGGGGTTAGGGAGGGAGGGAAGGGGGTTAGGGAGGGAGGGAGGGAGGCAGGGGGTTAGGGAGGGAGGGAGGGGGTTAGGGAGGGAGGGAGAGAGGGGGTTGAGGGAGGGAGGGAGGGGGTTAGGGAGGGAGGGGTTGAGGGAGGGAGGGAGGGAGGTAGAATGGGAGGGAGGGAGGGAGGGGTTTAGGGAGGAAGGGAGGGGGTTAGGGAGGGAGGTAGAATGGGAGGGAGGGAGGGGGTTAGGGAGGGAGGGAGGGAGATAGCTCACACTGGGAAGCAAGATGATTTGATCCTTATGTTGCATCACGATTGTGTTTCTTGCTGCAAATACTTTTTTTTTTTTTTTTTTGTAAAGCCTGTATCTTATGAAAACAAATATAAATATTGTACTTGCATGCTCTAGATGTTTATGTTAACTTTCTGGAGCCATGATTGGAGATTCGGTGGGGTTTGGCCGTCGTGTATAGCCTGGCAACAGACTCTCACAGACTCATGACGGAGAGAGGCTGTGATTCAGACTGGCAGACTGACAGAGGAGAGGCAGCCATCCTCATCCCGTCTCGCACATTAACCCTAGCTTCTCTTTCTTTAGCTCCCATTCCACTGTAGATTCCACTGTATCCGTCTTCAGGAGTACAGAGAAGGATCCCAGTCTTATTAAGCAATAGGAGCGATGCATTTCTTGCATTCCAAAACATCGACAGATGGATCATTGTGAACTGATCGATGACCGGTCTCAGGATCCCTGGCCTTGATGCTTTAAATGTCTTTCCAGACGGTTAGCGAACAAACTTGCATATTCTTGAAAGGTAACTTAGAGAACACTTTGAAAACTGTTATCGGTCTTAACCGCCGCCATCATATCACCACCGGTCGCCGTGGTAATTCTATTAGGGGTGGATGGCAGTGGCGGTACAGGGGCGGGGCGGGGCCGAAGCCTGGTCGATTCTTAATCACCTGTATGGGCTTCCTCCAGCGGGGGCCATGCGACTCCGACGCCCACATCTTTATGGTTATTACAGTTAACGATTGCTGCTTGCCTCATTTAGCCGGCCTCTATCAATACCAGTTCAGGACCATGAAATTACCCCCTCGTCCAGGGGGAGCTCTGTGACAAACCCGATTAGGAGGGGCGTCCGCAGAGCCGCCCGTCTATAACGCTCCATGTCATAGGCCCAGGCTGCATGAGGACTCGGGGGCCAGAGGTGATTGGTTGATGGCTGTCGTAGCTTAAATGCCAATCCTGTGTTTTTTTCAAAAGCCGGTGAACAGTACTCACCGAAAAAGATTATTGAAAAGAATATAAAAATATAAAATTCAAACAAACTGCAAGCATTGCAACCTATTTTCATGATGAAAAAAACAACTAAAAATAAAACACCAAAAGACTGTGGCCAACAAGTTTCAAGGCGTTCTAGAGACAAAGTAGGGAGAGATAATTATGGTGATTATATGCAGGAAGTAACCTACTTGGTTGGACTTACCTCTGCTGCACTTACTTTCGGAGGTACTGAAGTCATCCTGCTATGTCGGTCTCAATGCATTTTAAGTATGAGACTGGAATAAACACTAGGGTTGGCTTATCTCCAATCCTATACAGTCACAATTTGTCCTATTTTCATGACTGTGTGTGTGTTTTCCTCTATACAACAGGAATGTGTGTGTGTGTGGTGTGTGTGTGTTTGCATGTTTTTCTTCTGTACAACAGGAAGGTTTAGGGATACTGCCACAGACAAAAGGTTTATATTTCAAGTTGTCATCTCCAGCCCACAGGGCCTTAGAGGGTGTGACCACTGTGAAGTCTATTGACCTGGGATACTGTGGATACACTGTATCCTTTTGTGTTTTTTTATTCCAGTGCACTGCCCACTTACAGCTTCTATTGACCACCACCACCAATCTCCCAAGACAATAATACATTACAAGAACAAATGGTGTAGATGAAAAGTATGTGTTTGACTGGTGTGTGTGTTTGTGTGTGTGTGTGTTTGGCTGGTGTGTGTGCGTGTGTGTGTGCGTGTGTGTGTGTTCATTGCCCTGTATCTGGTGAGGCTGTTTGCTGATGGTTACAGAGCTGACCTTTGGTGAATGTCCATAGGACACGGGTCAGGGAGCGTTCCAAACAGGAAGGGGGCGGCGAAACGAGCAGGTAAATTGTTCATTCAAAATCACAAAACTGCTTTTTGAAAGCAATCACGGAACTGCCGTCGCCAAAATGGCTTTCCCAGGAAGGAAACAATTGGTTGCTGTGGAGCCCGGCGCACTTGCCAGACAACGCCGGCCATGACCTCAAAATAGTACGGAGAGAAACTCTGACAGGTCACATGGGAGAGACACATCTTAACACTTGAAGGAAAACATTAGAATTGAAAGAGCGACGTGCATCCATTTTGTGGACTATCCAAAGACCACAGACTCCCCCATTTGACCAGCTCCTCCAGCTTATCTTAATGATTAGTTGGTAAATCTCAATGCGGAAACTGAAGCAGCAAATATCAGGTCGTAACAAAGTGAGGAGATGCACCAACGCCGGAAAAGTATTTCATAGTGCGACAACATTTCTATGCCTTTGTAGTCTTCCTACCCCAAAGACAAATAGCAATGATAGTGTGGTATCTATTATAATTATTTATATAAATAATAATAATAGGATTTCAACAACTAAGACAAAAATCATGGACTCAATCAGTCACCTCTACAAAGCCATCTTTTTATTATCTTTTTTTGTCTCAAACACTGCCAAATGAAAAAGAAAGTTATTTATGCTGTTACTCTTTATACAAGCTAGTTAACCTTGAGTCAGCCATCTTGGATGGTTTTAAACTAAATAGCTGCAGTCGTTGCCTCCTTGTCCACTATTATAGAAGCACCATGGAAACTGTGCTTTCCAACAAATATAAGACATACTTTATTATATGCATTAATTCAAAATCACCTTGTCGTGATAGGAATTCACTTACTGTTGAGTGAGTATGTGGTATGTAAATTTGTAACAGGCTGTGAGGTTATTTTGGCTCTCTCCACCAACAAAATTATCCCAGATTTTAAATGGCATGCCAGTGTGTGTGTATGTGTGTGTGTGTGTCATATGGCCGATCACTCTCTGTTCAGCCAAGGTCTGACTGGATTACACACAGGGCATTATCTAATATGCATAATGCATCAAAAGACACTTATCCGCAACAAATTATGGATGCGCGCTAACATTCCCAGAGTTCTGTTTGGAAAAAGGCCACTCTGCTGTCTGAATAATCTGCCCACTTTCTATTAAGCCCCAAACATTGGGGACTTACATGATTTTGCATAACAGGACCTCATTTGCTGTGGGAGTTAATAAGCTTGCATCCGCTTCACCACTTGCATGTTTTAGTGTTGTTGCAGAGCATTTAAGACATCTGGCAGCATCCCAGTGTATATATCGGCTAACGCATTTATGTTGCTCTGTTAATTCCTGACGCAGACAAACACACATGCGGGCACACTGACAAAATCAACGAGCAAAGTTGCACATTCAAACACAGCCATCTACATCCACTTTGTCTCTATGTCTCCCTGAATCTCCCACTTACTCTCAGTCTAAAGCACACACACACACACACACACACACACACACACACACACACACACACAGACACACACACACACAAACACACACACACACACACGTCCCTTGGGGGTTCAGGCCATTTTGGCCTCATATCTCAGAAAAGTGACCCAGTGTTTCATGTGTTCCGTGTGTAATTGGTTGAGACAGTCACGCATTTGGACCCTTTGAATCTAAATGGCCTCGTCCGGAGAGTGCGCCGGTCTCATTTCCTGACACTCGTCCTCAATGCCGTGTGAATAAATCATTACAATCCACTTAAGAGATTGCAGTTCATATCTTAACACGACCAGACTCAAACGCCTCCGTTGAGTATTTCTGTTGAATGTCACTGCTGGTCACACACAACTCTGCATACCTCTTTCAAGCTTGTATTGTTTTTTATTGAAGTTAACATCCTTACTAAAAGTATATTTGCTGTTAGGTGATAATGACATAGTGGCACATTGACCATCATTTGCCAAGAGCCCTCTTCTCATCAATAAGGATGAGTCTGGGGTCATTAGAGTACAGAGGGGAGTTGGATCAGTTCCCTTAAGGACCAAGTTAATGCACGGCAATGCACAGCAACGTTCATGTGAGGACTGCAGTCGTCGACCTTGCTCTAGGCCTCAGCAGAGGGCAGGCGGCCATTGTGTGTCCTGGAAAGGTGTGTGTGAACACGGCCTGGGAGACTGGGCGTGCCATGACCGAGCGGCTGTTTCTTTCACACTCCTGGTGTCCTCCTGGGGCCCAGACCAGACCGTGGCAACACACAGGACAATTTCCTGACGCCATGGATAGGGATTTCATCATCATCATCATCATCATCATCATCATCATCATCAGTTGCAAAAAAAAAACAAAATAATTGCCACATTTCCTCATCCTCTCATTCAATATTCTTTGATGAACTAAATCTTCATGCGAACATGTAACCGTGTGCAAGACGCTTCTGGGTTCATCGCTTTGCAATAACAAGGGTGGCATTTAAGGTGAAATGAAAACGCGTATCCTCTGTTTGAGAATGCGTGCAGAAAAAAAAAGCTTAATTATTCCTCCTTTTCCAAGGTGGTTTTCTCCTCCGGGAGTCGAGCCGTTTCAAAACATTCCCAGCGCCGGATGATTATATCACAACGTGAGTGTTTGTTGTTAGGGGCAGTCATTGTTAGTTCGACTCTGATGTTTTGTAGATGCCAGATCTGGGTGCTGCAACAGCACCTCTTTTCTCTAAAACCTAATTATCCAGTGGCTTACAGCCTTGGCGCCGGGACCGCAGTACTACATAAAGAAACCAGGACTACGGTATAATGTGTCTAATATAACTATAGCCACCAAATAAGTGCTTTGTGTCTGGTAAAAGCAATGTATTATTATATTATTATTATTATAGGCCATAGAAAGACTGGAGAAACGTATATATTCTGTCACTGAGCAGTTGAACAAGTTTTTCCACTTTTTGTTTTTTTCACCTGTTTGAATTACACATAACAATGAAAAATGACTAAAGAAAGGATGGGCAGGGAGCTAGAGAAAAGATTGAGAGCACAAGAGAGAGAGAAAGAAAGAGAGAGAGAGAGAGAGAGAGAGAGAGAGAGAGAGAGAGAGAGAGAGAGAGAGAGAGAGAGAGAGAGAGAGAGAGAGAGAGAGAGAGAGAGAGAGAGAGAGAGAGAGAGAGAGAAGAGAAAGAGAAAGAGAAAGAGAAAGAGAAAGAGAAAGAGAAAGAGAAAGAGAAAGAGAAAGAGAAAGAGAAAGAGAAAGAGAGAGAGAGAACGGGAGGGGAGGGGAGCTGTTTGCCGGGTAGAAAATCGGAACAATATACGAACTGGAACACAATTTGGTGTCAGATTACTGGGCGTGATATCCATCAAACATACGATCCCTTCAGTCAACATCATTACGGTGTTCTTGATAAGCTCTTTAAGCCGCTGATAACATCTCCATGTAGTCCCACCAGGCAGAGGAGAGTGGCACGTCTCCTATCGCGTTTGTGTTGCGGGGCGCCGTAACTGCCATTCTCCCGACGCCTGGTGGCTATAATTCATCACTGACATGATTGACTTATCCTTAACCATCCCACATTTCCCAGAGTGCCGCCACTGTTGCCTCCATTTCCTCTATGTTGACACAGCTGTTGATCAAAAAAAGCCCCTTCTTCGGGAGGGATGTGTTTGCATTTCCGCGCTTGTGAAATCCGCGTTTTAGTCGGAGACCATGGGGCTTATGAAGTCTAATTAAACGCCCCATCCTATTAAACAAGGTGTCTTTCTGAGGAGAAAACAAACACAGGTGGAGAGAAAATCTGAACATCAGAGACCCCACAGATTTCACGCTCCTCTTTCAGCCGTGAGCCAGCATAATTACCTCGTCAGGATCAAAAATTCACTGCGACAAAAAAAAACTGGCTAATTGAAATGTTTCTTGCTTCAAAAGCGGAAACAATGGTTGTCTAGCAAGGAACGAACTAGTGAATCCTTTTTGAATGACAAGCGCTTTGCATCCATTCATTAAAATGATCAGAATCATACTGCTATATTCTAAGGTCAAAGACTTGAGGACAAAACACTTTATCATTAGAGTGATAGATTAAAGCAAGCAAATATTAGAACACATTACAAAGACAGATGATGCGCTGCATCGAAGACATACAATGTGTTTTGCCTATAGGTGATAGATACAAACTACACATCAAAATGAAAAGGACAGCACGGGCAGACTAAGATGAAGTGTGTTCCTAAAAGCACTTTGTGATATCTTTGGCATTCTAACTACAAAATCCATCTGGGTGAGTGGAGCTGAAATGTCGAACCTGAATCCCCCTATCAGTCGCGCCCCCCCCAACACCTATAAATGTGATCTGCGCCATTGAGGTGGACTGTGAAATCATGTGGCTGCACATCAAAGTGTGACTGGATTCAGCGTGCATACTAATGCCAACGCAATGCATGCCCTGTGCCTGAGGAGGGAGGGAGGGAGGGAGGGAGGGAGGGAGGGAGGGAGGGAGGGGGAGAAAGATAAAGGAGGAATGGAGAAAGGGAACGAGGTATGGCGGCATCGAGGAAGTTGCGGGGAGTGAGGAGGGAGGGAGCTACTAGGGGACGGAGAAAAGGGGGAAGAATAGGGGGAACAGTAGGGGGGAGGCGGAATAGATTGAGAGGGGGTACAGCAACAGGCCTTTCTACTTACTGTCAAAGAAAAACCTAAAAAGAGACAAATCGTGTTGATATTCCTGACAGGTTTCACTGATACAGCGGTTAATATAGACATTTTTACTCCATTGCACTAAACGCATTTTACACAGCCCCAGACTATAAAGGCTAGTAAATGTTACGGCTTCAACATCCTTCTCAAAATTCCAGTTCAGAAACTGATATTACATTTACTGTTCAACAAACATTTTGCCATGCATTACATCAGCCTCAACTACCAAGCCCCATGAAAGCCAGTAGCCCACTGCTTGAAGCTTCAACACACAAACATAACTCTGTTTTCTGTTGAACCGAGTCAAACCCTGCTTTGTCCAAGCTCCAAGCTCATTGGCTACGTATGGATTCTCAATTGGAACTCTCCGGAGTCGTGAGTGTCAGGATCGGCGTTGGCACGTCAGCGATTGTGGCGAGTAAATCATCGTTTCCCTGTAGACAGTAACAGCTAGCAGAGACAGCAGTCAGGGGACGTTCGGCAGCTCACTTCCAACCTCTCTCCCCCCTTTTCTTCTCTTCTTTTGTCCTCTTCTTCCCCCGTCCATCGCTCTCCGAGGTAGGTCAGGAGAAAGCTTGCTGTCTGACAGCTCGTTTCTCACCTTGATGCAGTCCCTTGTTAGTGAGCCTCATCTCTCCATCTTTACCTCTCCTTTCTCTCTCCCTCTTCCTCTCTTCCTCTCTCTGTTGCTTTCTGCGTCCGTCTGGCCGCCTTTTTTTCTGGCTGCCCACCTGTCTGTAAGTCTGTCTGCCTGCGTGTCTGGCTGCCTACCTGTCTGTCTGCATGTCTGAGTTCCTGGCTGCCTACCTGTCTGTCTGCATGTCTGCGTTCCTGGCTGCCTACCTGTCTATATGTCTGTCTGCCTGCGTGCATGGCTGTTTACCTGTCTGTCTGCATGTCTGCCTGCGTGCCTGGCTGCCAACCTGTCTGTCTGTCTGTCTGCCTGCATGTCTGGCTGCCTTCCTGTCTGTCTGCATGTCTGCGTTCCTGGCTGCCTACCTGTCTGCCTGCGTTCCTGGCTGCCTACCTGTCTGTATGTCTACCTGGTTTCCAATCTGTATGTCTGTCTGTATGTCTACCTGGTTTCCTATCTGTATGTCTGTCTGTATGTCTACCTGGTTTCCTATCTGTATGTCAGTCTGTATGTCTACCTGGTTTCCTATCTGTATGTCTGTCTGTATGTCTACCTGGTTTCCTATCTGTATGTCTGTCTGTATGTCTACCTGGTTTCCTATCTGTATGTCTGTCTGTATGTCTACCTGGTTTCCTATCTGTATGTCTGTCTGTATGTCTGTCTACCTGGTTTCCTATCTGTATCTGTCCGTATGTCTACCTGGTTTCCTATCTGTATGTCTGTCTGTATGTCTACCTGGTTTCCTATCTGTATGTCTGTATGTCAGTCTCTATGTCTACCTGGTTTCCTATCTGTATGTCTGTATGTCAGTCTGTATGTCTGTCTGTATGTCTACCTGGTTTCCTATCTGTATGTCTGTATGTCAGTCTCTATGTCTACCTGGTTTCCTATCTGTATGTCAGTCTGTATGTCTGTCTGTATGCCTCCCTGGTTTCCTATCTGTATGTCTGTCTGTATGTCTACCTGGTTTCCTATCTGTATCTGTATGTCTGTATGTCAGTCTGTATGTCTACCTGGTTTCCTATCTGTATGTCAGTCTGTATGTCTGTCTGTATGTCTACCTGGTTTCCTATCTGTATTTCTGTCTGTCTGTCTACCTGGTTTCCAATCTGTATGTCTGTATGTCAGTCTGTATGTCTGTCTGTATGTCTGTCTACCTGGTTTCCTATCTGTATCTGTATGTCTACCTGGTTTCCTATCTGTATATCCTTCTGTCTGATGCCAGCATTTGTCTCGTCTCGCCGTCCTCCCTTTGTCCTTTCCATACCGTTCGCTCTGTGGCTCTTTCGTCCCCCTAACCTGCCTCCCGTCCTTAGCTCACTCTCATTAAAGCGCCGCTGTGCTGCAGAGCACAGGCTGCAGCCAGGTTGACCCACCTGAGCCCTGTCGCACGCAAGAAGGGGGTCAGGTTGGACCGTGGACCACGAGCTCTCATTACTTCACTTCACCGTCCAGAGTTCAGCCTCGCGGTCAGCAGAGGGATCAGCCATCACAGGTGCGCTGGCCCTGGTCGCACCCACAAATGATGCATCCGCAGGTGACATACGCTCCCCCTAACAAGGGAGCTGAAGGAGCAGACGACTACAAGTCCATTTTGAGAGAGATGCCACGTGGGAATTGTAGGCGCAAGGATCGATGCTGAGTAGCAGTGAGCCGCGAATGTGGAGTTTTCACTTCTCGTTGCAATCAAGCTTGATTGAATACAGTGCAAGCTAATGAGGACAGAGGAAAACAAATGGAATTGTACCGTTTCCCTTTTCCGATGTACTGCTGGGGCGATGTGGTGCCTGATTAATTTGATCATGGGGTAATTGGTAGATTACTTTCCACATTATTGTCAACACCTATGCGGACAAAATGTAAGAAAATGCAATAACAATATTAATTTGGCAGCTGTTTCTGGAACACAAATCAATTTGGAGTGTATCTCTCAAGCCTTAGCAACAGATGGCTGTCTTAGTGACAACAGTGTAAATCCCTGCTAGTCACCGTGACACCCTATGTTTACGCATGTAGACACTTCTAGGGAAGAAAAAAAGTTGAGAAAAAAATATCCCATTGTCCAGCATTATCTGACAAAAGCTATTTCATTTCGGTACTGTACAATAGATACAGTTATTTATACAGCCACTACAATAGTAGCTCATTTGAATTAGTTAAAGGTCTCCCTATCTGGCTCTCTCAGACAATTGTTGTTGTCAACATTGTTGCTCTTGTCAGAACGGCAGATGCTTACTCTTTTCAAAACCAAAATGTCCCCAGTTCCACCCAGTCTCTCTGAAATGTAATGAATCACCTTCCCGTCGCAGAATGACAGCGGTGAGCGTACTCAGGAGGGACAACCTCACTTTGTGTCTCTCTGTTCCGCCTTCGGCAGCCACACCTATACGAAGGCAGGGGACAGAGGTTTGGTTGCAGGGGAAGGACGGAGGGACGGAGGGAGGGTGAGGATAGCCAGACATCTGGATCTATTATCAAAGCTAGACTCTCTACAAGGCCCGTCACTGTTTCCCCAATAGAAGAGCAAGCTTCTGGGACCCTTGATACAGCGACCCGGGTTCGAATCCGGCCCGGGCCTTTTGCTGCATGTCCTCCCCTCTCTCTGCCTACTGTTCTGTTAAATAAAGCATAAAATGCCACCCAAAAAATATCAAAAAAATTTAAAAGAAGAAGAACAGCTTCTTAGCAGAGAAAGCTAAACACTTCTCCCTTGTCAAAACATCGTGACAACATTCAGGTTGGAGTCTAGTCCAAGTAACGAAAAAAAGTAAAAAGAAAATGTGGAGAGTGAATAAAGAAGTGAGTAAGATAGACAGATGGATAGCCAAATAAACATCTAAAACTTGCAGGTTTGTTTGTCAGCCATGCCACCAAAAACTTTAAATTAAAAAGAGTTATTTTTCTTTTCCTCTTTACCTATAAGTTCCTCACATCGACTTTTGAACAAGAAGTTCAACACAACTTTTTCTATTTTTTTTGGCTGTGTATGCGAGATAAACAGGCTGTCTGACATATAGGTCACCCCAGCTGGAGTACCTGAAGCTGTTTCAATCACACCACTATTGATGTACACCCCATCTGGCCTGAAGTAGCCTGAAACACTCCTTAATTAAAACGGCCGTCTCTCTGTTCAAAACGTCAGGAAACCATTAGATGCTTGTCGCCAACGCAATCAAATGGAAAGAGAAAAGAGGAGCTATGTGTGTGTGTGTGTGTGTGTGTGTGTGTGTGGGAGTGTGTGTGTGTGTGTGTTGGAGGGGGCAGTTGTTAGATATAATATCCTCAACTCATATTTCTCATGAGGATTGGGGAAAAAAATATATCCACTCAAAGTTGAAAAGGCTCGCTGGAGATGACAAAAGTAACCCTATAGCCTATAGACAGGTGGTTATATTGCAGGTGTTGTCGGTTTTACATTTATAACTCTGTATATAACATACAGCCTCACATCCTCAGCATTTCTCACAGGTAACCCTATAGACAGGTGGTTATATTGCAGTTGCTGTCGGTTTTACATTTACTCTGTATATCACATTCTCAGTATTACTCACAGGTAACCTTGAAGATATGGTTTCATCATGAATAGAGGCATAACGTCTCTGGCTGACTAATGATGAATACAGTAAAAAATTGGCTGATATGTATCTCCCGGTTACAGACTATTGAGGCTGCAGGTGCGAGGCTGGAGTCAATGGGAACGAAAGGTACTGCACGTCCTGGTCTGAGTAAGGCAGTCTTATGTCCGTTTAAACTGTCTAAGGTCGAGTCTGGGGATCGAAGCCCTGCGCGCCATCAGATGAAATTAAGAGAGTGATGCGGGGTTTTTCACGTGCCATAGTTCATCACTGTGTGGAGGGGCGCCCTGTGCATGTTCTCATTAGGCCCGGCTTGTTGTCTGCCACGGGGCGCCAGCTCATGGCTGCCGGCTACATCGGCTAGCTAATGAGCCACGGCAGAAACGGAGGAGGAGGAGGAGGAGAAAGAGGAAGATTGGAGCTAAGAAAAAAGTGCCCAGATGGGGGGGGGGGGGGGGGGGGGGGGCGCAAGGTTTCGCTTCCTACACGAGCAGCCTTAGCGCAGCGTGACAGTGACACGCGACGGAGCGCGTGGTGAGCCCGCCGGCCCTGCAGGGAAAAAACAGCACTGTTCACTCACTCTTAATGAATCAATCAATTTCTCAAAGATAAATCACAACGAACGCCTCGCAACGGCCGACTGTCACAATGATGAATTCCTTCATTTCAAGTAATAAGCTAGCCCGAGAGTGATTTATCCTCGGTGCGCAGACTGCTACGCCAGTGGACAGAGGCGAGAGATACGACTATAGGTTTAATATGTCATTGAAATATTTCCCACATAGCCAGTGGATAAAGAGAGCCGTGGAGAAAAAAAAAGCAAACGCCCTGAAATGTGTTGATGTGAAATGGTTTCATTCAATCTGAAATCGGCTTTATAAGATGTTCAGTTGAATGAATCTTGTGCACAGGTTAACAGTGTCTGGCTGAGCTGGGCAAGCTAACTTATTCCTTGACAGTGGCAGATATCTGACATTTTGGTTGAGTTATGCACTGCACCTTTTCCTTTGCAGCAGCAGGAGTGCCTTCTAGCTATTCCTGGTATCACGCGGCGCCGAGATAAAGAGAGACTAAAAGCCGCTACATGCAAATGCTATCGATTGCCGTCGACTCTCTGGCCTACTTTGTGGCAAAGATGAAGTTGTTGTGATTCTAATAGCGACCTCCTCCCTGGCTAAGCAGGAGAGGTTTTCCGCGGTTAATCGATCTAAGCCACTGGCTTGCTCGGAGTAAACTGCAGAGCAATCTCCGCTTTCTCTCGTGTGCAAGGATTAAGACTCAGTGTTGTGGCCATTCCTTAACTCTTAACTTATCTACCGGGGTTGTAATTAGATGGAGGGCATAGCTCTTTGTGATAGATAACACCACTGCAGTAACAGCAGGCCATGTTTGTCTACTATTTACGTTTAATGTACATTTTGAATATGATTTGAAAACATTAATTGAAGCTTTATAATATCCCTTTTAGTGTGTGTGTGTGTGTGTGGGTGGTTGGGTGTGTGTGTGTGGGGGGGGGGGGGGGGTGGGGGGGGGGGTTGGGGCAAGAATTCTGTCTTATTTTCCCCGTTGGGAAAGTCAGGCAAAATAAAACGTTTACGCCGTTGAGTCAATATGAATTAGTTGAGATGATTTGCAGAGTTGTTTGATCATGTTCTTTACATCGAAAGAGTATAAAAAGATTCATATTAATACCAGCCGTCTTGTTCCCTTGCCATCAAACGGCAAACAGCTTAAGGTGTTTCATTATTTGCATAAGATTCAGAACTTTAATTTCCGACACAGCATGGATCAAGATTAGTCATGATTTCTGTAGCTACTGTATCAATGGGTGGGAGACAGATCAAACGCTTGGGACATAATAACATTAACTGAACCACGTAAGTCTAGCCTATACACTGCAAAAAATGTCATCCAAGCAAGACCAAATATCTTGTATCAAGCTAATATTTCCTAATTATCTTCTTAAGGATTGGATGTGGGATTATTCGACTTATTTCAAGACACTTATCAAGATAATTTTATTGTTCTATTGGCAGATTATTTTACTTGTTTGTTTGCTTTTATCTCTAAAATGCCATTCGTTCTTTCTCATTCCTTGTGAGGCAATGTTGACATGGATACACATGGGAATCCTCCACACTGAGTTATAGTCATTTTCCAGGCATACTGTCTAATAATAATTCGATAATCTCTCTCCCCCTGTTATGCACATACTAATGTGTTGCTTATTTATTTTCAGCACAGATCTCAAAGGTTACACATCTCCATTAGTCCTCCTCCATGTGACCCCCCCCCCCCCATGTGACCCCCGCCTCAATGCTCTCTTTCCTTTACAACTAATAGTCTGATAATTAATTAAAAACAAATGAGATATTCTCCCCAATTTATGCGCTGTGAAAATCCATCGCTTTAACGACTTGGGCAGAGCATGTAAAGACCTGTCACTGTGTTACATTGGCACATTAGGTTTTATTGAGCCCTCTGTATCTGTCTATGTGTGCGTGTGTACGTGTGTGTATATTACCTATTTGTGTGAATGTGTGCACGTTCGTGTGTGTGTGAGTGTGTGCTACAGAGTGAGTGAGCTCCGTTACCCTTTACCTCCGTCTCCCCAGACCCACATCCTGTTGTTAATATGCTGCGGGAGTCTCGGCAGAGATCATAGGTCACCGTTTAATTACACTGCCGCAAATTCTTAATTTTCAATTATGATGTCACAGGGGAGTTCACCTTGAGGAAGGACAGCCGAGGGAGACAGGTTTAGCCCAGCTCCTTCTAACCTTTCCGGAGACGCTTCCTTCCTCTGTTTTCTTTATGGGCGCCGTTTAGCATGGGCCCTATTTGCATGGAGGCTAGGGTATAATGAGGGTCCCATCCAGGTGAACGTTGTTAGGAGTGACCTGGGTGGAAGCAGCAGGGAGTGGCCCAGACTGCATGAGAGCTGTCTGTCTCAGGGGCAATTAGGACTAGGACCAACACAAACACAGACGCGCTCTCTCTCTCTCTCTCTCTCTCTCTCTCTCTCTCTCTCTCTCTCTCTCTCTCTCTCTCTCTCTCTCTCTCTCTCTCTCTCTCTCTCTCTCTCTCTCTCTCTCACACACACACATGCAAAGCCACTTTTCCAAAGAGAAAATGAAGGTGAAAAATTGCCTCCGAAAATGTCGTAAAACATTGTTTATTGAAGATCTAGTATAGAATAATATGTAAACTAGGAAGATTGTCAGTGGCTTACAAAAGAAGGCACTTTTCACAGCCAGAGCATGGCAGGTTTTCACAGCGTTTTGACCTAGAGGGAAACTGATTCATTCAAAATGTGATAAAAGTATACAAATGCCTTTTTGTTGTTGATGCTTTCAAACCTCGGTATGTGACAGCCAATGGGCTGCCTTCAGCAGGGCTACTTGGAGACACAGTTGGCACAGCTGAGCCCAATCAGGCGGAAAGCCTGTCACATACTACTGAGTGATAAAATGGCTCCTCAACCAAGTAGTAACTCTTTCTTTCCTTACTTTCTCTTTTTTCCTCTTCTCTCCTTTCCCTTTCACTCTTTATGTTTGTCTACCCGAACTCAGTAGGATTTTAAGTCCAGTCTACGCAACAACAAAAATCAAAAACCTTTATTCTCTCCCAGCATGGACAGTCACACCACTTTTAGTATTCGCCATCTTTGCCCTAACAAAAAAATTAAAAATAATGAAAGAAGCAAAATGAGGTTATTTTTACAACCTGGCACCGGTGGCCATTTTCCTAAAGTTAAAATGACGTGTAACCGAGCCAACTCCTCATTTTTCCGCACCCAAGGAGACACTTAGCTTCCCTTCTCACATTGTCATTCTTCCAACTGCCAAAGAGAGAGAGAGAGAAGGACAGAGTGGAACAAAAGAAGGAAGAGAGGAAAAGTTGGAGGTGGAACAAGCTGACTCACATTCTGCTGTCATCTGCAATTTTCTTTTTAAACTTTAACTTATCAAGCCAAAGAGAGAGACGGGGGGGCCGGGGGTGGGGGGCTGCTGATATGGCTGTGCTTCCCCAAGCAGCATAGTCGGTAGTGCATGGAGTATACCCTTCCCCAAGGGTTGGGGGTGGGATTCTTACAGGGGCTGCCCATATTAAAAATAGCTGGACTCATGACACTTACTGACTCCTCAGATGAAAGCATTCATCAAATAATCGTTGTTAAAACAATTGATTTATGTGACCTTGTCTTCTGTAACACGAGGGTGTGAACATTGTGTCCTCTCAAACTTTCAATATCAAATCGCAACCACAGATCCAGAGTCCTTAGAAAGCAGCGGCACTGGTTTATATTTATATATATATATATATATATATATATATATATATATATATATATACACACAGTACTGTGCAAAAGTTTTAGGCAGGTGGGTTGGGGACGGTGTAAAGTAAGAATGCTTTCAAAAGTAGAAATGTAAATAGTTTTTTTTCCCTCAACTAACAAAATGCAATGTGAATGAAAAGAAGAAAAATCTAAATCAAATCAATATTTCGTGTGACCACCCTTTGCCTTCAAAACAACATCACCTGCTTAAAACTTTTGCACAGTACTGTGTATGTATATATATATATATATATATATATATATATATATATATATATATATATATACAGTATGTATAGACTTCTGTGAGGAGACACTCCATCTCCCCTTTAACACCAGGGGGCTGAAACCAACAGGAACAGTCTGGAATGCTAAAACGTCTGGCAGTTTTCTTTAATATTTTACTTTGCCTCTGGTAGACGAGAGAGAGAGGGGGGGGGGGCAGAGAGAGAGAGGAGAGACAGAGAGAGGAGAGACAGAGAGGGAGAGAGAGAGAGAGAGAGAGAGAGAGAGAGAGAGAGACAGAGACAGAGACAGAGACAGAGACAGAGACAGACAGAACGAGAGGGGGAGCGAAGAGACAGAGACAGAGAGAGAGAGAGAGCAAGAGAGTGGGAAGTGGAGGAAGGGAGGACAGAGGAAGCAAGAGAGAGAGAGAGAGAGACATGCTGTGTTTTGAAGGGACTGCAAACCCCCGTTCCTAATTTATTGATAGACGCGGTACCTAAACGTTTCCACCGAGGTGACAGCCCCTGGCATCCACATAGGTTCTCTGCTGTTGTGAGGAAGCCCCTCAGCACTCTCCAGGAGTGTGAAACGGATGGAGGCGGGGGGTCTAATTGGACTGTGAATTCAAATGCACAGTTAAAGTGTTATTGTAGATAATGGACCAAGCCTTAAATACAGTAAAAGGTAGATTGAAAGAGCAGAAGGTGGCAGAAAAAAAGAAGAGAGACAGAGAGAGAGAGAGAGAGAGAGAGAGAAACAGATAGAGAGACAGATAGAGAGAGAGAGAGAGAGAGAGAGAGAAACAGATAGAGAGACAGATAGAGATGGTGACGGAAAGAGAGACAGAGAGAGAGAGACAGAGACGGAGAGAGAAAGAGAGAGAGAGAGAGAGAGAGAGAGAGAGAGATAGATTCCAGAGTTGGGTCCCGCGGGTGGAAGCCGGTCAGGTTGGAGGCCAGTTTGGATAAGATTTGGGTAGAGGGGGGAACACATCTCACTGAGCCCCCTGTTGCAAGGGGGACATGTTTGCACTGCGCTAATCAAGGATGGCTCAACAGCAGGGAACTGAAACAATATTTACCGCGCAGATGTGGTTAACAATCGCGGTAATGATGATAATAATAGCAACTTTAATAACCATAGCCTGGTCTCGGGGGAGCCCTATTTGCAGCGGCCAATCTCATATTAATTGCATGATGCATCCCGATAATTCAGCTCTAATGCATTCAGATAAATAGAGGGGGCAGAGCAACAGGGTTAGGTAACTGAAGGAGGAAGCAGGAGTTCTGAGAATAAACTAGGGCGACATGGAAGAGGACGGCACCTTAGAACGCCTCGATGTATTTAACAGATAAAAAAGCAGAGCGTGGGGGAGTAAAAAAATAAAAAATAAATGTAATCCCCTAGCGACATAGGTGGTCTCAGGACATGCAAATGATGTGGTTCTTTCCTGTGGAGAAGTCGTCCCCGTGCCCTTCACACGGCTCCCCGAGGCTGGGCTAGAACACGCGCTCATCAAGGGCACTGCCTTTTATCTCACACGTTACATCCTCCGAGGCCCGGAGACGCAAGACGGGGTGGGGCAAAGCCTGCGTGAGGGGAGAATGTTTTAAAAGAAAACACACACAGAGTGATGGAGGCTTCGCTCACTGTGAGGGAATGGGAGCTGTCCGGCTGTAGGCTTCCAATAACGCACAGGGAACCTGTCCAGCACGTTCTTACAATCGAAAACAAAAGTAGAAACAGAAACAGAAAAGCCTAGCATATTAAAGGGTATAATATTACTAATTCATTTAATTTGTATAGCGCTTCAAAGGGTGCGGTCTGTAAGTTTGAATCTCTAGCAAAATAATAATAATAATTAATTTAATTTGTATAAAAACGCTTTGCGATTGTAAAACATTACAACATATTTGAGAAATTATTGAGTTTATTACCTACCTCCTGGCAGATATCAATAAACGAAATGCCCTGAGATAATACTTGCTCTCTCTGAGCGTCCTAGACCCTCTATTCAATCTCTCAAAAATCTTTGGAAGCCCGGCAGTCACTAACCAATCATGACAGTTGTTGCAAAGAGGCGTGGCTACCTGCCTGTCAATCACCTCGACTTGTCCGACTAAAAGCACGGCTGTATCGGAGCAGTTTGACCCAGAAAACCTTCTGTATTGCTCATACTCACTCAGGTGAGGGAGCGCGCAGGCGTGTGTAAACACCATTTGAAGGGAGGGGCTGAGGAGAGGGATGGAAGGGATCAAGAACTCAGGAGGTTGGCTTTTTGGGCTGTTGTGATTCAAATTCTTGCAAAGTTTAGCCCGATTCTCTAGACTTTAAAGCGTAACAAATCACAGAGAAAGCACCAGAAGTGTTGTCAATTTGTTGCAATTCACCATCTCACTTTTTCTATCTGTCTGTCTTTCCTTCTGCGTTTCACTACCAATAAAAATGCTCCCATTATCTCTTTCTCTTTCGCTCTCTGTCTCTCTCTCTCTCTCTCTCTCTCTCTCTCTCTCTCTCTCTCTCCACACACACACACATACAAATAGTAAATAAATCAGAATGAACATTTTTGACTGAAACATCCCACCAAACAGATTCATCTTGTTGACATGGGAGACGTGGGGAATAGTTTTTGCTGCAGTGACATGCTGGCCTGTCACATCTGCCTCCAGGAGAGATTTATCAATATAACTTGTGCTGCAGTGTTGGCTCACAAGCCCCACGGAATCCCACTGCGTTAGCGGGTGGGGGTGGGGGTGGGGGGGTTGGGGGGTTATGTGCGTGTGTGTGTGTGTGTGTGTGTGGGTGGGGGGGGGGGGTCAACGGGAGGGAACGGCAGGCAGCAGCACCCAGTTGCTCTACAGCGCCCCCTCCCCCGCACCACCACCACCTCCCTGCGACCTATTGAGCCGACCTCTCCCTATAGCCTGCTGACTGGGGGTAAGGACCACCCCCCCTCCCCCCCCCACACACACACACACCCCACCCACCCTAATGGTGCACCGTAGGATAGACTAATACTATATGGCCGGTGTAGCAGTCTTCGGTCAGCACACTGCAATCAGACCCCAGTCACTAACGGCATGCTGCCTATGTATACTTGGAGAATGGAGGGGACGGTCATGGAATGAGAGCGAGGAGAGGGTGTCCCACCCTCAGGGCATCACTGACCCGTCCTGTGGTGGTAAGCTTCAGAGAGGGTTTAGGACGTTGGTCTGTGTGTGTCCATGGGCTATGAGTTTGGGTGTAGATTAGGTGGTGTGTGTATGCATGTGTGTGTGTGTGTGTGTGTGTGTGTCTGTTACCGCTCACTATCCACCACTCCGTGTGTTGTTAAGATCAGTCATTTGTCAGTGAGAATACGACCAGTGCTCTCGGACTCATCCATTGGCATGCAAATGTAAGGCAGAGCTCAAGGCCGCTTTGCTGTGAAACCTAAGTCATGTTCTGTTGCAACGCAAAGGGTTTCAATACAATGCTAGCCGGCATTTGGCTCATATATTCAGATCCCGACCACGTCTGTATCACATTCCACAATGCTGTCATTTCTAAGGGGTGGCAGATCCAGTGCCATAAATAATGTAACACTAAATTGAAAACTGCAGGCAAAAAAATCAAATGTCCCAGGTTTAACTATCCTAACAATGGCTTTCAACGGTTACATCACCATTACATAATTTTCCAACACTCTCGTCAACTATTCATGGCCTTTTCCAAGTCATCTATTGTTAAAGTGTCCGTGATGGTTCTGTGTGTATGACTATGGGATGTTATGGTACATGGTACATATTATGGTATTGTGGCTCACTAAGCGATGCAAATTGTAACGTAAACAAACAGCCATATTAATACTAATATTAATACTTGATGCAATGGGGGTTCATGCGCAGCGACAATTATTATGCATCATATAATTCAATAGAGCCAGACATAAATAAATTATATTGCAATAAACTGGTAATGCCATGTTTGCAAATTAAATATTCAGAGTTTTTACAACAACTGCTGTATTAGCAGAAAAAAAAAACCCGGCAAATTCTTTATGCTAATTCTTTAGCCTTGATGAACTAAAAGGGTTTTCTAATGCTGTACACAAAAACAAATGGAATGCTCAGCCTGGGCCTGATTCTTTATTGGTTTCATATTAATATAAATACATTATAAATACAAATGAATAGCCTTGCTTGCAAATATGCTAACCAAGCAATGATGCCATGTCGAATTGTTGAAAACATCCGTTAAATACAGGTTAACATCAGTTGATAGCCACACAACACTGCCATTTTAAGGAGTTGAGCTAGTCTTGTTTGGTAAAATTTGGTCACATAATGACAGATGTCAGATAAAACGTATTCAATAAACTTAAAAACTCAGAATTACTATAAACTATTGGTCTTCACTGTATACAACAGCGTCCATTTTATTCGTGTGTACGTATATTTCTACCGGTATACCACTGCCCTTTTGCTTTGGTCAGAGCAAGCAGCGTTTTTCGGCAGTCCTGCACGCTTGGCTGCACCCGCACCACCGTCGTCGGGCAACAGCACGTCTGAGGGGCTCCACAGGTCGCCATGGACACATGAGCACGATGGGAGGACAGACTGGCTACAAATGGACAGGGACACGCTCTGGCGACCATGGCAGGTGCACGCTTCCAGGAACCGCCTTACGCCTCGAACATATGGACCAGTCACACAATCTCATATACATGCATGTCCATAGGCACTCATCTATGAAAATATCCAATGACAAACTTATTACAGGTGTGTTCACGTGGAAAATCCTCTGCGTCGTGGATTTCTCTGGCTAAAGGGAGCGTTAAGGGGAATGTAGTGGAACTGAGAAACAGCATGTAGGAGGTTCATCTTGGAGCATCCCATAATGAGTGATCATTACGCAAATACAAAAGATGGCAGTTCAGGGGGCTGGGGGCCTTGGGCACTTATGCAATATGGTAAGACTGACAGCACCAGGTTAGTTTAGTAGGGGAAATACGTAAGGATGTTCTACCATAACAATGAACATGAAGAAATATGTAAGGATGTTCTACCATAACAATGAACATGAAGAAATATGTAAGGATGTTCTACCATAACAATGAACATAGACGAAATATGTAAGGATGTTCGACCAGGAATATAACAATGAATGTAACAGCATCTTCCTATGCACAATACAGCGAGTGTATATAGGCAAACAGCATCATTTCAAATCATTATGTAGACATTATAAGGATATATCCCCTCGGCCACGCTTCAGAAGACTGTGTTCTGTTCAGTACTTGCAGGGGCTTTTCATTCGCTTCCTCAGGACAAGAATTATCCGGATGCATTCGTTCCGCCTCTCTGTTGCACCAGAGATAATAGTCAAAGTAGCTTGTGATAAACACAAAGTACACAAAGAGTCCACCGTGCAATTTAAGCCTTCATTAAAGCAATTTCTCGCCCCTCTCCACGTTCTGCTGGCAGAAGATCGAGGCACTTTCAGAGAATGCTACCACAGAGAAGAGAACACTGTTGTTCTGCTCTGAAACAGTTCAACCACCCGGTCATGCCCCCTGAGGTTTCACAGAGGAAGCTGGGGGTGCCATAAAGGTGGAGGATGCGGTGATTTAGTTTAATCATCCCCATTGAGTGATAACCTTACTTAGGCATAGAATGATGACTGTTAGCACACAAAGGAAATCTTTCTGAATACTAAGGTGTGGCTGTGCTTTTATTCATATTGTGTGCTTTTTCCCCCCATCCCTGACATTACATTTGGAGTGATCAAAAGTAACAGATAAACACGTTTATTGTGTATTATGAAACTCCACGTCTTTCATAAATAAATAAATATATCCCTTTGTCTGTTCAGCTAGACAAAGCCAAGTTAAGAGCGGGAGAGTGAGAAAAGAGAGTGTGTAAGTGTGTGTTTGTCTGTGTGTGTGTGTGTGTGTGTAAGATATAGTGATAGAAACAGGAAGAGCAATAGTTCCAGTAGCATGGCTCAGCTGTATGATGGCCTCATCGCTCTCAGCCCTTTGGCCAAAGCCACTCAGGGGAATCAATTTACCAGGTGAGGGCCAGACTCTTGGGGCTGCTCCAGTGCACTGATAACCCACTGACTGACAGGCTCCACTTCTACCCACACGGAGAAGACAAGGGCGCCTACGTGGACACACAGTCGCAGAGGGGCAGGAGAGCACAAGCTCAGCGCGAGGCACAGAACCTCGAGGAATATGGGTTGCATTTTGATATATGGTAGAGGCAGACAGAGAGTGAGAGAGAGAAGGGGAGAGAGAGAGAGAGAGAGCGAGAGAGAGAGAGAGAGAGAGAGAGAGACTGCCTGTCTTCTTTCCCTCCATTGGAGTAAACATCAAACTTACCCACCTCTCACCCTGCCCGTATCTCTAAAGAAGTCTGAAAATACGGTTCCTAGACCCCGGGGTTCACTCCGTCTGCTCAGCCTCGGATCAAACCTTTAGGGCCTGCCCCAGGAGAGAGGAAAACAAGGGCTGCCTAGCCTCCCTCCTCCATCTTCAGCCTCAAACTCCCCCAGACCCTCACCACTACCAGGACACAGCTGGACCGGCTCACAGTTAAAGACTCCACAAAACAAAAACTCTCCAAATCTCCAAAAACTTCAAAAAAAAAGAAAAGCCTCTCTTAAAAAACAGAACAATAACTGACCGGGAGAAACAGAGAAAGAAAAGAAATGTTTCAGTTTTTTTGTTCTTTTTTTTTACTTTTTCCAAACTAATCAAAACCAGTCAACAGGCTACTTGTCTACTGCCTGACTAACTTCAGTTGGCTGGCCCCTGAAGCCATAAACCGACGCTTACCAGAGTGCAGTCATTAAAGGAATGACACGCTGCAAACATCAATACCTGCCCACAAGGCTTGGGGTGCAGGTCAATCATTCCAGTCAGTTATCGGTCTCCAAACAACAGCGCAAATTCATCACTGGATCTAATCACATTGAACACGTCAACATTTGGCTGGGAACAATATCCGCTAACGACATTAGTGACGGCCGAGTAATGTGATGTGATTTCCCCCAGTCAGGAACGGTGCTGATCGCTGGCACAGATGGATGAAGAGAAACGACGGGAAACCCAATGTTCTGCTGCTATCTACACGAGTACCCACACATACACACACACACGCGCATACACACACACACACACGCACACACACGCGCGCGCACACACGCACACACACGCACACACACACACACACACACACACACAATAACCCCAGTCAGAGCAGTGTGAGGCGGCAGAGAGCAGGGTAACACCAATGGATGCCTCTCCTCTGATACTAAAAGGAGGGTGGCTGTTCCCCTCTTGTTTCGTTGTCTTGTGGCTCTATAATTATGAGACAGAGTTGTTTTCCCAAAATAAAGAAGCGCGCGACACCTTGGGGTTAGCAGACTCGATTAACCTCCACGGAGGAAAGTCTAACAGTGAAAAGAGATGAACGGGAACGTGCCGTTAACGGAATCGCCGGGATGCATTTCGTTTACCTCTCTGAAGGTTCCCTCACACAAACACGTGTTTTTTTTTCCTGAGGCAATAATTGCTGGGCTTTCCAAGGGGATCCCTCAGGGGCTCAGATCAGCTTATCACACCAAACCCCTCGTTTTGCTCGCGTCACACAGAGCCTGCGTTTAACCTCCGTCAAAACGGCAGTCAGAGGGAACACGCTCTAAGTAGTAATGTGATATTGTCTGCCGTGTCCCTTTAGAGTCGTTTACTTCTGCTAGTATAATGAGAATACAACACGTACGGTCGTCATGTCGACCCACCAGTCCAACAAGTTGTTTATCACGGGGGGGGGGGGGGGGGGGGCGTCGTTGGATCTCTCCGCCTGTGAGGCACTGTATGCCAAAGGTTACAGTTACGGAAACAAACATAAAGCTACCAGCATACTGTAATTCCTTGGGATTACATTTAATTGGACACGATTGCTGCAGATCAGCACTGTGTCATTCTGTCTCGCTGGGCATCCATTTCTCAGTGAGACTAACCCTTGTATATTATTGACTGATTGATTGATTGAGTGATTGATTGATTGATTGATTGCCTCGTGGTTTAAACACTTGGATTCCAACCACATCTCAGCTCAGTCTTGCTGGCTGGTCTTCGCGTCATTTTATCAGACCTGTTTCATCCAAGGCCAAGCTGTTCATGTGCGCCATATCCATCTTGACTATTAAACCACAGCTGATGGGCACAGAGAACGCTGGTGTCTTAGAGAAGATGCGGATGGCTTCTTCCCCCCCCCCCCCCCCCCCCCCCCCCCCCCCCCCCCCCCCCCCCCCCCCCCCCCCCCCCCCCCCCCCCCCCCCCCCCCCCCCCCCCCCCCCCCCCCCCACCACCACACTCCGCCCCCCTCCCCCAAACATCTTTTGACAGATCTGCTTAGGAGCGTGGTGCTACTGCCACCATGTTTATTCATTGCCTTCTCTACCTACTCATCCGTCACTCCAGCCCTCCAAACGGTACCGTCTTAGATGAGTAAGCTTCCGTTGTGTTGTGGTTCAGCATTTAAAAAATATATATATATAAATATATATACATAAAGTCCCAGGATGTTCCTGTTCGCTCCATTGTGTTGCGAGCGCGTCCTATGAATAGAGCCTGCAGCGAAACGGCAGGCTTTCTGCTCCGCTATCTCCTTGACAGCCAAGCAGTCTCTCCCTGGGCCTAGCCTCTCCCCCACTCATCATCCCAGACTCCATACGACCTCCTCCTCTCCCCCCCTCATCATCCCAGACTCCATACGACCTCCTCCTCTCCCCCCCTCATCATCCCAGACTCCATACGACCTCCTCCTCTCCCCCCTCATCATCCCAGACTCCATACGACCTCCTCCTCTCCCCCCTCATCATCCCAGACTCCATACGACCTCCTCCTCTCCCCCCTCATCATCCCAGACTCCATACGACCTCCTCCTCTTTCTCCTCATCATCCCAGACTCCATACGACCTCCTCCTCTCCCCCCTCATCATCCCAGACTCCATACGACCTCCTCCTCTCCCCCCTCATCATCCCAGACTCCATACGACCTCCTCCTCTCCCCCCTCATCATCCCAGACTCCATACGACCTCCTCCTCTCCCCCCTCATCATCCCAGACTCCATACGACCTCCTCCTCTTCCCCCTCATCATCCCAGACTCCATACGACCTCCTCCTCTTTCTCCTCATCCTCCTTCTCTTTCTCCTCTTTCTACTCCTCCTCCTCCTCTTTCTCCTCCTTCTCCTCTTTCTCTTCTTCCTCCTCTTTCTCCTCTTTCTCCTCCTTCTCCTCTTTCGCTTCTTCCTCCTCTTCCTCCTCCTCTTTCTCCTCCTTCTCTTTCTCCGCCTACTCTTTCTGCTCTTTCTTTTCCTCTTTCTCCTCCCTCTCCTTCTCTTCCTCTTTCTCCTCCTTCTCTTTCTCCTCCTTCTCTTTCTCCGCCTACTCTTTCTGCTCTTTCTCTTCCTCTTTCTCCTCCTTCTCCTCTTTCTCTTCTTCCTCCTCTTCCTCCTCCTTTCTCCTTCTCTTTCTCTTCCTCTTTCTCCTCCTCCTCTTTCTCCTCCTTCTCCTCTTTCTCTTCTTCCTCCTCTTTCTCCTCCTCTTTCTCCTCCTTCTCTTTCTCCTCCTCCTCCTCTTTTCCCTCCTCTTCTGCTCCTTTCCCCATCTACTTATAGTCTCCTATGAATATGTTGATGGTATGTATACCCACGAATAGATAGGTCTGACAGTACAGTCACATTGATGTGTATATTTCTTATTTATTATGGTGCTGTGCTCAACCCCCTTATTTATTACTGCCTTGAGATGTTTAGATGTACTTGTTGTATGTCTGTATATGTATGGTGGCACTCAGTTTCCCCCCTACGGGAATTAATAAAGTATTTCGAATTGCATTTCTCTGCAGCAGTTTCTTTCTTTATTTCCCCTGCCTCCATGGTTCTCATTGCATTTGCCCCACTGTGCAGCGTCCTTGTCTGAGCCATGGTGGCCCCTGGTTGGGGTTGGACTAGCAGGCGAGCTGTGCTGGGGGAAAGAGAAGGCCATGCCTGGCACCCCAAATGAGACCTATGGGAGGTGGGGGTGGGGTTAGGAAAACCTTTGCTGTGGCGCTGTGCCAAAGGAGACCCAGGATATTGGTGTGCTGTCATACAAATACACACGCACGCGCACACACACACACACGCACACGCGCACACATGCACGCCCGCACACGTGCACGTGCGCGCACACAGACACAGACACACACACACACACACACACACACACTCACACACACGCACGCACAGACACAGTCACAAACACACACACACATGCATGTCTGAGCAAGCATGTGATGGGAATTGCAATGGGGAAAACAATAAAATTAGGGAGGGAAATTGGAAAACCAGAGAGAAAAGATGTAGGAGCTAAGAATGAAAACAAATACAAGCTTTCTCCTATTTCCACCTTTCTCAATAGACCTTACCAGCATGCCTGGATAAGTACTTTATAATTGAGCTACTCGCTATGAGGGAACAACAACAACAACAACAACAGTTTTTTTCCTAATTTGATAAACATAGCATCTAAACAATATTCCAGCAAGAATTCCTTACTGTGCTGCCCCCCATGTTGAAACCCCTGAAGCAACAGTGACTCAAAACTTGGTAATCCAATTATTGCAATCTGTGGATCGGTTGGGATACCCCCCCCCCAAGCAAGATGGCCTGTTGATGGCGGCATCACGCCAGCCCTCATCTCTGACCTGCTTCCAGCTGGTGCCATTTCCCAGCCCCAGATGAACCCGACTGTCTGATTACCCAGCATGCCTTCTGTTCCGTCCTAACGGGGACGGTAGCAGGCGGCCCGGAACGCCCGACAGGAAAACCGGCTCCGAGTGACCTTCGGCTGGGAGAGCACGGAGCAAACGCCACCTTTCCCAGGGCGCTTCCTCCCTGGACCAGCGCTGCCTGCCGCTGCAGCTTAGGAAATAGCTAGTGGCCCGGTCTTCAACCATGGGAACTACAGCTTAGGAAATAGCTAGTGGCCCGGTCTTCAACCATGGGAACTACAGCTTAGGAAATAGCTAGTGGCCCGGTCTTCAACCATGGGAACTACAGCTTAGGAAATAGCTAGTGGCCCGGTCTTCAACCATGGGAACTACAGCTTAGGAAATAGCTAGTGGCCCGGTCTTCAACCATGGGAACTACAGCGGCGCTGGCAAAAATTGAGTTTACTCAGCGGCGGACCAACGCAGTAATTGCCGGGATGTCAGGAGGGGGTTGTGGGAAATGTAGTTGATAGAGAGAGAGAGAGAGAGAGAGAGAGAGAGAGTTTGGCAGGTCCCTCCCCTCTAATCCAGCCTTGTGTCTTAGCCAGGGAGCTGTCAGCGGAAGACCGGCACCTTGCCCGACACCTTGCCTGGCACACGCACGGCCTGCCATGCTAGCTCTGCACACAGTGGTAGAGAGGGCCGGCCTTTTTTTAGTAGGGCACTGGGGCTTGTACTCATCTATCTTAACCAGGGGACTGTGAGGCGAGGTGTGACTGAGAAGCTGTCACTACTCTGGGGGGTAAGGCAGGGAAGTAGACATGGAGGGAAGGATAGAGGGAGGGAGGGAGAGAGGGAGGGAGGGAGAGAGGGAGGGAGGGAGGGACGGAGAGAGGGAGAGAGGGAGGAAGGGAGAGCTTGAGGGAGTAGGCTGGTGTTGATGGAGGACGCACAGAAACAGATGTTAGAGGTTGACTGCCAAGGTCACTGGGAGACAATGAGGTTTGTGGTCTGCTACGCTGCTGTCTGAAAAAGACGAACGGCCCACCAAAACGCCTCAGTACACAGGACAAAATTCTAATTCAACTATTTATTTGCTACAGGAAGAATAAACTCCCATTACGTTATTTTACATATAGTATATGGCTAGAGAGAGAAAAAAAAACAGAGAAAGCGAGATAAAGACAGAGAGAGAAGGAAAGAAAAGGGAGAGGAAAAATAGAGAGACAAAAAAGACCAAAGAAGAAAGGAAATGAATTCAAAGAGAGGAAGCTCTCCAACTGCTTCCTGAGAATGTGGATAGCTCTGTTATTGACAGAGACGTTTGGAGAGCATCTCAGCGTACTCCTTCACCTCTCTGTGTCATCTTTACGCTAAACCCACACTCCTATTCCGCCCACACGGTGTAGCAGTCCAAAAAACACATAATACCGTAAAAAAAAAGAAAGAAAACGGTTGGCTAGAGTAACAAGTAGTAACAACAATTAGCTGTTATGTTCATTTATGGATTTAGAGATATAGAAATGCTCTCTCTCTCTCTCTCTCTCTCTCTCACACACACACACACACACACACATGCCTACCAGACCCCTGGCCAATCCAGACCCCAACGTATTATTTGACAGCCTGTCGCCTTAGGCGTGTGGCCACATGTTTCATGCTGGAGCGATATATTTGTATATTTGTGTTGTGTTTCTCCGCTAAAGAATAAGCCGTAGCCGTGTTTTCTTAAAGATGGCTGTGCTGTGTTGGGGCTCTGCATGTGTCACTGCCACCACTCCTCCTCATAAGTCCCAAGGCTCTGTCTGAACGCTGCCATAACCTTACATTAAGGACAGGGAGAGTCAGGAGAGAGAGAGAGAGAGAGAGAGAGAGAGAGAGAGAGAGAGAGAGAGAGAGAGAGAGAGAGAGAGAGAGAGAGAGAGAGAGAGAGAGAGAGAGAGAGAGAGAGAGAGATAGAGATAGAGATAGAGAGAGAGAGAGAGAGAGAGATAGAGAGAGATGGATAGATAGATAGATAGATAGATAGATAGATAGATAGATAGATAGATAGATAGATAGATAGATAGATAGATAGATAGATAGATAGATAGATAGATAGATAGATAGATAGATAGATAGATAGATAGATAGATAAATAGACGGATAGAAAAAGAGAGAGAGGGAGCGACGGAAAGAGGGTGAGAATTAAAATAGATAGACAGACAGACAGACAGACAGACAGACAGACAGACAGACAGACAGACAGACAGACAGACAGACAGACAGACAGACAGACAGACAGACAGACAGACAGACAGACAGACAGACAGATGTGCCCTCCAGGCCTTCTTGTCTCCCGATTCCAAAGCCCTGACAAACCAAGCCGTGGCAAAAAGAGATACAAGAGAAACTCTTCGAGGTGGACTCTTCTCTTCTTCAGACAGTGTGGAGACAAAGAGCTGGATCTGTAAACCCGCTCGGAGGGCACTGGAGATGTTATGGCGTGTAATAATGTCCTTGAAGGCAGTCGTGAGCGACAGAAAGGATGCGTGATCTTACTTTTTACAAGTTCCATCTTTTTCTCTCCATCTCTATATCTCTCGTAACTAAATCTAATTAAACGAGTTCTTCCATTCTCCATCTCTCTCTCTCTGTATCTCTCTGTCTATCTCTGTCTCTATCTCTCTCTGGGAAGTCTGACCATGGTTCGGACAGCTACATCGTTTCTTATACGTCTGGATCAAACTCTCAGATCATTTATAAATGAGCTGCCGGACTGTGTGCTCAGGGAGAGAAGGTGAAGCGTGACTCCAGCACAAGAGCACTTTCTGGTAGAAAAGGGCTTTTTATTATGGATCAACTCCTGTGTTTTTCGGGCGGGAAAACATACTATGATCGAGTATGTAGTAGTAGTAGTATTAAATCGTACTGCAAGTGATGTAAATGTAAACACCCCGACCCCCAAATCCCACGTTTGGCTTGAGATGAAACGACAGCGGCTTAATAAGGGGGTGAGATAGACGCTACTTATTGAAACACACACACACACACACACACACACACACACACACACACACACACACACACACAAATAACATACACCCACACGCAGGTGCTGCTCATTCAGCTATGAGGTAATACACGTCTGAGTAATCCTGACAGCAGTTGGTGAGGAAAGGAAGGGAAGGAAAGCAAGATGGCTGCCAGGGAAGGTCAATATAATGAGTGTCAGGCTCAGTGGAGACTGGCCTGGGAAGAGGCACTGCGGAGGGGGAGTGACGGGATTAGGCTTAGCCTGGGTCTCAGGTGAGCTAAGCCTCCGTGTGTGTGTGTGTGGTAACAGCCGACACCTACTAAGATCTAAGCCACCTCACACCCAGGGAGCGTGTGCCACACAGAGTGTGTGTGTGTGTGTGTGTGCGTAGGTGGACACATGGCGTGGGTAGGTGCGAAGAGGTCATCCACAGCGTGCTGAAGGTCTCGCATACAGAGAGTCGTTGCTACATATGTTCCCTTCAGTGTCCTCTGGAACTCTAGCCTTGACACCTCTGACATCTGTGTGTGTACGTGTGTGTGTGTGTGTGTCCAGTCAAAGTCAACTATGCTGCAGGAGAGAGAGAGAGACAGAGAGAGAGAGAGAGAGAGAGAGAGAGAGAGAGAGAGAGAGAGAGGGGGATGGGGGGGGCGGGGCAGGGAGGGTTCACCAGACCCCCAACCCCTCTCGCCCTCTGAGTATCAGGAAAACGAAATGTGTCGAGGTTGGCTGAAAAGCTGCTCATCAGCGATTCGCCAGACGGAGGAGGGGGTCAGTACATCAGGACACACTACTCAGAGGGGGGGGGGGGGATGGGGGGGGATGGGGGAGGAAGGGGGAGTGCAGCGAGGGAGGATGCTAAGGGGGCTGGAGGGTTGGTGTGAAGGGGACACGGTTCATTACAGGACACCCAGGAGCTAGCGGTGGACAGGCAGGTCAGAGAGCTAGAGGGCAGAGCTCTGTGGAACGTCCTCCATTGTATAAACGCTTAAGTTTAAGAGCCGTTCCTTGTCCTCCAAGGCAATAGCTAAAATAAGAATATGAGAAAAACAAGCTTGTTTTCCATTTCCCTATTCTGAGTTATTACAAACTGGCAATAGCTAAAATAAGAATATGAGAAAAACGAGCTTCTTTTCCATTTCCCTATTCTGAGTTATTATAAACTATGAAAACATTAGAAGGGAGTGTATCACCACTGACCAACCCTCCCATTATCTAAGCTGCACTTATTATCTTATTATTTTACACTCTTATTATAAACTATCATTATCTTACACTCTTATTATAAACTATTATTATCTTACACTCTTATTATAAACTATTATTATCTTACACTCTTATTATAAACTATGAAAACATTAGAAAGGAGTCTTTATTATCTTTAAGCTGCACTTAGCTGATATTCTAGATTGATCTAGATTTGATATTTGGGATTTAATAACCCAACAGGTAGAGTCTTTGCATACTTTATAGTATTATATCTTATGTATATATGTATTGTGGGGTCTGGACTTGTGGCCTTCATCTTCTCTCATCTTGGCAGCTTTTGAAGTCGTTTTCCCCTTATCAAAAGAAATAAGCTTCATAAGTTCATAAGAACCTGCGCTTCGAGTAGTCTTGATTCACACGAATGCCCGGACATTGTTTTGCATTAGCCAATCGTATTTGAGAGCATCATTGCATTGTATTGTACTATGTCGTCATGTCACAGACGGGGTTTTTCATTCATTATTCAACGCGTGTTTGTTGTAAATACCTCCGCTTGATTCCACCAAAGAGATCTGGTTCTCCGCGTGCTTCTCACTGTGCAAATAAAAGGTGAAATATGTTGGTCCAGCACCACTCCCTCGGGGCCTCATAATGTTTGTTCCTATACCACATAAACGAGCCGACTCTCAGGGGGGTCTCTGTGGGATTATGGCTCATCCCCCTGTCTGACACTCTTCCCTACTTACACCGGCATCACCGGCTAAGCACTGCCCTCACAGGGACCACATGCTGCACCGTAAAACACTGCCTTCCCTCCAGTCCTCCAGGATTACAGTGTTTCTGGGCGTGTGTGTGTGTGTGTGTGTGTGTTTCGGTGCTTGTGGGTGTATAATAATGTTGAGAGAATAATGTTCCTGTAGATTTCTTGGAATAAGAGGTTGTACTGGGATTACTAAGCGGGCTAGCCAGCCCGCAACACAATATTCCACAATAATTAAACTCTCAGGCAACAACGCAGAACCAAAATCATAGTGTTTGTAGATTCACACGAACCTACAATGATGAGTCAAAGTGCAAAGTGAGAGTAGAGTTAAGTGTATAGTCAAACTAAAGTATACAGAAGTGTAGTATGGCACA
>CM030173.1:41483536-41573536 GCA_017639675.1 Aplochiton taeniatus
GCCAGGGACAGTGTCGGTAGTGGTGGCAACGCCTCGCACCACAACACCGCCAGATAGCCAGGGAAATGTCTCGCTAATGGTTGAAGAAATATCCCCCCTCAACCCCCCACCCCCCCACCCCCCAAAAAAAATTCTCAATTTCTCAGTTAAACGACGTGTAAAATGGTTTCCGTAGCGACTGTGCCATTACTTTCCCTCTCTTCCACCCTTCTATCTACAGTAAGTCTCTCTCCCTCTCTCTCTCTCGCTCTCTCTCTCTCTCTGTCTCTCTCTCTCTCTCTCTCTCTCTCTCTCTCTAACTCATTCTTCTCTTGAAGAAAAAGGACCCTCCTGGCGTGCAGATCTGTGAGCGGAATCAACTCTGCGGAGAGAGAGAGAGAGAGAGAGAGAGAGAGAGAGAGAGAGAGCTCGTCGGGAAGCAGACGCTGGGCAGAGGAAAAGACCGCGATGGCCGCCCTCACGCGGGCCCGCCAGCCCAAACACCAGCACATCTCCCCGTCATTACTTCCTGTCTGCGTGTGCACACACTGGGCCACAGCAGCCCGAGGCACAGACTTCATGGAACATACATGGAAGCCGCTGCCATATCCACGGCGTGAGACGGCCTGGAGAGAGTCGCTGAGGCTGGGATTGACTTGTGACTCCTCAGGGGTCTAGGCCTTGGGAAACTAGCAATCATCCACAATATGGAGGAAACTCATTAACAGTCCAGCATCTCTCTTGAATCCAAGGGAGCCGGCACTCTTTGGTCACATCCGCCTCCTCTCCTCTTATTGTTGCTGACAGCAGCACACATCCCTTTGAAGTGGAAAGGAGTGTGTGTGTGTGTGTGTGTGTGTGTCCGTGTTTGTGTGTGTGATGGAGAGTGAAAGAGACAGTCGCAAAGGCAAAGAGGGAAGCTAGAATGATTTCATCTTTAACTAATGCCTATTAATGAAAATCTTTCATCACGATGAGAGAGAGAGAGATAGTGAGAGAGTGAGCGACAGAGAGAGAGAGAGATGGATAATGAGAGAGGAAGAGAGAGAGAGAGATTGAGGGAGAGAGAAAGAAAAGGGAGTTTCATAAAAACAGTTTCAAATAAAACCTTACTGGTAAACCACAGTGGAGAAAGGCTTTTTATATCAATTTATAACAGGTAAATTATTAATGGGCATATTTTGTTTTATTTATACTCAAATGGATGAACACATGATCTGACCTGATAACACGATGCTGTTATGCCATATAACGTATGTTTAAGCTGATACGCAATGCAAGGTTAGACTGATGACACAAAGTCTTATGAATAGGCATCTGTGCAGACACACAGTATGATGCCCTTTGATGGAGGCTGATACAGGCTTCCCATAAAATGCATTCTGCACATCTACGTCCCATTGTCATCGGGTTCAGCATTAACTAAGTTCCCTCTTCACTCCACTACGCCTAGTTGGAGAGCCACAAAAAGCATCTTAGCCACATCACTTGCACTCAAACCTCAAATATAGATGAGCTATTTGACATTTCATGTTTGCTCGCAGCAACAAACACCACTAGGCCACGGCGTTAGATCAAAAGCCAATATTTGGCTAAAAGAAAAGCCAAAGAAAAGGTCTGTTTCCCCGTCGCTGACTTGAAAGAACCTGACAGGCGTCGTGGACGTAACACCCCCCCCCCCCCCCCCCCCACACACACACACACACAGCTTCCCACTTCCATGTTGGCGGCGCCGGTGGTGGGGTGCGCGAACCCCCACACCCCAGGGGAGTGGGGAATCGTTTTAGACAAGGCTGCTGAACTATAGGTATCGATGGAAAACCCCAGGAGCTTATTACTGCTTCTCTTCCCCTTAATATTGAAGAAGACCCCCAATGGTTTTCCAGCGGGCTCGCGCTATACCAGACCGCCAAAACTCACTGGATTCTCCACAGCTGAAGAGACTGGGAAGATGAGGGGTGTGAACATAGGGATAGTAGAGACTTTAATTCCAGTAGAAACAAGGAAAGGAAGTTAAGTATTAAAATGAGAAAGTACTGCTGCCAGGGCTGGCAAATGCATCTCAGCTTTTCGAAGGGCCACTCTTTGAATGCAGTTAATTACCTCGAAGTTATCAAGCAGTGGCTTACTGCCTTAACGTGTATATTTTCAGTTCATTGCAAGTTTGGGTCAAGCTACAGCATATCGGATAATATTCTTTGAATTGCCAACGCAAAAAAATAGGTAGGTCTGAGAGTGGAGAAAAATCCATTCCTTCTTCTCGAGGTCAATCCGTTTGTCAGTTAATGATCCTGTCTACCCCCGTCAGATGAAAAACATGCCGTGCTGACTGCCCACGCACGCACGTGTGCATGAGTGTGCGTGTGCATGTGTGTGTGTGATTGAGTGTGTGTGTGTGTGTGCTACTGAGCAACAGAAATAAATGGGAGAGAGAGGGACCGAGAGAGACCATGTGCTTCGAGCATGATAGAGACAGACAGTAGAAAATGTGCACGTGTATATAAGTGTGTGTGTGTGTGTGTGTGTGTGTTATGGAACAATACAAAGTGGAGGGAGAGAGCGGGGAGGCATGTCCTTTGAGAACGAGAAAGAAAGAAAGAGAGTGTTCACGTGTACATAAGTGTGTGTGTGTGTGTGTGTGTGTGTGCGTGCATGCGTGCGTGCGTGTGTGTGTGCATGTATTGGTGAGCAGCAAACATCTCCTGCTCAGTGGAGCTCCTCTCCACTGTGGAGGACTGTTGTGGAGCGGTGTTTGTATTGACTAAAAACAGCAGGCCATGTCTGTGTGTCAGCCGGTACACAGGGCACTCAGAAACCATTCAGACCCCTTCACTTCACTGACAGTCTGTTACGTTACAGGCTTATTCTAGAGGGGACTAGACTCATCCTCTCTCTTTACAATCTACGCAAAATATCCCATAATACAAAAGTGAAATCAGGTTCGTAAAAATTTAAGAAAAATAAATAACTGCTGAAACATGACATTTGGATGGCAGGTGTACCAAGCTTGCAGTGTCATACCCAAGAGGACTTGAAGCTATAATCACTGCAGGCGCCTCAACAAAGCAATGAATAAAGGGTCTGAATACTTATGTAAATGGCATTTATAGGTTTTTAATATGTTTGCACACATTTCTACAGACCTTTTTTACATTGTGTCATTATGAGGTATTGTGTGTAGATTGATGAAAAGAAAAAAAAAGTGTATCCCTTACTTCAGAATAAGGCTGTAACGAGACAAAATGTGTACAAATTGAAGGGGCCTGGATACTTTCTGAATGCAGTGTATGACTATGCATGAATGCACAGGCAGAAGTGCATGTACTGACACGCACGCACACGCACACACACACACACACACTCCCTTGACTGCTACATAAATCAACCCATATGTGTTTACCAACAATAGGTGGGCTTCCGCCCTCAGGGCCTGCTGTCACTCAGTGATAAATTAATTAGCCAACAGATGCCTGAGCACTCCTTGTCTCTCTCTCTGCCAGCGGTAGCAATGCTCGGCCTTTCAAGAGCTTATGCTTATTGTACGGGAAAACACCTACTGCGTGTGCGCACACACACACACACACACACACACACACACACACTCACTCACTCACTCACTCACTCACTCACTCACTCACTCACTCGCTGTGGACCGAACCACTAAATCACCACGTGGAGAACCTGTAATCAAATCCCAATGTCTTACTTTAATAGGCTTAATAAACTGCGGAATCTGCAGGGGCTCTTTACAACTGGCACAACCTAATACAGGGGAAAAAAACAAACAAGCAAATATGTGTGTGAGTGTGTGCGTGTGTGCTGGGTAAATACTCCGGCAAAACTGACAGTTAATATCCGCAGCCCCACAGCAGCAGCTCAACAGAGAGCACATTAAAAGATCAGGCGGGTTCTGATGAGGTGGCGGGGGTGCTTACCTTCTTACCTTCTTCATCCCAGCGGGTACAACAACGAGGCTAGCTGCCGCTAACCACTTGGACCCCATTAGGGCCGCCGTGCACCCCTCCGACGCTAATTAATGGAGTGCGATTAGCGGCCGTTAACCTTTGCGGCGCCTCGCCCAGCCAGTGGAACGGGGCGGGCGTCGCTTCGGGGAGGGGGGGGGGGGACAAAGGTGGCGTTGTGAAGGAGTGGCAGAGGGCGGGGAGATTGTAGACTCAGAACAGAGTAGAATGGACAGACAGCGTAGTTCTGTTGCAATTTGAAAACAGTGATGGCGTAGCCCGACACGTTATAGAACAGTGGCAGTGGGAGGTAAGACCGTAGACGTACAAATAGTAGAATGGACAGACAGGCTGGTTCCCTTGTGATTGGATTCACTGGGATGCCTAAGAAGAGATGCAGAGATGCAGACCTGCAGCTAACTAGCGACGTTTGTCAGGGGGAACAACAACAAATAACAGATCTAAGGACTACCTCGACAGAGGAAAAGGACTAAGTTCTACCTAGACAGAGGAGAAGGACTAAGTTCTACACCGACAGAGAAGGACTAAGTTCTACCTCGACAGAGGAAAAGGACTAAGTTCTACACCGACAGAGGAGCAGGACTAAGTTTTACCTTGACAGAGGAGAAGGACTAAGCTCTACCTCGACAGAGGAGAAGGACTAAGTTCTACCTCGACAGAGGAAAAGGACTAAGTTCTACACCGACAGAGGAGCAGGACTAAGTTCTACCTCGACAGAGGAGAAGGACTAAGCTCTACCTCGACAGAGGAGAAGGACTAAGTTCTACACCGACAGAGGAGAAGGACTAAGTTCTACTTCGACAGAGGAGAAGGACTAAGCTCTACCTCGACAGAGGAGAAGGACTAAGTTCTACCTCGACAGAGGAGAAGGACTAAGCTCTACCTCGACAGAAGAGAAGGACTAAGCTCTACTTCGACAGAGGAGAAGGACTAAGCTCTACCTCGACAGAGGAAAAGGACTAAGTTCTACCTCGACAGAGGAGATGGACTAAGTTCTACACCGACAGAGGAGAAGGACTAAGTTCTACACCGACAGAGGATAAGGACTAAGTTCTACCTCGACAGAGAAGGACTAAGTTCTACCTCGACAGAGGAGAAGGACTAAGCTCTACCTCGACAGAGGATAAGGACTAAGTTCTACCTCGACAGAGGAGAAGGACTAAGTTCTACCTCGACAGAGGAGAAGGACTAAGCTCTACCTCGACAGAGGAGAAGGACTAATTTCTACACCGACAGAGGAGGACTAAGTTCTACACCGACAGAGGAGAAGGACTAAGTTCTACCTCGACAGAGGCAAAGGACTAAGTTCTAACTCGACAGAGGAGAAGGACTAAGTTCTACCTCGACAGAGGAGAAGGACTAAGTTCTACACTGACAGAGGAGGACTAAGTTCTACACCGACAGAGGATAAGGACTAAGTTCTACCTCGACAGAGGAAAAGGACTAAGTTCTACCTCGACAGAGGAGAAGGAGTAAGTTCTACACCGACTGAGGAGAAGGACTAAGTTCTACCTCGACAGAGGAGAAGGACTAAGCTCTACCTCGACAGAGGAGAAGGACTAAGTTCTACACCGACTGAGGAGAAGGACTAAGTTCTACCTCGACAGAGGAGAAGGACTAAGTTCTACCTCGACAGAGGAGAAGGACTAAGTTCTACCTCGACAGAGGAGAAGGACTAAGCTCTACCTCGACAGAGGAGAAGGACTAAGTTCTACCTCGACAGAGGAGAAGGACTAAGCTCGACAGAGGAGAAGGACTAAGCTCTACCTCGACAGAGGAGAAGGACTAAGTTCTACCTCGACAGAGGAGAAGGACTAAGCTCGACAGAGGAGAAGGACTAAGCTCTACCTCGACAGAGGAGAAGGACTAAGTTCTACCTCGACAGAGGAGAAGGACTAAGTTCTACCTCGACAGAGGAGAAGGACTAAGTTCTATCTCGACAGAGGAGAAGGACTAAGTTCTACCTCGACAGAGGAGAAGGACTAAGCTCTACCTCGACAGAGGAGAAGGACTAAGCTCTACCTCGACAGAGGAGAAGGACTAAGTTCTACCTCGACAGAGGAGAAGGACTAAGCTCTACCTCGACAGAGGAGAAGGACTAAGTTCTACCTCGACAGAGGAGAAGGACTAAGCTCGACAGAGGAGAAGGACTAAGCTCTACCTCGACAGAGGAGAAGGACTAAGCTCTACCTCGACAGAGGATAAGGACTAAGCTCTACCTCGACAGAGGATAAGGACTAAGCTCTACCTCGACAGAGGAGAAGGACTAAGTTCTACCTCGACAGAGGAGAAGGACTAAGTTCTACCTCGACAGAGGAGAAGGACTAAGTTCTACCTCGACAGAGGAGAAGGACTAAGTTCTACCTCGACAGAGGAGAAGGACTAAGCTCTACCTCGACAGAGGAGAAGGACTAAGTTCTACCTCGACAGAGGAGAAGGACTAAGTTCTACACCGACTGAGGAGAAGGACTAAGTTCTACCTCGACAGAGGAGAAGGACTAAGTTCTACCTCGACAGAGGAGAAGGACTAAGCTCTACCTCAACAGAGGAGAAGGACTAAGCTCTACCTCGACAGAGGAGAAGGACTTGTCTAAAATGCCAGGTGGGGAATGCGGAACGAAACGGACAAATCCATTCTTCTTATTCTATTTCTACGGTACACAGACAGGGTATCAAACAAGCCAGGGGTGCTTTGGAAAGCCTAAACTTGGCTGTACAGAAGCTTAGGCCTATGAATTAAAGTCAATGTGCTATTGTATCTATCTGGAAAATGCATTAATAAACTCTTCGTCTTTTTCTCCCCCATGCGTTTTCTCGTGAGGTTGAAAATGGGCCGTTATCTTTAACTAACTACATGACAAGCGCCAAGTTGCTTTGGTTTGAGTTTGAAAACGGGGATGAATTGAATTGGACACCGAGCGGTAGGCCTGAAAAACGGCCACGTGCGAGCACAGCAGAGGACAGAGGAGAAAAGCCACAGCACACAGCGTGTCTATTGGCCCACCACAGAAGACGCCCCTGCTCTCCACTCGCTCTTCAACTTCCCATAATCCACGGCAGCGGCGCTTTGCCTCGGCAAACGTTATCTGTTGACCAGAGGATGTGCGGTTTGGCGGGAGGAGGGAGTAATTATCGCTCGGCGTAATTATATTTTTTCTCCAGTGTGCGGACCCTAATCCATCATATTGATGGTACACACAGCTCCCTGTGGGGAGCCTACGCTTTCTGAATATTCATATTCCACGCAGGGGGAATCACATTTCCCTGCAGTCACATGGTGAAAGTGCACCAGAGGGAGGAGCAGGATGTTCAGAACCGTAGTGCCTTGAGGAAGTTGTACAGTATAGGAAAGCGGCTGAGTGTTAACGCTGTTTAAAGATGTCTTCCCCTCAGCGAACCCCGGTGGTGCATCATCATCACGCTCACCATTTTGAACCTCCTCCTCATTTTGGGGCATGGTTGGTAAGACTCTGCGGGCATGGCTTCAAGGATAATCCAGGGCTCTTTAATAGAACTGTGGAATTACAGACAGGGAGGAGGGGGGGGGGGGGGTTGAAAGAACAATTTTTACATAGCCTAGCTGCTTTGAACCCCCCCTCCAATCCCCCCAAAAGTAATTGAAGTTCAACGGCGTTCTGAGCTGCTGTAGATAGAGCGAAGGCGAGTTCCCTCATACTGTCTAGCCATGGCCAATTGGATTAGTCAGAAGACCGATAACACCAGGAGAGGGAAGCTCTTTCTTCTCGTATCACAGGCGTCTAAATGGGGGGGGGATTAAGGCCACTTGCTCCAGATAGAAATGGGAAAAGGCAACAAGGAGGGAGGGTGGGCAAAAAAAAATCCTTTCACTGGAAAAAAAATGATGTTCTTCTTTGGGTGGGCAATAAGCTGTACAAAGACCCACTCAGATCACAATGCATAATGCAAACTTAGCCGTCTGTGGAAACCGCCTGTGTTCAACCTTGGAGGAAACATACACAAAGGCTGGAAATACAGTGGGTATGCAGCACTAAGCACTTGAAAAAAACATGGATAGGGTGAAAGTCACCCGCGCCAAGATGCAAAGTAGCATGCGTCTTCATACCAATCTACAAAGTTGATTGTAACTAAAAATGTAATTTACTGAAATAAAATATAAACTTAAATTAATAGTCGAACAATACAAAGCAAGTATACTGTATAGAGACCAGCAAAAACAATGTAGTACTGTGTCACACAAATCCTCATCTGAGAGAGACACGGTCTAATTGCAATTGTGTCCACAGTGGCACAAGTCCGTTCTATGCACATGAAAGAGCCGTTCAGTCGGAATAAAGTCAATGACGTTTTTCATGAACTCCACATTCCATCAAACGCACTGAATGAGTTTCAAATCTTCATACAAATCTCTCTCTCGCTGCCTTACAATGAAGGGTGGTACATGTCTGATTGAATGTTATTGTAACTATTATGAGTAGCCCAGAATAATAGGAGTAGAGACGTTCATTCACACGTTCATGGAGGCAAGGCTTATACACACGTTTTACAGTCATTGCCTTATTGCTCATGCCTTTTGTTGAAACATTCAATTGAGTGAAATGGTAATTATAGATCAGCAAGCTTAATCGACCATCAATGGCGTGGAGGGAAAAAGCCAATATTTTGGTTTTAAGTTATTGGCACACACACACGGAATCCAGGCATCCACAGATGCACTGTGCACGCGCACGCGCGCACACACACACACACACACACACACACACACACACACACACACACACACACACACACAATCCAGGCATCCACAGCTGCAATACGCACACATACACACACCCAGACACACCCACACACCCACCCACCCACCCACCCACCCACCCACCCACCCACACACACACACACACACACACACACACACACACACACACACACACACACACACAGACAAAGGTCCTCTGCTTCCATTCCACCATGCATTTCCATCAGCGGCTCCACACAACAATAATTTCTCAGACAGAAAAGCCATTCCGGCCGAGGGAGTTATCCGAGTGGAAGATATCGAAATGTAAAAATGTCATAGAAACTGCGTGCGGGCAGTTTGGAAACTGTCACCCTTGGAGGGGACAGTCATCTTCTCGCGTTTCCCTCCAGCGTCTTCCCTGTCGCTGGGGCGGGCATCTCGTGGCCATGTTAAAGTTTAACGCTGATAAAAGCTGACTAACATCACGGGAAATGAATGTTACATGTGAGCCAGAGTGCTTCCAAAGCCTTCTCTCTGTGAGGACAAACTTAGATCCCTAACCATTGGAGATGACTGGCAGCTTGAGCTGGGACCGCCGCTTATCACATGAGGTCTGTGGTGGAGCTCCAAGGTGGGACTGTGTTGCTGTGACAGAGCTAAGGTATTGAGGTCTGTGGTGGAGCTCCAAGGTGGGACTGTGTTGCTGTGACAGAGCTAAGGTATTGATGTCTGTGGTGGAGCTCCAAGGTGGGACTGTGTTGCTGTGACAGAGCTAAGGTATTGAGGTCTGTGGTGGAGCTCCAAGGTGGGACACACACACACACACACACACACACACACACGCAGACAAAGGTCCTCTGCTTCCATTCCGCCATGCATTTCCATCAGCACAACACAACAATAATTTGTTGGTAAGGTATTGAGGTATTGTGATGGAGCTCTGCCTTAGGACCCATGGTTGTAGAGCAGAGGGCTCAAAAGTGGGAATCAAGAGAGGAAGAAGTATGTATTGAATGAGGGTGTCATGTGTTTGTAAAACCAAAACGGACAAGTCTAGCGCTAAGAAAATAAGACATGAGAGGCAAAAAAAAAAGAAGATCAGAAAAAATGTGGGTATGATTACCATGGCAACGGTCTCTGCAGATTAATTAGGGAGTGTACAGAGGTATCACCACCTCCACAGTTAAACTACCGACTTTGTTCTAGCGTTGATGAGCCAAAGTTACTTTAATTAGGCAGCCACTCTCTTTGTTCTCTGCTGTTCAAGAGAACTTTGTCTCTGCTTCTTCTCGGCGAGACGTCACACCAAGGTCACAAACAGAATCATGGGAATTTGTGTCTTTGCACTGGCACAACCGGTACATTTTTTTTAATTTAAACTTGTAAGTAGACGATATCTTGTGTAACCGATACCTTAGATATTTTTAGGCTATTAGCTTATTAAGAGTGGCCATATTTAGACAGACCAACACACAGGGGCAAGTTTTAATGGGCTGAGTGAGGTGCTGATAGAAATGACCGTTCCAGTTAAAGCCTCCACAGTCTGTTACTGTGTCCTCGTCTTTGTTCTCATGGCTAATTAACGTGCCTAAAATGGCGGTTGAGGACTTGGGGGCGTTCAATAGGTTTGATTAACGCAGACATGAATCAGAGATTCATGGGTTTCACTGAGAACGACTCTCAAAGGCTCCGACTGGTCCGCCATCTTGTATTCCGCATTCTCTTTCTAGTGTACACCGCCCCACCTAAGCTCCATCCCTCCTGCCACTTCTCTACAGTTGGTCTCTGCTTGAAGTCATGTTGGCGGCTCACTTTTCCTCATTAACTCATGCACTGTTTTTTGGTATGGCAGCTGGAGAGAGAGAGGGAGGGAGGGAGGGAGGGAGGGAGACAGGGGAGGGGTAGAAGGGGGTAGGGGGTAGGTAGAGTTGGAGAAAGAGAGGTAGGGAGACAGAGAGAGGAGGGGACTGAAGGGGGTAGGGGGTAGGTAGAGCTGGAGAGAGAGAGGGAAGAAGGGAGGGAGACAGACAGACAGAGGAGGGGTAGAAGGGGGTAGGTAGAGCTGGAGAGAGAGAGGGAAGAAGGGAGGGAGACAGACAGACAGAGGAGGGGTAGAAGGGGGTAGGTAGAGCTGGAGAGAGAGGGGGGGGGAAACATAGAGAGGAGGGGGTAGAAAGTGATAGGAAGAGCTGGAGAGAGAGAGACAGACAGAAGAGGGGGTAGAAGGTTCCTCTTGTAGCAGTCTTGATATGCAATTTAATATTTTACCTGCAGTTGTAGCAGGTATGGCAGTATGTGTGTGTGTGCGTGTGTGTGCGTGCGTGCGTGTATCTTAAGCATGTGTGTGAGTCTGTTTGTTTGTGTGACTGAAAGGACAATTCATCATTCTCTTTCTTTCTTTCTGTGGAGCAAGTCAAATACCCTACACGTTTGTCTCTTTGCCAAAGCTCACCGATAACAATGGTTGGTATATATATATATTTATATATTATAAAAAATACATCAAAATGATTATACTTGTTGAACCTTTACACCTACTAAGTACTACGGATGAACACTTGACATGTTATCCAGTCATACACCTAGTACACCTAGTCATGTCTTTAACCTCGCTCCTTCCCTCTCTCCCGTTCACCTTTGACCCTCTGTGGTAAACACTGTGAACTAGCTTGTACCCCCCCCGACACACACACACACACACACACACACACACAGTAGTATATTTATACATATCTACACGGCATACTCAAAGCAGATGCAAATGAATAGATAAGAAAACCGCTATGATGAAATGTTTTCATAATGTCACTTGACAACTTTTCCCCACCAACAATCTCCTTCCTCCAAACACACACAAACACACACACCCACATTCACACACACACACACACACACACACGCACACACGCAAACACACACACACACACACACACACACACACACACACACACACACACACACACACACACACACACACACACTGTGGACCACACACAACAACTCTTCATTCCCTTCATCTCTTTCCCTGTCTCCACTGGAATAGGTACAAAGTATCTTTGTCAAGCTGTGGCGCTGTGAAGATGCTCTGTTTGAAATACGATGAGCCATCACATGTAATCAGCAAGGGAGATTGTGGTGAGGTGCCATGAAATTTGGTCTACATTTTTACATAGACAATGTGGGGTGCAAACGGTCTGGCTCCAATGCATGTAGCTACGTGCATTTGTTAAATCTTTGCATTAAATACACGCAGTATAAACGGTATATATATATATATATGTATACATATATATATATATATATATATATATATATATATATATATATATATATATATATATATTAATACAAATGAAAAATAAATGAATAGACGCACAGATGCAAAGAGATAGTCTTTGCTAACTTTTCTTACATTGTATGTCATCTCATTATTTCAAATTTACATGACAAGTAGGGACACAACAGTGCCAGCTCTTCCCCTGTATTGTATTCCATTCGCTGCACCCTTAGGCTTCACAATGTCTCTCTCTTTTGTCCCTGCTTCACACTATTTTGCTCCTCAGTGCAATCCTTTCATTAACTTCAATTATTTGTGTTTACTGGTCTTAACCTATACGTGTAAATACACACTATGCAAATACAAATGATTGCTGCAAGTACATTGTCTGGAATTCCCTTGCTTATTTTTTCCTCAATAAAAGTAAAAAAAAAAAAAAAGAGCATGAATTATTTAAACATTAACAAACGAGTTTATTTCCCCTCAGGAAACAATGTGTGTCGTGGCCAGTTCGTCTTCTAAAACAATAAACCGAAAGGATTTGTTCAGGGTATTTTAGGATTGTTTAAGCTGTGCACAGTTGTAGTTACATGTATGCCTTACCTTTAGGGCACACGCTTATTTTAAGGTCATCGGTTTCTGTAAGCATATTACCATAACTCTGTGCTTGGAACTGTAGTACTTTCGAATTGACCAACTAAGCCAGCATATTTTTATTATTCTTTTTTTTTTTTTTTTTTACAAAATCACACTTTTTCTTTTCTAGTTTCATCTTGCCCAAATCTTGTTAGTGGTTCAGTCGGCGGCCAATGTCAACCCAGGAGGGAATACAAAACCTCCAGACAGTTTTCAAGGCTGGCACATCCTCCCTCCAGGACAAACAGACTGTCTACACTGCACAATCCTCCGACTGCATCAAAAACCACCGGCAAAGTCCAAGATGAGTGCCAATTTGGACGACGAGGAAATGATATACTGGGCAATGGCCGTTACGCTGATGAAAAGAAGTATGAGAAATCGCTTTCTATCTAAAGCAGCCCCAGCAGTTGCATTCTTTTCCTGGTAACGTTCGGCAGGCTACGAGATAAAAGCAGCCTCCTTGGCGGTTGGCTCCTAAACAGTGGATGATGATTTATTTGGTAATCTACCTTTGCCCTTATTGTTTCCAACCCAGTGGATTCCCGCTAAATAAAACAGAGATGTCTGCTGATGTAAAACGCCCACAGCACGAGTCTATTGGACAAAACATATCAGGGACATTTAAATATTACCCAATTTCATGCTGCTCTTGTTCATGAGAGGACGGCAGAGGTAGTGTACTGTAATGTATTGCTCCTGTCAGACCGGCTACACTTGGCTGGGTTGGACTAGACATAGGCCAGGCTGAGCTAAGCTAAGCTAAGAGGCCCGGGAGTGGAGTGCAGAATAGGCTCTGCTTTAATGGACAGGTGAACAGCGCTCTGCTGAGCCTCAGTGGATCCCAGCCCCCTCATCTCTGGCTTTGCCATCTCTCCTCCCTGCTCTTACCCCGAGAGAGCGGGCCAAAACAGATTTCATCCCACCTGACAACCAGGTGAAATGTGTTTGTGTGGGATGCGTGCATCTGCACATTTTACTTTGTGGAGTGGTGGGTGGATGCATATGTGTGTGTGTGTGTGTGTGTGTCTGTGTGTGTGTGTCTGTGTGTGTGTGTATGTGTGTGTGTGCATGCACACGGGGGGGTGGTACGTGTATAGACTATAGGCCGACAGCGGCGCACATGGTGCTTCAGCTCATAGGTACGGTGTGGCAGCCTCCTCCTCTGATTAACCCAGTGGGGGAGAACGAGGGTGAGGACAGGGGAGGAAGTGGGTGAGGACAGCTGGGAGCTGAGACAGCCCCATAATAGAGGCCTGCGGGAGTGGGTGAAGAATGAGATTATCAGAGTGCCCATTAGGGGGTAGGGAGAGGTGGGGGTGTGTTTGGAAAGCCTTTCATTTTGGATGGCGGAACAATAAACAAGGTCTAATAACGCCATGTCCTCCTCGGTATGTAAGCGTTCACGAAACACCAGGCGCCATTTGCATTGCTGAGTTTTCGCTAAAACTAGTTTGGAGTGCATTTGTATGCTAATTTGAGCACATATTGTACATTGTCTAAACTCAGCGCTGTTCGTTTCAGTGCAAGACACAACCAAACCACCTTTGTTTCACAGGGCTAAAGATTGATAGAGTAGATTGGAACTCTCGCAGATAGTTTCTGTTGCCGTGGCTCTGGCAAACCATCAGCGCTGAAACGTTCTCTCTTTTTTTTTAGGGAGGGAGAAAATTTTCCATTATAGCTTGACATTTTTTTTTTTGTATGAAGTTTGATAACTTTTACTCACACTTTTCTCAAGCTTTTGGTCCAATCTCAAACTTTGATAGAAAAGTTGAACTCAAGCTCTGAATAGGCAAAAAAATAAAATGTCTTCATCCATTGTTAGTATGTTGATGAAAATGTATTGCTGCATTTTGAGGGCCATGCTTGCAAAAAACAGACCTTTAGTAATATCGGTCATGAGGCTTTCCCTGGTTTGCTGACCCCCCAACCCCCCCACCCGCCCAATCCGGAAAGCCCGGTCTCTGCTCCTGCCCCCCCCCAGCCCCTCGAAAGCCTTTATAGAAGGTGGCCTCAGCTGCCCTCTCCCTGGACTCTCCTTGGCCCCGCCTTTCTTCCGGTATTCAGCGTCAGCTCTGTTTCAGCCCTGGTGGTATCTACCAGAACCCCCAGTCACTCGCCAGTCGCGGCCCAAGCGGACCGATCGATGAGCGGCCGGGACTCCTGCTGCAATCACTGACCCGATCCCCAGCCACCGCTTGGCCCGTCGAGCCCGTCTCCAGAGCCCCGGGCAGAGAGCTGTATTTCTGCTGAGCGCGGTTCTGGGGCCGGGGAGGGCGTCGCAATGATTCCACCCCGCACAAGTCTCTCCCACAACTCCTCCACTTCCCTCACGGAAATTCACGAAAGGCCTTCTCTATCTCATCACACACACTGTACTGAGTTAAAAAAAAATGTCGCTGCATTTCTATCCCGTCTGGCTGCAGATTTAGTGTGTGTGATTTGAGTGCAGTCTGCATTGCGGGTGATGTAGTCTGAAGAAAAGCAGGATGAATCACAATCTACTCTTTGAATGAAATGGGCTAGTGACAAAAAAGAGGCGGCCTACTGCTAAGCCGCCATTATGTCAGCGACGGCCATCTCTCTCTAATCTGTCTCTCCTTGTCAGCACGGAAGCTTTGTGTGGCTCTGGGGGTAGTTGAGTTGATGACGCGCCAGAATACCTGAGGGTGTTTTTGTAAGTTCATAAACGAGGCATTCCAGATATCTGTCTCCATGGCAACCCCGACCTGGAGTCCCACGTCTCTGCTTAACATCTCCGGTTGGGTCTTGACGGGGGGGGGGGCAGCGAATACAACGGCTCGTTGGGAACACCTGCCGTCTGAGTGACAATGGGGGGGGGGGGGGGGGGGGGGGAATGACGTAAACGGTATATTTTCCCCCAACGACAGGGCAGTAAGCTCCGCGCTCATTCTCCTGCCTCCTCCAGCATTGTCCCGGGGAACAGTCTGCTTGGTGAAACCCACCAGCTGAGGCGTCACCGGGGCTCCGGTACGATGTTTGCTTTGGCCCAGGTTTCCTCCTGGGCAGGAGCCTCCCCGCCGAGCAGCTGCTGCAGTACAACTAATGAAGCTGTGGGCGTCGGGGCTAAATGGCTGAGGCGTGCGTAGCTTTAGCTACGGCCTCGCGTAGCCATCCCTCCAAATCTCGTCTCTGTGTAGAGAGCTAGGACCGAGGGTAGTTACTGCCTAGCGGTGGCAGCTAACCACTTCTAGCTAGCGCACTGTAGCATTCAGGGGCTTGGGAGTCATGGAGGAGTTCATCATTAGTCAACAATTTAAAAACATCTTTACTTAAGCCCCCCCCCTCCCCGGTCTGTCACACTCACTGCTACTGATAGGACCCCCCCCGCACCCACAAACCCCCCACCAGTACCAGAGAGTGGCAATGTCTCGTGAGTAATAGGGAAACGAGGTCGCTTTTCTACAGCGATGGCGTGTGTCAGCGTGGCACCCAGCCTTTCCCGCGAGGCCTTTCGCTTCGCACACAGGCACCTCTCTCATATGCGAGCGCTTCGCACATCTCACACCCGTGCCGTTTCCACGCACACCGAGTCCGCATTGAGACGAGCAGACACGGCGAGAGTACAGTACAGTGCACACACGGAGCTCCCGGGCGGCGTCTCGCGCCTCGCCCCGGAATGTGAAATTAGCAGCGGCGTCGGGGCGTCGGGAGAGAGAGCAGCTGACGCCAGGCTGAATGTGTCTGTGCCTTTAATCTTTCCCACGGCCGCTCTTTGGCTCGCCGCGTGTATGACTTAATTCATCTCTCAGCCTCTTCAAACAGACTCGGCGATGAGACCACTCGGCGGAGAGAGACTGCTGATTGAGTTAAAAGACCTTACTTATTGCCAAGTCAAAAGTCAAACTTTGTCTCACCTCGGAAAACATGAGAGCAGGCGCGGAGTGTAAGCGTTCCGGTGATGGTTTTTAATTCGACGCTCGGTGATTCTTTAGTGGCCAGGGAGAAGACCTTTTGAAATACCACGTCTTCAGCGAGCAGACATCCGTGCATGGAGATCCTTGATTTATACAAAAGGACAAACATATTGTCAAAGGTTTAGCGTTGGAGCATTATATTGATTTTTACGCAAATAACAGTTCACAAAGGCCCAATGTAAAGTCATTGTAGTAGTCTGTATTACAGTAAAGAAAAATATGTAAGGTAGATTTTTCAAACGGAGCCGTGGAAGGCTGCCACCTGGACTGGGGAACGGATTAGTGAGGAGTGAGAGGTTTGCAAAGGAAAAAAAAAAAAGCTTTTCCAGCATGGAAGTTAAACAATCCGTTTCAATACCATCCCTGAAGTGTAAACGGTCACAGGCTTGTAGTTATATTTAAGCCTGTGACCGTTCCTCTCACCGCCATCTTAGTTGCGAATAAATCCTTTTGCTAATAGATTGTGAAAGAGATGCAGCAGCTACAATATGTTGATATTTTGGTTACAAAAAGAGAAACCTGTGACTTAACTTCATGTCCCATACACTTTTCTGTAGCTGCCGGTGATGACATCACAGGGACAGTGCTCAACTGCATGTGACAGGTGTTGGAACCTCCAGACAAAGAAATCCCCTCTCTTTTTACATCTGAATGAGTAGATGTGTGTGTGTATGTGTGTGTGTGGGAGGGGGGAGCGTTGAAGGAACACCCTTGACTGAGTCAGTTCTTCAGCTAAGCTAAAGGGAGACCCTGCCTGCCTCCAGTCCCATGAGCGGACTAGCCGTGGTGTCACTGCGTGTTAGCGTCAACCCCCTCGGCCAGAGCCACGGCACTGAGGTGAGTCAGAGCCAAAGTTGACGTTTGTTACCATGGCTCCAAGAAGAAACCACTCGGGTCTCTTTCACTCTTCTTTCCTTATGTTTTATGTTTCATCTCTCTCTCTCTCTCTCTCTCTCTCTCTCTCTATGAATAAGTCATAATTGCGAACAGCAGACAATTTCCCATGCCGTGCAGGACGTGTGTTTTGAAAAGTTTCAAGACTTAAAGAGCAGAGTGAACAAGGGAATACAAAGGGGAAAAGAACAGGATGGATTGAGATGAATGGCCAGAGCGAGACTTTGTTTATGCTCTCAAGAGCCTGCCTCAGAATTAGGAGGGCTTCAAAAAAATACCTTGTTTACCTTCGCAGTACCAGTAAATAATAAATAGTGAATAAATATTTTAAAAATAAAAAAAAAAGATGTATATATCGAAGAGGTATTCAAGGCACTTCAAATGTTTCCCCATCAAAGGGTTTTGCCAAGCAGAAGGCTAATTACTCTGAGAAATCCTGACTTTCACCAGGATTTTGGTCGAAAAATCTCTTAAAGGCACAATGTCACCTTTGAAGCAAGCTTGTCCTTTGAGGTCTCATTGTATGGATTAGTGACACGCTGATCTGCTGCAGCGCTGTTGGATTAAAACCAGGAAGTACATGGCTTTAAAATACGACCACACACAGTGTTTTTAGATATAACCTTAAAGTTAGTTTAAAAAGGAAAGGATTATTACAGTAAAACAGTTCATAGATAGGAAATAGGTACATTGTTTATTTACCAGTCTATTTTTGTTGAATATCTCGCATTAGACTTGAACAGTCAATCACTTGGATGCTAAGTTTGTTAGAATCCTTTCTGCCTCTCCCAAACCCAGGCGGGTCTACATACTGTAGCTACACTGTGCTTATATTCTAATTTTCGCTGTCTTGTTTCATTGCACAAATATCTATATCTGGCCGTCTCCCTTAACCTCTAGACGCTCATCGGAGTTCGCATCGAGTTTGATTTACCTCAGAGTGACTTGTCTCACACCCAGGAACAGGACGCATCCTGACTGTGCTCTGAAGAGCCCACGGTCTACGAGTCAAAGGTTTGCCATTGTGACACCGACACTGATAAACCAACGCTCTCAGGCCCAGTGTCAAGAACCTGGCAGATACACATATTATGTATCCGAGACTATCAGGCAAGCAGAGGCCGCCATCGGATACCATTTCACCAGAAATGATCCACATTATATGTGACTAATATGAAACCAGACAAGGATTTTCCATGGTGGTGCATGGATGGCATACGCCTATGTGACAACCAGCAGGACTCCCATCAGTCAATCCTCTTCGATAATTACATGCAATCACACTCTTATTTCTGTCCTTGTTGTTCTCAGCTCAGCGCCTGCTGGGTGAGGCGAAAGAGATCGGCACATTTAATGGCTCCGTAAGCTCGGCGTCCAGATCCAGCGCCCATGTATGTATTTACGCTCCGACCCTGAGAATCCAGGCCTTTCGGTCGTGACGTTACGGCTCCTAAACGCAGGCGACCACGCCAACACCACAGGAGCAAAAAAATATAATATCCAAATGTAATGGCATCCTCACGAAGAACGAAGAGGTGACGCTTGCGCTGTCTTTATCGACATTTCATCATGTAGGGAAAACACACCTTAAGTTGAACACCTTCCAACTGCCAATGAAACCACTGGAGGATCCCAGCTGATGAAAGGCAGGGGCGTCTGAACCGGGGGGGCGGGGCTGTCTCGTTTATGTCAACACCAGACATTCAATTTTAGTAACTAGCACTCGACTTTCTCTTGGCATTGCCTTCTTTTCAGAGTCAAGCTAGCGTGTGTGAAGCACTGTGAGGGACGTTGTTGTATGGGAAAGCACAAGGATCCATCAGAGAAGGGCAGAGCACGCACAAAAATTGGTTCACAGGATAAGGATCTTCATTGGATTTTACTTGATTGTAGTCCTTTGTGTGTGTGTGTGTGTGTGTGTGTGTGTGGGCGCGCATTGCATTGAACATTGCAACCAGTTGACCGCGTCTAATTCACGCCAGCTATGCGCTTTTTGTTTCTGACTCTCAGCTCCGTCTCATTCCAATGGGAGTCCCGTGCCTGCGATCCCCGCGTCAACTCCACCTCCAGTCTCGCAGAGAGAGGCTGTGTTTAATCTATCATTTAGGAGGATTAGTTGGAAAGGGCCTATTTCAAAAAGAAAAGGAAAAAAGAAACAGTGCACTGCGTGTTTCTCCAACAACCTGTCTCCCCTAACGCCCTGCCTGTGGGATTTTAAGGAGGGGATAGAAGAGCCCTGTCTTGTCTGGGTCTATCCAGAGGTGCTAGTAAACCGAGTTAGCATTGATTTAGCACTTAGCAGGCCAGACGCTGGAGACACTAAAAGCCCCTTTCTAACATCCCGCATATTAAGATTCATTTTGAGTGAAGACAGAGGATGAGGAAGAAGTTGGAGAGAGCGAGAGAGAGAGAGCATGAGAGAGAGAGAGAGAGAGAGAGAGAGAGAGAGAGAGAGAGAGAGAGAGAGAGAGAAAGAGTGAGAAGCATGTGAGAGAGAGAGAAAGAGAGAGAAAGAGTGTGAGAGATAGAGAGAGAGTGAGAGAAAGCATGTGTGAGTGAGAGAGAGAGGGAGTGAGAGTGTGAGAGAGATAGAGAAAGAGAGTGGAATAGGAGGGACAACATTTCACTATATTATTAAACTTGTATCGCGTAATACGAGTCCTGCAGAGGTGCTTAGTGGAGCTTCCATTGTTCATCCTTTGCAGTCACACGAGTCTGTAGACTGAATCCCACTCTGAAACTCTCTGCATTTGTGTGTTTACCTCATGCGTGAGTTAGATAGTGTGTGTTTATGTGTGTGTAAGTGTGAAGGAAACGTTTGTTTTCACCTCAGAGGGACCATAGCATCTCCTATGTCTCATATATATGACGGGCAGGACTTCAATTTTTTTTCTTTTTTCTTCACCATGCACCCGATGAAACGTTAACAGCATGCCTATCGGGAAGTCGAACCCTTGTTTGTTTAGCATAGTCCTTACAGGCAACTCTGCCCCATCGATTTCAGCTCGAGTTTACAAGGTTTGGGTTTCTTAATGATTCCCGAGGTCCTTTTCCTGTTTGACCAGAATAACCGTGCCCTCGGGACCGACTGCTTCCATCTGAGCCGGGCTTTGGTGAAGACACACTCTCAAAATCCAATCTTTAACTACAGGACAGGACTGTTACCGTTTATGGGTGAACTTAAAGGGAAAGATTAAAGGCTTGTGTAACTATGTGTGTAAGGCCAGGCCAGGTGACAATGTAGATTAAGAATGTGACGTGTAAAGATGATTGACGCGGATCTTAAGTATAATCGCCAAGGCAGAATGGACAGCAAGTGTATTCCATGTCAAACCCAAAACAGAAAATGTGTTTATTTAAAAGAAACGTTTCATAAATCTTAGTTTTGAACCGCCAATGATAATGTGAGGTCACAAAACAGACAGATAAAAAACAATATATATGTATACATACTATACGTATGTATCTATAACATGTGGCCCAATATCTGTATGTATTTATTTAACTGTGCAGTGGAGGACACAGGTGATCTGGTGAGCAGTGAATCATACGAGTGTTAGGTGCAGTGATTAGCACTGCCAATGGCTGCAGGGATAATTACGTTGGACTACTCCACAACACAAAGAGGGCAGGCGACTGAGATAGAGTGGGAGTATAATGGTTGGGGTCCTCAGAGTATTAGCTCAACGTTTCTGATTGTACATCCAGAGAGCTCTGCCAGCGCTGTTGCAAGCCGCGAGCCATGAGACCTAGGCCTGTCCTCGGTACCCATTAAGAGCACATCTCCCCTTCTCAATGGCAGCCAAAACAGTTCTTTGTGACCGAGGAAGGGCCAGGAAAGGAGTGGTGATTAATGCACATTATGCTCAGAAATATAACCTGTGCCCCTCTGGGACTTTCACAATCGTAATTCTCCCCCTTTATTCCCAGTGAAAGAAAGTTTTTCTTTTCGCACGGCCTTCGCCGTGCAGCTGAAGAAGTTTTTTTTTTTTCCTCTTTCTTTTTTCTTTTTTTCTGTCTCTGGAGGAAATGAGGAAAAAAAGAGTCTCCGATATGAGTCTGTCTTCTTGGTAATGGCTTACGGACGCAGGGACATGGCTTTGGTCATTGGAAATCCTAAACAAAGCCCAAGGTGTTTTGGCCGTCTGATTTGGGGAACAAAGGGAGCGGGATTGGCTATTATATCTGGGTGGCGGGGGGTGGGTGGGGGATGTTGTTGGGGGGGGGGGGGGGTCGGGGCGGAGCGGGGGACGGCAGACAGACGGACAGACCCCAGGTGCACTGTCTTACATGGAGGAAATTGAGCAAACACGAGGTAAGTGAGATGGAGGGCTGTCTCCGGCCAAGAGGGGCGTTAGGCGCGACCATCCGTCCCGATTAGGTTTCCTCATTGCCAGCAACACAACACGCGTCCAGCCAAAGGGGCCTCTGGAGATTGGACTGGTATAGATCTGCCGCTGTAAATAGCTCGGAGAGAGCTATTCCAGTAAGAGATTGGCCCTAATCAAAAGCTGGCAACAGCTATTAGGTGAAGTCAATGTACGCTGGAGTAAATAGGCGATATTGATGTGAATGGGATGGTTAGCACAGCTCAAAGGAGGTGAGCAGAGCGTTCAGAATCAGACCATGTGACGGACAGCTGGGTCACACACACAGTACTGTAAACACACACAGCTAACACACACACACTGTGAACACACACAGCTAACACACACACACTGTGAACAAAAACATCTAATATAAGTCCTAGGCCAACACAAACATGCTCCCTGTGGCAGTTGAGCACAGCAGAGCCTTTTTACATGGAACAGCTAAGATGTGTCAGCACAAACACATATTCACACACAAACACACACACACACACACACACACACAACACGCACAAACATGCAACATACATCCCCAGTGAGGCGTAAATATGTTGCCTAGCTGGCGTTGGTGAAGTATGGCTGCCCTGTGCCCAGGAGAAAGAAGAGAAGGGAAAGGGTAAGAAGCTACACAGAGAGGAGTGGAGAGGAGGGGAGGGGAGGGGAGGGGAGAGGAGAGGAGAGGAGAGGAGAGGAGAGGAGAGGAGAGGAGAGGAGAGGAGAGGAGAGGAGAGGAGAGGAGAGGGGAGGGGAGGGGAGGGGAGAGGGCGACCCCCCGCCAACTCACACACACACACAAACATACACACAGGAAAAGGTACAAGAAGGGAAGAACTGGTTGCTATAGCCCGCCAATCAAACCGATGGAGAGGGGAAAAAAAGATGAACGGAAGATGGAGAAAAAAACAAACAGCCAGTCTGAGGAGAGTTGGGGATATTTAGGCGTGCCTGTTTCCCCATGATGGAGCAGAGGACAAGGCAGGAGAGAGGAGAGGAGGAGGGATACAGCAGAGCAACGGAGGAGTGTGTTGACAGAAATGTCTGAATAATCCAGTAATAAAACGCTGCGCCTCATGGCTGGGACATGCTTATATAAAGCTATTAATGTGTCACTGTCTCCTCTCAGGTATGCGACCGAAGAGCCTTTTGTTTGAGACTGTGAGTAGGGGTTTTGCTTTTTTTTTTGTCTCTCTGTCTCTCAGCAGACAAGTCACATTTGGTTTGGTTAGGTTTGGTAGAGCTGGTTTCCCGCTGTGCGGGAGTCGGCCTGCTAGAATTAGCCCCCTCGCAGGGCAGGACGGTCCGGAAACACACGGAATCCCTGCAGAGCGGGCTTTCTTGGGGACCCCCTCAGGTTGTGTGTACGAGGGCAGATCGTTTTTTTAACGACTTAAGGAAATCGAAGGCGAAGATTAGGGTCGGCCAAAACGGCAGCAAAACATAGAACACAAAGTCACATAGAAACGATATTACGAACAGGATCAAATAATTGGGTTTTAAAATTCAGTTATAAAAAGGCTCGATTTCGACACCTTTCACGATAGTTTTGAAACCCCTCAAAAAAAAACAGCTGAGAAAGCTTTAGGGAGTTCTGTTGAGAAGTAAAAGGGACTGAATACATAAAGAAGATTTTACCCATCTTGGTCCGAGCCCTAAGGACTGATAATAAACGCTTTTCCTGTGAACGTAAGGAAGAATTCCCCATTCTTAAAAAAAAAATGAGGGTACAGAAATAAAACGGAAGAAAGCCTAACATTGGCTTACAAAATAAACATGTACCAATGGCTTAGTCTTCGTTGAGACAAAGCAGGCCGTTTAACTTCAAGATAGTTCAAGAGAGTTCAAGATAGAGTGATGAGTGAGTGACATGCAATTCGTGATAAACCTCAGTGCACCGTGATTAACAGTGTCGATCCTACGCACTGAGAAGAGACACGTATATACAATTCAAGTCCTATTAGTCAAGAACAGTTAATAGATAACTATTGATAGACATTGAAGATGCACCCATTTCCCTCTGTCTGAACTTGGTCCAGTCATCCATATTGTCTGAGTTTGGGCCAGTCATCCATATTATCTGAGTTTGGGCCAGTCATCCATCCACTGGCTTCCCTTCCGCCTGTCCTACTCTAACACCATTATCCCCCTGCAGCCTGAACCACTCCAGATAACAACTCTACTTTACACTGTGTACAGTACAGCTGCCTTACATGTGGTTCTCTTTGTTTTTAAATTTCCTTCAATCTTCTCTCTCTCTCTCTCTCTCTCTCTCTCTCTCTCTCTCTCTCTCTCTCTCTCTCTCTCTCTCTCTCTCTCTCTCTCTCTCTCTCTCTCTCTCTCTCTCTCTCTCTCTCTCTCTCTCTCTCTCTCTCTCTCTCTCTCTCTCTCTCTCTCTCTCTCTCTCTCTCTCTCTCTCTCTCTCTCTCTCTCTCTCTCTCTCTCTCTCTCTCTCTCTCTCTCTCTCTCTCTCTCTCTCTCTCTCTCTCTCTCTCTCTCTCTCTCTCTCTCTCTCTCTCTCTCTCTCTCTCTCTCTCTCTCTCTCTCTCTCTCTGATTTATTCATCCCCGTACTATCCCGGATCAGTCTTCATTGGTCAGCGCGGGCTCAGCAACAGAAAAAGAAGCCTGTCTCCTGTTGCGACCAGAGATAGCTATGCCCAGCCTCGTCCACAGGTCTTTCCAGGAAGTGATCTTTGCTGTAGTCAGGAAATGAGAAACTTTATCGGCTCCGGTTATGAAGCGCTGTATTATAAATGTCGTATTATAATATGTTGTTTGTTCCAAGCTCAAAACGCTGCTATAAATAAAGATATTGAATAATCTAAGTTGGAAATAAAAATGTATGTATTTTAATTTGATGAGCTAGAGTATGATGGTTAATAATAAATAACAAGCCCCAAAGGACACTTTCCCGAAAGAGGAGGAGACACTGTCTAAAATAAATACATTTTTCATTTCTCTTCAGTAATATTCACCAACTACATTCAATATTCAAGGTAGTGATATAGATAGCCTCACAGTCCCTATAAATTCTTGACAGCCTTAAACATTGATGTGTGTGTGTGTGTGTGTGTGCCTTCACATGAATACACGATACCACCTGCCACATAAGCCAAGGCCAGAGCCAAGCCCACCACAGGTAATAAGGGAGATTATTCAGTGGTTTATCTGAATCGCTTTATCACAGACAAATGCAGGGCTTTGGTTAAAGGTGCACAACCACGCACGGCATCCAATCAGATTCCTGCATTCAATCAACCTCCTGCCTTCCAGCCAGTTAGCCAGCCAATTAACTGCTCCGGTACTTCTTTGCTGATACACCCCGATTAATGAACACAGCTATCCCAGCAGCTGAACACTCCTTCCTCCAGTTATGCATATTTGTGTGTGTATGTGTGTGTGTGTGTGTGTGTGTGTGTGTGTGTGTGTCTCAGAGTGTGTGGGTGGGCAGTGAGAGACACCGAAGAGAGAGCTATTATCTTAACCATTTCCACTATACAGAAGAACAACCTTTCCACCAATATTTAACCTTCTTATCGATAGAGCCGTATTGAATCATATTTAATTTACCGGGAAAGACACAGAGAGATAAAGAAAAAGACAGATGAGGGCTAGGCAAACTAAATCCTCTGGGTGATAGTTTATTTTCTTTTAATCATGCCAAAGTGGTGATTCCACTCGGATCGATTCTAATCTGAGGTGAAAAGCCACAATAAGGAGAACGTGTTTCTTTTAGATGAGCATTTATTGACCATTACCAAAGCTATATACTCACGAGGAATAATAATAATGGAAAAAAGAAACGTTTCCCCTCGATACTGAGAGGGTTCATTCCAGTAAATAAAAGATGGCATCATTTCCTGGATGTTGCAGCTAAATTGCGTGAGTGTCTCTTTCTATCTCCTGGCCCGAGCAGTCATGTGACAGTGCAGCAGTACTGAATGTTAAAGCACTGTCCCTGAGAGAGAGAGAGGGTTCATGAAAACTATTTCCTGACATTATGATCCCTCAGCACTTCCATGCTGCCTGAATGCGTGTGTGTGTGTGCGAATGCATGCGTGCGTGTGTGTGTGTGTGTGCACGTGTACGAGCGCACGTGTGTGTGTGTGTGTAAGGTGAGCAGACTTTGTTTAATCCTAAGCCCCTTTCTCTTAACAACCTGTATTTTTTTAACAAGCCATTGGACCAATTATATGCAGGGGAGAGTGGTGCAAGCATCAGAATACAATTTATGAATCATTAAGGCACAAGGCATTCATATTTCATGAACTCCTACCACCACCAGTCCTGGAGTGAATTCAAGAAAACAAATACGTACACCACAACAATACATACCACCACACCAGGCCATGCAATGTAAACACACAAATGTGAAATGTCACCCGAACACACACACACACACACACACACACACACACACACACACACACACACACACACACACACACACACACACACAAGTTTAGATTCTGTCCTGGAGAAAACACAGTAATTGCTGTCTAAGGGGTGACATGCGGCGCTCTAAGTAAAACCCCTGGTACTGTCTCCCTACCATCCCTCCTCCTCCTCCCTCTCTTACTGCTTCCCTCCCTCCTTCCCTCCACCCTTCCCTCTCTGCTTCCCTCTCTCCTTCCCTCCCTGCTTCCCTCCCTCCTTCCCTCCCTCCTTCCCTCCCTCCTTCCCTCTCCTTCCCTCCCTGCTTCCCTCTCTGCTTCCCTCTCTGCTTCCCTCCCTGCTTCCCTCCCTCCCTCCTTCCCTCTCTGCTTCCCTCCCTGCTTCCCTCCCTCTTTCCCTCTCTGCTTCCCTCCCTCCTTCCCTCTCTCCATCCCTCTCTGCTTCCCTCCCTCCTTCCCTCTCTGCTTCCCTCCCTCCTTCCCTCTCTCCTTCCCTCCCTGCTTCCCTCCCTGCTTCCCTCCCTGCTTCCCTCCCTCCTTCCCTCTCTCCTTCCCTCCCTCCTTCCCTCTCTGCTTCCTTCTCTCCTTCCCTCCCTGCTTCCCTCTCTGCTTCCCTCTCTGCTTCCCTCCCTCCTTCCCTCCCTCCTTCCTTCCCTCCACCCTTCCCTCCCTCCTTCCCTCTCTGCTTCCCTCCCTCCTTCCCTCTCTCCTTCCCTCCCTGCTTCCCTCCCTGCTTCCCTCCCTCCTTCCCTCCACCCTTCCCTCTCTGCTTCTCTCCCTTCTTCCTTCGGAAGCTTCCCCCTGTCCTCCCCCCTTCATTATGTCTCTGTCTACAGACAAAGCCCTGGGTTCCTCTAACCAAACAGCAGTAAGCTTCTGCTTCCTCCCATTACTCTTAGCCCGGATGGGTCGCCTCTCCTAATCACCCACTAAGAGCCTGCAACAATATCAAAGGCTGCCACTGCACGCGTGTGTGTGTGTGTGTGTGTGTGTGTGTGTGGGTGCATGTGGGTGCGTACGTGTGAGTGAGTCCATGAATAGGTTTGTGTCGATGTCTAGGTGCCTGTGCGAGTGCATGCGTGTGTGTGTGTGTGTGTGAATACGTGTGTGTTTAAGTGTGTATGTGTGTGTGCGTGTGTGTGTGTGTGTGTGTGAATACGTGTGTGTTTAAGTGTGTATGTGTGTGTGCGTGTGTGTGTGTGTTTGAGTTCACGTGGGTATTGTGCGTTAGATCAAAGCCCTGCTGAAGCCCAGAGGGCCTGACACACTCTAGCAGGGCCCGTGCGTTGGAGTGGAGCTCCAGTAAATCTGCTGATACTGTATGTTACCATTAAAAGTTGACAGTGGAGCTTTGCTTTTCCTTTTTATTCCCTTCCTCTCTCTCTCTCGTGGGACTTACAGAATTATTTCATTGTTCCAGGGTGTTGGCGTGCATGTGTGTGTGTGTGTGAGAGAGAGAGAGAGAGAGAGAGAGAGAGAGAGAGGGAGTGAGAGAAACCGAGAATGAGAGGGAGAGAGAGAGAGAAAGAGAGAGATAAAGGGAGATAAACCAAGCAAGAGAGAGAGAGAGAGACAGAGAGAGAGAGAGAGAAAGAGAGAGACATCGAGCAAGAGAGAGAAAGAGGGAGACAGAAAGAGAGAGAAAGAGAGATAGAGAGAAAGAGAGATAAACCAAGCAAGAGAGAAAGAGAGACAGAGAGAGAGAGAAAAAGAGAGAGAGAAAGAGGGAGACAGAAAGAGAGAGAAAACAAGAGCGAGAGAGGGAGGAGGCCAGAGGGAGCAAGGTGATCCATCTGTTCAGAGATATATTTCACCTCCTCTCCTCCTCCTCCTCCTCCTCTCCTCTTCCTCCTAGAGCCTCCCAGGGAAGCAGTCCTACAGAGAAGCTAGTTATGTCACACAACGCCTGTTAGCTGGAACGGCTGCTCAGCTAGTGGAGGTCACTCCCTCTGTGCACACCAGTGCAACACACCCACACACACAGACACACACAAACACACACACACACGCACACACGCACACACGCACACACGCACACACGCACACACGCACACACGCACACACGCGCGCACTTACTGAGGAATGGGACCTCGCAACACTTTGAAAAGGGAGGTTTTTACAGTGCAGCGTCTCCAGAGGGAACAGCCTTCTGCCAAACAGACTGGAGACACGTGTCCATCGCCAAGGAAACGTGTGAATGGCGTTCACAACTCTGTTGCGTTGTGTGTTTCGCTTTCTCTTTTTCTTCTTCTTCTTTTTTTTCCGGCCGGTGAATCCTTGGCTTGAGGGGAGAAGGTGTGAAATTGAACATCTGTGGGAGGATTGTGAAGCGGCCTTTTACATTTATGTATCATTTTATTTTAGCGTCCCTGGTAGGAGAATTACTCTGTTCGAGGAGGACAGAGGAACACAAAAGATATGCTGTCTCTGCCTCTGCCTCTGCCTCTGCCTCATCATACCTATGATCCCACACACACTTCTCCTCATCCTCCTCTTCATCCCCCTCTATCTCCATCCTCCTAGCAGGGGCCTCATGAATAATGGAACGGTGCGTGACCTTTGCAGCACGGGTTCAGTCCTGCCTCGGAGTCTGTGTGATCTCCAGAGCACGTTTGATCCAACCCACACAGGCACACCGGAGACTTAGAGAAAGACAGAGAGAGAGAGATACAAATAGACTGAGAGAGAGAGGGAGAAAGAGAGAGAAAGGGAGAGAGTGAGAGAGAGATAGAGAGAGTGAGAGAGAGACAGAGAGAGATACAGATACAGAGTGAGAGACAGAGAGAGAGAGAGAGAGAGATACAGATACAGATACAGATACAGAGAGAGAGAGAGAGAGAGATACAGATACAGATACAGATACAGAGAGAGAGAGAGAGGCGGCTCGATACATCACTGTACATAACTAGCGCTCTGATCTCAAAGTGACAATATTTACCTCAAAGTAAAACTCCAAGTTCAGACACGCTGCAGCTATTACAGGGCTGATGAAAAAAGAATACAGCAGTCGGACGGAAGTCACGGCACCAGCCTTCGCTCACGCACTCGGCAGTTCTGGTGGAAACTTCAAAACCGTTCGCATGTGCCGTTCACACAGAGCATAATGCCTTCTCTCCCTGCTAACAGATGATTATGGGGAAGACAAGATTGTGAAAACAGTGCATGTTAAAATCTCCCCTTCCCCCTGTGGCTGAATCACAAAACACCACGCAGCACGCAGTTCTGTTCTGCCAGGTTTGCGGCACTGCACAGAGGGGAGAATCAAACACCCTCCTCCCTCGGCTACGAAGCCTTAGTCTGTTTACTCATACTCCGCCTGGGGGGTGTCAGTGAGCAGGTGCTGTGGCTGGCTGGCTGTACTGTACCCTCCTTAGCCGGGCCGTTTCACCGCTTAGCCCCGCGAACCCTAACGCTGCCAGCTTCTCCATTTTAATTTCCCTACCTGTGCGCTCCGGTCCTAGACGGGCTCGCCGCTCAGAGCGGCAGATGGATCTAACACCGTCTCCCTCCCAGGGCAACTCCCTCTGAGAGAGACAGCGTGGGAGAGTGAGGGATGGAGGGGAGGAGAGAAAGGAGGGGAAGAGTGTTGCTAGCGGATACTCTCAGAGGAGCCTGTGACCTGAGGTGATATCCTTATTGAAAGGAGAAGTGAAGTCAAGAAAACGTTGGTTACAAAAAAACTATGTGTTTCACCTCAGCCCTTTGTGTCTGACGAAGGAGATCGAGAAGGAGAGAGATAGAAATAGAGATAGAGATATAGAAAAAGAGAGAGAGAGAGAGTGAGAGAGAGAAATAAAGTGAGAGAAATTAAGAGAGAGAGAGAGAGAGAGAGAGAGAGAGAGAGAGAGAGAGAAATAAAGTGAGAGAAATTAAGAGAGAGAGAGAGAAGTGATGATGCATTACGGGGAGAAATGGAGAGAGATGGAAGTTGAGAGGGTAAGAGTCAGACAGGGGGTCTGGAGCGAGGAATGGCAAGCAGTCCTTAAGAGCCACTGGCAAGGGGATGGTAAAGAGAGGTGTGTGTGTGTGTGGTGGGGGTGGGGGGGGGGGGGGTGGAGGTAGACAGGCGAAGAGAAGAGAAGAGGACAAGAGAGGACAAGAGGAGTCCCTCCCTATGGAAGCAGGGGGAACCTGAGCCATTGACCGCTCACAGACTCCTTCCAAAAATACACCGAGTGGCCTAGATAGAATCACCAGAACACCGATAGGCTACAAAACAACCCAAAACATTTTTGAATATACTATACTTTACACATCTCAATTTAACTGTTAAGATAATGGCAGTATAAAAGTTTAAATTTCAATCTATAAATAAATAGTTGTTTTTACTGACAGTAAATGACATTTACTGACAGCCTGGAAATCCTTCAAACCAAGCTTGGTATTCAGGGAAGAGGTGTGTGTTGCCATGGAAGTTCAGAGCAGGGGAAGGAATACTCCGAGAGAGAGAGAGAGAGAGAGAGAGAGAGAGAGAGAGAGAGAGAGAGAGAGAGAGAGAGAGAGAGAGAGAGAAATTGGACAGAGTGGTAGAAAGAAGAGACGGGAGTAATGGCTACCTGTATCCTCGAGAAAAAACAAATTTGAAACATATTGTAGCGCAGCCACTCAGTGTCCTTGCATTGTGGTATCAGCACAAACACACACATACATGAGTTGTGTGATGAAAATGAATAGACTCAAACACACACACACACACACACACACACACACCTGCCTGATTCAGTCCTGAGCCAATATAAACACTGTTACTAATAGCAGTGTCTGTCTTTCAGAGCAGAGACATGAATGACAATTTATTCAAAAATGTGTTCTTGGTGAACTACGAGAAGGTGTGTGTGTGTGTGTGTGTGTGTGTGTGTGTGTGTGTGTGTGTGTGTGTATGCTACCACATCACAGAGGTTCAAATCCAGTAAACGGAGAGAGCAAATGGGACAGAGGTGAAGGAATAGCTCTGCTGCATCCGGCACATCGCTCAACCCCCACAACCCACAACCCCCCGACCCTCAGCCTGCCAGCCCTCGCTCTCTGACACGCAGGGACCACAGTCAAATAACAACTGTCATTTATCAGGGCCCACACACCAATTACAGATACACACCATGTACACACCTCACACACAGACAAACAGTATGGCATGCACACACTCACACACACACACACACACACACACACACACACACACACACACACAATGTTTCATCACTCGTTTTCACAACTGAACCACCTCTTTCACATCTATATTACCTCTATTAACTGCCAGTCAACACACAGCCCAAAGCCATCTGCTGGACTAACGGTGCTGTGCTCCAACCCTGTGTCTCCCATCCCCTCTCACTTAGTCCAGCCACTGCCTCGGTTAGACCCTAAAGACACCATTTCTCAAGTCCATTAAAGGCTGATGAATTGGGTTGGGTGCAGTGGCCTGGCGTGAATCAGGGGGTCTAAATACAGAGTCTGACATGTCCCCCTCTGGTAGCGAAGGGTGAGCACTCGCCCCAGCCTGCTCCTTCACACTGCTCATTACCATAGGAGAGCTGCTGGAGCCTCGCAGGGCTGCCTGCCTGCCCGACTCCCAAGACACCACACACACACACACACACACACACACACACACACTCAAAAACAGATCTACGGTCTCACTGCTTGTATGCACTGACATGTCCCATGGCCCGTCATCATCAACTCTTGCCTCACACATGGTTTGGTGTGTGTGTGTGTGTGTGTGTTCTCCTCTATCCCAGTCATACAGAATAACCGTCAACGGGGGATATGTGTTCCGCGTCCATACGATACATCTTGTTGTTTACATGCCGGCCTGTGCATAGCTCAGGTTTTGTTGTTGTTGTTTGAATTGCGTGCCCAGCCCTGGATGAGGATGGGGTTGGATCTCGACAAGATGTCACCTCAGGCTGCTATCACTGTAGGGAACCATGTCAGCTCAGAGCTTCGAGTGATAATCTATGTACGATGTAGGAGTTTATTATTAATGTATACGGCATAACCATGTATAGAGAACCATACTGTAAATAGGCGGGGTTTTGTCAATCAGTACAAAAAGTGATACAAAAAATATATAGGCTATTTCTCTTTCCTTGTAACAGTATTATATATATATATTATATTATATATAATATTATATATGTCCTATCCTATCCCTAACCCCAACACACACACACACACACTCTCTCCATAATATACACACACACACACACACACACACACACACACACACACACACACACACACACACACACACACACTCTCCATAACATACACACACACACTCTCTCCATAACATACACACAGACACGCACACACAAACACACACACTCCATAACATACACACACACACACACACACACACACACACACTCTCCATTACATACACACAGATACGCACAGACAAACACACACACAGACACAACACACGTACAAAGAGCATTTTGCCACCCAGCACTGACTTATTAAAAAGCTTCTTTCAATAGACAAATATTTTCAACTCCAAAGGGAGATTTTATTTATTCAATGGAGATTTTTTTTATAAGTTATAGAACTGTTGGAAGACAAACATGAAAAACAAATTAGTCATGAGAACCCCTTCAAAAGTTGAACTAGATATGAACAGATTGGACATACATGATAAATAAATACCCTGAGTGCTGCTGGGGTTGAGGTGGAGAGACATCACTTATCCCTGCTGTAGCAAGGAGTTCCAAAACAACAGTAAACTTGCCAATCATCTTCTTTTCAAATGAATATTTATCTGAACTGTATGTTATCCTCTACGACGAAAAGGGCATACAGAGTATAGACAAGGCCGGGCTTCCTCATTAGCAAACTTCTAAGGCTTTGGAATACAACAATTAGTGTGTAGGTCTTCAAATTCTAGGTGAAGCTATCATTTGAGCTACGATTCCACTCAAGCAGGCATTTCTCTCCCAGGTTTAACCTCTCAACCTCCACACGTTTCCACACCGTGCTAATTACGCCCGCTGCTAACTGCTAATAGCAAGACGCTTAACGGTGAGCCCTCGAACATTTACCACTCGGCGGCAGTTCCATCACACTCGCGCGTCACAGAACTGAACTGTGAGCCGATGCTTCACTGGCAGCTCGTGATTCAGGACTAATGGAAACGAATCTCACCACGCCATTGAAATGCTAATCGAGTAATTACTTACAATCAACGACTGCCCCACACGCAAATGGGACACGCAAACTCAAGCACGTGCACGCGCGGGGTGGGGTGGGGAATCGATGGAACATGCCCAAACTGTGTGCGCTGACGGGACTTTTAAAGTGGGAAACGGTCATTTAGGTTTGTAGAGAACGACTCGTGTCATAGTCAGATGCAATTTGGCCTCCAGTAAAATGTGTGTAGACTTTGTCATAGTATTAACACATTTTGATGTGCTTGCACTTTCAACCTCGCGGCCTCCAGCGTAGAATCTGGATAGATAGAACAGACATGCCTTTTAAAATCCCCAGCGGCACAGTCTAGGGTCCTTTTTGCCAATCAGGGCAAGCCGTCGGAAAACCCTAGCTAAAGCTGTTGACAACTGCCCAGACAACTATCTCTGAAATTACAATAAACTGTATTTATATACCACCTTTTGAGACAAGGTAAGGAGCTTGACAATAAGAACAGAAAATATAATACAGGATATTACAATATAAACACAATGTCTGTGTCTCCCTCTTTTCTCTGGCCTTTACATTTGCTCTGCTGGTGTCTGAAAAAAGGGAGGCCAAACATTCTAACATGTAATGTGATACCAGAGTGGATAACTGGAATTCATTCAAAGCGATCGTGTGTCCCAGTGCCTCCACAGGACCCCTCTCTTCCTCCCTCCTCTGTCTCAAGCGTTACAACATTAGCAGGGGTTACATCAGGCAGCAGACTCTCAATGTCGGCCTATGGTGGATCAAATTATGTAAAGGCCTGAAACAAAATATCTGCCCTTCCTGATGTGCGTGGGTGTGTGTGTGTGTGTGTGTGTGTGTGTTTGTGTGAATGTGTGTATGTAAAATTATGAGATCTCCCTACACATTCAAACAGATTCGGTTAAATTTTATTTTTATTTTACTGGCCCATTAAACATCCTTAATATCCACGGTGTCCTCCATTCACACGACGCCCCGGTATCTTTCCAGCGTGCCCCACAGATTAGTCTCCGTTGGCAGCCCTGGAAGACATCTGTGATCTCATATCACTCCAACGAGCCATTAAAGTCGAACAGTCGCAAAATGGATTTGCCAAGTGTGACGCGATAAGAGGTGCATGTTATCCAGGAAAATGTTGGCCTTGGTGACAAGAGAGTAGGAGAAAGGCATAATGAAAAATAGATGGCAATATATTTCATATTAGATTCTGCAGACACTACCAATTGCATACCCTCTAAGTATGCTCGTTGAAGAGGAGTATGAGTAATGTTCAACACACATGGACATTTTACAGGGGATTTTCCCCAAACCAGATTCAATTCAAATTGCATTTAAACTCCATTTTGAAAAGGCGTTAAACACTCCAAATGAGGGAGAGACAACTAAAGTTATCACTCTGAGCTGGTGAGATCTCAGCTTCTCTGAGGAAGACTTTACAAAATTTGTTTGCCAAAGAGGCTGTTTTTCGGCTGCAGCCGCGGTATATACGATGAGCCTGTCTGTAGTGCAGGGCTACTCTTCATACAGAATGACTCATTGTTCCAGAATGCATTGTGGTGCAGCGGCAAGCCAAGTCTGGGCAACAGAGAGCAACGGTAGCCAGACAAGCAGAGTGGGACGCTCACTGTCAGAGGAAGGCACAGAGACAGGTTGACAGTGGTGCAGACAGGCAGACAGACAGCTATACACGCACACGCACACGCACACGCACACAAACACGTAAACACACCAAATGAAACATTAATCGTTCTGAAGCCTAGAATGCTAACTGCCAGGGTTCCCATTGGATAGACTTGTCGACTGTTGTAGCTGGGACAGCTATTGGCTCCTAGTGGCGTCAATACTCGCATGTGGCCGTAGCAGGGGAAAGATTTAAAAAAGGTTAATGTATTTACTGACAGGCGGTCTGGGAGGACGGCCCGCTGATGAGGACCCAATGACAGCCAGTCGTTTAGCTGCTCCCTGCCTGCCTTTACAGAGTCTCCCTGATCAAATGGATGCCATCTGTCTGGCTGGGGCACAACGACATCGGAGGTGCAAGCTGGCAGACTGGTCGGATACACACACACGCGCCCATATGCACGTGTACATACACAGACACACACACACACAAATTCACAAACATCCAAAAATGTGACCTTTTCCATTTTTCTCCATATGTCTGGGTATTTGTCGGTAAGATATGAACAAGATATGAAGGGAGCCGTTGCACACACACACACACACACACACACACACACACACACACACCACCCACCCACACACAGTGTATCCTACTGAGTATTTCACACTGACAAACACAAACACACATACAAAAGCACACAGGTCCACAGATGCCAATGTCTAGGGTAGAAGAGCATTGAGGGCCAGGATGGCCGTGAGCATGTCGCCCCTGACAGAAGGGTAGATGAAGATGGATGGCGGTCATTGTCCAGGGCAAAAGGGATTGATCAACCAAATCTTTCCTTGGCCCAATGACTCGCCTCCACCTGGCCTCGCTTTGGCGGACCGACCAGCCCAGCAGTCCCACCCCCCGGTAATCACAAATACAATCTCCTGTTCAGGCGCACACACACACACACACACACACACACACACACACACACACACACACACACCAGCAAATAGAGCACATTTACACTCGGACTCTCTGTTTCTCAAAAGCAAGGGGCTTTGAAAAACCTCAACGCGAAACGTACAAACGTACATTGTCCCGATCGACTTTCGACCACCGTTTCGATTGCCACTTAAATTTGACATTTCTCTATTTATTCATGCTCTACCGTGGTACTTCAACAGGTCAATGATTCCCCTTTAAAAGAATGGGGGGCTGTTTGTCATGAGAATAGGATGAGTTTTACTGCCACTGCCTCTTCCCCAGGTGTCTCTCGTGAGAGCCCTCCTATTGGCTGTGATTCTGAGGATGTAACCAATGAGATCTCATCTCACTCTGCATTAGGTTCAACCTCAGGAGGATGAGCCGTGTTGTTCATAAGGGCCCGTGAGACCTTTCCCTCTGTTAACCCTAGCAGTAACCCACTGAAAACCCAGTGAGACAGACAGAGAAATAGAGAGAGAGGGAGAGAGAGAAAAAAAGAGAGAGGGAGAGAGAGTTAGAGAGATTGTGTGTGTGTGAGAGAGAGAGAGAGAGAGAGAGAGAGAGAGAGAGAGAGAGATGTTTAGGAAGGGAGAGAGAGAGAGATGTTGAGGAAGGGAGAGATAAAGGGATGGGGTTGAAAAACAACTGCTAGGCTGGGCTGAAGAGCTTTCATCTCCTAAGTCTCATTTAAATCTCACTCATTGATTTAGTGGAGTGGTGCTCAGGCTAATTCCAGACATCTCCTCCGTTCCCGCCACGAGGTGGTCGCTCAAACACTCAGCCCAAGGCCCTCGACTGCATAATTGCAAAACAACGGCCCACACGTTTAGCAAACACTTTCATTACGCATTTCAAGTGTGACGTTGAAGTACATTGCGGTTGAATTTAAAACCGACAGAGATTCAATTAAGAAGGGGCCAAAGTTGAAAGCTATACAAGTTACAAAATGTCAGCTGTACGTTAATGAGCTCGGTGAGACAAATACAGTGTAGTACTTCCTGGCGGGCATCGTGGAATCAAAGATGGTGGCATGCAATATTTCGCTGTGTCTGCGTGTTTTCTGTGAACAGCTTTGTTTCTGTGCTTTGGTTTCTCGTTGTGTTCTGTCGCTTACATGTGATCTTGTCAAGAAGTACACGATTATTGTTTTCTGTCAACAGCTGTAGGTCATCTAGGGGAGGGGGGTTATTGTTTAAGTTACAAATCACTTGCAAAGTTCTCTTGCTTATCCCAAAGCCGTTACAAAACAATTGGATTTTCTCACTATTAAATTAGACTCTCCAAGAATAGGAATAAGAGAATAGGGGTTGTGGGCTGCTACAGACCGCCTACAGTTCCTGCAGCCACTCTAATTTTAACAAGTCGATTTTTAGCTCCTGATACCAACCAACCATGAGTTCATTTTATTGGCCGATTTTAATTGGAATATTTTGAAATCGATTTCTTCTGTTGTTTGAACTTAACTCAAATCCTAAAGGAGCCCACTTGAATTGATTTTAAACATCCTGAAAACTTTATGTTGAAAGATGGTATGCTTGCAAACTCATCCGATGAATATATCTCGGTAGTTTTTTGTCAGGAGTGATCGTTGTTTTGCAGTTTGTATTCGTAATAGATTGAAGTGTCCTTCTACACCTCTAATTATATCCAATAATAATAATAATAATAACAAGAGGTGAGGTCTTTTTTACTGGTAAATTCCATTATCAAAAAGCAAGCACCTTTTCAAAGATTCAGGGTTAAACATCGTATTCGCTCATGGTATAGACCTGAATTATCTGCTTTATTGGAGCAAAATAATATTGTCTAAAGTTTCAGCTCACTAGCTATTATTTAGACACGAATGCACCAAATGCACTCATGCTGTTAGAAATACAAAAGTCAATCATTTTAACAAACAGTTTTCCAACACTAATCCTAGGACATTTTGGAAGGCAATAAAGTCGTTATAGAACAAATCTGTTTCTTCTGTTCATTGTTTATGATGATGTTGTCTTAACAAACAACAATTATCCATGCCTATTTCATATTGAATCTTTCCTTTGAAGTTGCAGCAGTCCCTTTACACAGGAGATCGTCTCTATAACTCTTTTCCAGTTACAATGGAAGCGATTGAGAGTTAACTGGTGATTGGTTTTCTGGAAAGCAACACTATTCTTGATGATTAACAGTCAGGCTTTTGCTCTGTTTATGGTTGCACTAATGTAGCTATAAAGGTTTGGAATTATATTTTTATGACACTGGATAAAAGGCCAACTCGTGCAGTTATTTTAAATCAATTTATCTAAAGCTTTGGACACTGTGGATCATGCAATTCTTGTGAAGAGGTCATGATATATGATATAGGCTTTTGTAATACTTCCATTTCTTGGTTTAAGAATTATCTTTAGAATCGGGTACATTGTGTTGAATCCTGTGGTTATCACTCAGGCCCTTTATGGGTTACTAAGGCGTGCCACAAGGTTCTATTATCGGCCCTTTTCTTTTCCCCACCTATATTGCCAACATTGTGGAAAAAAGTATGAATACATTGAAGGCCCATTTACATGCTGACTAAACAATTTTCAATTTAGTAGGTTTAGACACATCATCAGTTGAATGTCATTTACAATCTAGTTTTAACCAAATTTAAAAGAAAATCCTTGGTTTGCATCTCTTGCTGGATGAAGTTTTTAATAAGAGTGAATCAAGTAATTAAAAATGTAAACTCCATACTTCTACTAGAACTAACTTAGAACAAGTATCAAAGTGTTTGGCTTGATTGTGCTTTAAGTTTTAAAAACTCAAACTGGTAAACTTCCAAGGTAAATTTAAAAAGACTTTATATATCTTTATCACAGCAATTGTTGTTTTACTCGCTCATTAAGAAGCACTCTAATACAAAACTCATTCTTTCCTATTTTTGATTTTGCTGATGCTGTGTATAAACCTGCCTCTAATTCAGTTCCTTCAAAATTAGATTCTTTGTATCTCTCTGTAATTAGATTTGTCACCGGTGCACTATATCATACTCATATATTATATATATATACTCATCAATTAACTTCACACTTTGGTAGGCTCATGCTGTCCATCCTTGCTCAACAGGCGCTTGGGCCCATTGTTATAGATTTATTTATCAAACTATAATTGAAAAATAAAAACTCTATTTACAATGCCTGTTGAGCAGTGCAGCCACCTCTTACATTTCTAGGTTCAGATCTCTTATCACTCACTTTTGCCGGCCGTAACTCATTTCAGTATACAGCAGCAGCCCATGATTTGAACAATTTGCAACACGGGCAGAAGTTGTAAAATGTTATTTCTCAGAGTGTTGTAAATCGTCAGATAGATTTATTGTTAATTTATTGTTGTTTGACTCTTGCACTTGCTTTAATGTCTATCCCTTTAATTATAATGGTTCTCAGTTGACTTACCTGGTTAAACAAATAGTATTAATACAACTAAATATAAAAACCAAATTAATAAAAAGCGTATTATCATAAACAATAGCGGAAAATACATGTTGATTTTCTTGGTCGTTGTGTCGCTGTTAGCAGTACAGTGGAAGTGCTATTCAGACCATCTTTGTGGTAATATGTTGAGGAACAGCACATGATGGCACCATCTCACCTCAGTGTGTGCGTGATCGAAGATGATACATTTCCCATCTGCGTAAGTCAGCTTCAGGCACAACGGCGTGGCGCACACACACACACACACACACACAGCTGCTGCTGTCACACCTTGTCTTTTTGGTGGCTTCAGTCTCTCTCTCTCTCTCTCTCTCTCTCTCTCTCTCTCTCTCTCTCTCTCTCTCTCTCTCTCTCTCTCTCTCTCTCTCTCTCTCTCTCTCTCTCTCTCTCTCTCTCTCTCTCTCTCTCTCTCTCTCTCTCTCTCTCTCTCTCTCTCTCTCTCTCTCTCTCTCTCTCTCTCTCTCTCTCTCTCTCTCTCTCTCTCTCTCTCTCTCTCTCTCTCTCTCTCTCTCTCTCTCTCTCTCTCTCTCTCTCTCTCTCTCTCTCTCCCCCTCCCTCCCTCCCTCCCCACACCCAGTATAAATAAACCCATAAACCATGTCAGTCTAGTTGTCACAGTGCCAGGGTAGAGAAGCGCCTGTCAAGAACCGATATTTCCCGAGGAGGAAATCATACTCTCCTTCTCTAATGAGATTTCTCCTCCTCCTCCTCCTCCTCCTCCTCCTCCTCCTCCTCCTCCTCCTCCTCCTCCTCCTCCAGGTGCATCCTCTCACACTATAAAAACATCCTCTTCAGCGTTTCTCATCTCTCCTCCTCCTCCTCCTCCTCGCCACCATCCTCTGCCCAAGCCTCCTGTAGCTTCTCGTTTTACCAAATATCTAATGGTGCATTTGACTCCACCATGATGCAGCAGTGGACCTGACAGCCCGGCCTCTTTGAGTGGGTACTCCCTCTCGTTTGTCCACTCGTTTGCTGTGGGGGACATTTCTCATTTTACGGAAGAACACAGAGAGAAAGGAGAGAGAGAGAGAGAGAGAGAGAGAGAGAGAGAGAGAGTGTGTGTGTGTGTGTGTGTGTGTGTGTGTGTGTGTCTGTGAGAGAGAGAGAGAGAGAGAGAGAGGGGGAGAGAGTGTGTGTGTGTGCGTGTGTATGTGTGTGTGTCTGTGAGAGAGAGAGAGAGAGAGAGAGAGAGAGAGAGAGAGTGTGTGTGTGTGTGTGTGTGTGTGTGTGTGTGTCTGTGAGAGAGAGAGAGGGAGAGAGAGTGTGTGTGTGTGTGTGTGTGTGTGTCTGAGAGAGAGAGAGAGAGAGAGAGCTGCCATCTCTGCATGCCCTCTCATGTGAATCACCAAAATTCTAATTACTTCACCGCGGACATGGGGCTGCGCTACGGAGACCTGGGAGTGACAAGCTGCAGGTACCTTTCATGACAGAGTGAGTGTGTGTGTGTGCGTGTGTGTTTGTGTGTCCTGTGCCACTCACATGGATCTCAGAGAACTCCAATAATGTGCAAGCAGCACTCATCCTCGCCTTGGAGTGTTTTGTTCATCACGGATGGAGAATTAATATAACACGGTAACACTCAACGAATCCAGCTCTGCAATCAGAGGGAGAAAACGCAATCTGTGTGTGTGTGTGTGTGTGTACGTGTGGTTTGTTTGTAGTGGATATGTGTGTGTGTGTGTGTGTGTGTGTGTGTGTGTGTGTGTGTGTGTGTGTGTGTGCCTGGAAATCTTAATGAGTAATATTGACATCAGCTTTCTACCTGATCTGCATTCAGCAAAATTACAATAATACAATTGGAAAACCGGAATGTAATTTTGATCTTCACAAAAATAAGCCCCAGCCTGCCCAACTGTTAGAAGTTATGACAATGAATATGTACACTGAACAAGTAAAAGCAAAGTTATGGCCTGTACTTCTACTATTGAGAGCAAAGATAAAAAATATAAAAAATAAATACAGGCTAAGTTAGCTGGTTTACCTTTCAAAAACAAGGATAAACACTAGGGCACACACAGTTTGATGTGTGTGTAACTTTAAACTAGCATATTCGCATATGTTTGAGCACCCTGGCCCTCTACAACTATTCCCTGGGCAGACTGCTGAGCAGTAGCGTTTCAGTGGAGACTACACCGGTTCGGGACAATGGTACAACATGACTCAGTCGGGAAGTCTCTGACAGACTGCTGAGCTGTAGCGTTTCAGTGGAGACTACACTGGTTCGGGAAATTGGGGCAACATGACTCAGTCAGGAAGTCTCTGACGGACAATGAGCTGGGCACAGGAGGCTTGGTGGGAGCACCATGAATAGTTATGGAGTGTACCGTGTTAATATCCTTCATGAATGTGCTCTAGCCTGCGATGGAGGACATTCAGGTCTCCACGGAGACATGGGGCCTGTGGGTAAAAGCCATTCTGTGTTTCCGCCGGCGACCCGGGGGTCGAGTTTCCCTCTCAGGATACGAACATGGCATTCCCCTTGTACTTCCTGCATTTTCAGCAGCAGCGGTTGGGTGCGCTAGTTTTGAACGAAATAATCCTCGTCCTTAATCCGGGTTTAGGGCATGTACGGCAGCAGGAGCAAAGGCCAGTTTGAAAGCGTTTGAAGCATTTGTTGGAGGCTGTAGTCGTTAGCATAAAGCTACAGTGACCAGGGTAGGGGATTCTGTAGCTATTAGCATAAAGCTAGTGTGACCAGGGTAGCGGATTCTGTAGCCATTAGCATAAAGCTACAGTGACCAGGGTAGGGGATGCTGTAGCCGTTAGCATATAGCTACAGTGACCAGGGTAGGGGATTCTGTAGCCGTTAGCATAAAGCTACAGTGACCAGGGTAGGGGATTCTGTAGCCATTAGCATAAAGCTACAGTGACCAGGGTAGGGGATTGTGTAGCCATTAGCATAAAGCTACAGTGACCAGGGTAGGGGATTCTGTAGCTCTTAGCATAAAGCTAGTGTGACCAGGGTAGGGGATGCTGTAGCCGTTAGCATATAGCTACAGTGACCAGGGTAGGGGATGCTGTAGCCGTTAGCATATAGCTACAGTTACCAGGGTAGGGGATGCTGTAGCCGTTAGCATAAAGCTACAGTGACCAGGGTAAGGGATAGAGCCTCCCCTGCTGACTGACTGATTTGCTGGGTTCTTATAAATAACGCTACACCCATGGACGGGCTCTGTTAAATTGCCCGTGAAAAATGTGGTTGAGCATGTGTTTTTTGGCTGGAGTTGGGGAGAGGCGGGGAGGGGAGTGTTGACTTATCTGCTGTGCGGGTTAGATAAAGGGGGGAGAGTTGAGCTGGAGGGAGCTAATGAGCTGAGGAGAAAGAGAGAAGAGACAGAGAGAGAAAAAGAGAGAGAAAAAACAACGAAAGTTGGAGGCAGAGAAAGATCAATGGCGTTACAGTGAGAGAGAGAAAGAGAGAGGGGGAGATAAAAACGAACAGAAGGACAAGATAGAAGAAGGTGTAGGTATATAGGGAGAGAGAGAGAGAGAGAGAGAGAGAGAGAGAGAGAAAGAAAAAGAGGGGGAGGGAGAAATAGATAGGGAGGGAGAGAGAGAGAGAAAGAGGGGGAGAGAGAAATAGATAGGGAAAGAGAGAGAGAGACAGAAAAAGAGGGGGGGAGAGAAAGATAGGGAGAGAGAGACAGAGAAAAAGGGGGGGAGAGAGAAATAGATAGGGAAAGAGAGAGAGAGAAATAGATAGTCAGAGATGGAGGGAGAGATAATGGTTCTCCTCTGGGTCATTAGGCTACAGAACCAGACACACACAGACACCATGTCATCCTTTATCCTCTCCCCAGCTCAGCCAATCACCACAGGGTACCAGCCTACAGCAGGAAGGGGTGGTTGGAGCGAAACAATGCCACTAGTTCCCTTAACTTTGCCCGTCTGGGAGACGCTGTGCCAAACGATGATATATTGCCGAGCAATAAATTCTAATTGTTTTCCCCCCATCGCCGACATGACAAACAGTACACCACCAAATATCTACAGTGTGACACCGTCGCAGTATGTGGTATTTACTGAAATGTGCAATCCCTCAAGTGAGTCGTGTGAGCGAGAAAAAAAAAGACTGGCATGTTGATTGGCGCTGGCAGCAGCGATTGTTTCTCGTGTGAAGGTGAAGATATGCATCTCTCTGGCTAAGCTTGCTCCTGAGTTATGATGAGTGATGTTTCAGTAAGACTTGGTGTCAGCCCTTTAAGGCTGCCAAGCCTCACATTATCAGACCCTTCCCTTGGCAGGCATACAGTATGAGACAATGTTGTGTCTGTCAAAAGGGCTTTACGGAGGCAGGGCCTGTCGGAACGTATCCGAGCTCGCCCATGTCTGACAGAGACTTCCGGACGAAGGTTTAGACAACCTTTCAATCTTTTCTTGTCACCTTGACGAATCAGGTTTTACATTTCCGTGTTTACAAACCATTCCGATTTTCCATTTATATCGCATGTCACAGATTAGTGTAGTATTTGATATAACTGTTCAAACATGTCACCATGGTATCATATTGGTTGGATATGAAACACTTTCCTGTCTCTCCTCTCAACGGGTTCCCTGACCTTAAAATAGACTTTTGGGTACAATCGAGTGTTTCCTTCTACAAAGTGTTGGGCATAATGCTCGTAAAATGTCAGACGGGAATTTAAAGTACAGCTACAGATGTTACCTATAAATATTTCAGCATTCACACGGCGAACAACCAGAGGATCAATAGAGACTCCAGGCCAAAGCTGAACATTCAGATCAATTGCTCCTTCTGGGGTATATCTCAGCGTGGAGTTCACCACCAGACAAAAGCAGGCAAAGAGGGTGAAATATTTGCTTGTCACCGGCCGCTTTGAATAGAGGAAGGAGAAGTTCAGATGACAAAGACAAAGGTGGCCAAAACGCAGGGAGGCACAAATGAGAGAGAAGCTGCCCAGATCTCATTGGCTGTCTGTCCACGTAACCCCCCCCCCCCCCCCCCCCCCCCCCCGAGAAGGTTGTAACTATGACTACCAGAACACACGGGGAATTACCTGTTTTTATCATTTTCAAGAATACTCCCCCCCCCCCCCCAAAAAAAACGCTAGGCGAGAACATACCCTCCCCACCCCACCCCACCCCACACCGCCCCAGACCCAACAAACTGAATAGATAGGGAAGCAAATTGGGGCGACGTTTAAGACAATAAATTTTGTCTGTCACCGGGTAAATTAGGTGCCGGAGCACTGCGAGTCCTCTGCAAAACAAAACACCAAGCGAGTAACATTTGTCCCCCTGCAGTGGTTCTAAATGATGGTGCAAAGTACCTCCACAGCATCACAATTACCTGCTGGGCACCTCTCTCCCTCCTCATTAACATAGTCAAGCTATTCCCGCTCAGCAACAGTGGTATAGGCAAAAAAAAGAAAGTAGATGAAAACTTGCATTGATGTTGGAGACTGTAATGAACATCTGTTGTCTCAGATGCTTTTACTGTACTTATTTTTATGTGTAAATTGTATGCATTTTTGTGTCCTTGTTAATGTAAAGCAACTTTGAGTACTTAGAAACGCGCTATATAAATGAAAATGTATTATTATCATTATTATTATTATTATTAATAATGATATGTCTGCTGTCAAGTTTATTTTCGTTCTCTCCATTGCTTTTGGAAATCCATTCCTTTTAAAAAAAAAATCTAAATAAATACATTGATCTAATTTGCGGTTTAACTAGTGTTTATCATGGATTGAAAATAAAAAGATAAACACAGCAGTTACCTCCTATTTCAACAGAGGCCTAAATTGCCGTTGACAGAAGTTCACTGACTTAACTGTTTAAGCCATCATGACACATGGTGTGAAACTGTCACACAGACACCTTTTTCCACCTAGTGAGACTGGGATAAATACAGCCTATGTGCTCTGCCTGAGTCGATACACAGCCTACGGTGGAGAGAGAGAGCACAAAGAGCCTAAGGTGGAGAGAGAGAGAGCACAAACAGCCTACAGTGGAGAGAGAGAGCACAAACAGCCTACGGTGGAGAGAGAGAGAGAGCATGAACAGCCTACGGTGGGGAGAGAGACCACAAACAGCCTACGGTGGAGAGAGAGAGCATGAACAGCCTACGGTGGAGATAGAGAGCATAAACAGCCTACGGTGGGGAGAGAGAGCATGAACAGCCTACGGTGGGGAGAGAGAGCACAAACAGCCGACGGTGGAGAGAGAGAGCATGGACAGCCTACGGTGGAGAGAGAGAGCATAAACAGCCTACGGTGGGGAGAGAGAGCATGAACAGCCTACGGTGGGGAGAGAGAGCACAAACAGCCTACGGTGGAGAGAGAGAGTATAAACAGCCTACGGTGGAGAGAGAGAGCATTAACAGCCTACGGTGGAGAGAGAGAGCATAAACAGCCTACGGTGGATAGAGAGAGAGCACAAACAGCCTACAGTGGAGAGAGAGAGCACAAACAGCCTACGGTGGAGAGAGAGAGCACAAACAGCCTACAGTGAAGAGAGAGAGCACAAACAGCCTACGGTGGAGAGAGAGAGAGCACAAACAGGATCTCAACTCCTGCCATCACACTCCTCTTCCACCAGTAAAAAAGCATAAATAAATACAAATACTCAGCCTGCATATAAAAAATGAATAATGTCAAAATCTTGCTACATCTAAATTAAAATGTGTTGAACAGGTCTAAAAAGAGTGTTATGAAACGGTCCCATTTAGAAAGGATGGCTTTGTAAACTAGTTTCATTATTGCTTTCACTGCGAGCGGGACTGTACTGCTTTTTTATAACTTTTTGTTTGTTTGTTTTTGACAAGAATATCATCAAATGAATGAGAAGCAAAGCTTAATGACGGTTTCACATTGCCGTATAAATGTAAAAAATATAAACAATGTACTGCAATGGTACCATGACAAGTGGCAGTAGGAGCTTTGAAAAGGGAAGAGAATATTAAAGCACATTTAACATTACAACACTCCACTTTGACAATCGACTGCCATATCACTGCCACCACCTTCAAACCTCCTTTTGAATGAATCAGCAGATTCCACAAGGGCGGGAGAGAGAAAGAAAGAAAGAAAGAAAAGAAATGGTATGACGCTCACATAAAGTGCCAATTCAACCTTCATCCCTCCCTCCTCCCCCCGTCGGTCGTAAAAAGCAGTGTAATAGGATTCCTAAGCTTTTCCAGTGACTGCTTCCACTATCACACGGACATTTAAGTGCACTAATCCATGACAAATTGTCTCATCTGATCCATGACAAATCGTCTGAGGGGCCAGATCAAGACAAGGAGATGGAGGGAGGGAGAGGAGGGAGGGAGAGGAGGGGTGAAACTGGACCGGTGTGAGATGGAGAGCAGGGACAGGAGGGAATGAACAGGCAGTTATTGGACCATTTGAGCAAAGGCTGCTCACATTACTTCAAAAGGTATTCTGAGTAAGAGAGACCACCAGTAGGCTTACCACCAAAGCCCACAGTTTTCACAGCTATTATACCACAACATGGAACCACATTAAAGTATTTGTGTCTGCAAGCAAAGACTGCCTGTTTTAGAATGCTCCATCAATCTTTTTCTACTTGTAATTTCGGTCACTTTAGTTTTTGATTGCCATCTGTAGGGATTTACGCAAAGCCACAAAAAATTAAGCGTTGTGGTTTGATTCAAAGGCAATGGATTTTTTTTTTTTTACCACAAAAAATTGCATTGATGCCTTCTGCCACTTCATTTAGAAAGCCATTCCAAATGATCTGGACCCCCTAGATCTGATGCTCTCTATGTGGTAATAGTTTGCTTGCTGGAGTGTGTGTGTGTGTGTGTGTGTGTGTGTGTGTACATGCCTTTGCGTTTGTGTTTGTCATTTGAAGGTATTTCCACTTGAAAACTCCAAAGCTGCCAACCTGATCAAATGTTTCTTTATTATCCACTTCGCAAAGATCCGATTAGGTTGCAAACCATTCAAGTGAGTGGAATTTAATTGAATACAGTTTCTGTCATCAATTATCACACTTATTAGTCCAAGCAATTAAAAGTGGATCTGAAATTAATCAGATTAATGGACAAACAGAAACACACACACACACAGACCATCCCATGGTGAGATGTTATTCTCCTGTGGGTAGATTAGATACACTAGATTTAGTGACAGTCAAACGAAGCAAAACTGAACGCCCCTTGGCGTTACGCAAACCGCATCTGCAGAAGCTGAACCAGTCATTTCAATTCCATTTATCTTGCAGTAAGCTATACGTTTTGAAGAGCAGAGTAAAATGTCCGTGTGTGTTACCTTCATTCTTCATATAGCTATTATTATAATTTGGAAAAGCATCTGAATAAATTCCAAGCGGAGGCGATGTGGGCACATTGAGTTTTTGAGACGTGAATGTAATTACCAAGCATTCACAAAAGTCGGCCAGATAATGTATCCATCTTCTAAGGCCGGCGTTCGCATGGCAATAGAGAAATCTACTCACAGCGTTCAAATGTACATTTCCAGAACTCTTGCTAGAGCTTCTTCAGTGAAGAAAAGCAGCCATCTCACGATTCACAGTGCCCTTGAGACATTACGCTCCAGAGATTTGGGAGACTTCCCGCTAAACACTAACACAAGGAAAAGAAAAATCGGGACAGGTGGGAATATCAATTTCCCAACAGTATTTCGGTATGGTCATGTCTGTGTCAAATAGGATTGTTTTTGTTTTTCTTCTGCCTCATAAGGTTTTCAGACTGAGAGAGTAAGATGCCATTTTACTTCAAGCAACACTGAACAACAAGCTCATTAGAAGGCATCTATTATTAGATAGAAAAAAAAGGTCAGTATTTACAGCCACAACCTGACATCTTCTGTTGTGATGTATAACATACTTATTCTCTGAACCAGACCTTCAATCTTAAGTCTATCATACTAAGTTAATCACGTACAGTACGCGATAAAGTTTACTGTATGCCGGGGACATTGTATCTTAATAAACGCACAATTCCTCCCCCTAAACGTCGATGAGACATCGGAGCTCTTGGCCAATGTAAACAGCTTTGGATATCACTCGACTATGAGAGGCCCTTTTAGCATTGACACACTGGCTATGCTTATGAGAGTGCCTTTGGTCACGGCAAAGGCCAGTGAAGTGACAGCTCCCATCAGGGCGTAATGGAAACTCCAGCCTTCCTTTGCCTCTTAAGTTCCAGCCGCTCTAAAGGGAAATCAAAAGCTGCCCTATGAGACCTCAGAGTCTCTCTCTCTCTCTCTCTCTCTCTCTCTCTCTCTCTCTCTCTCTCTCTCTCTCTCTCTCTCTCTCTCTCTCTCTCTCTCTCTCTCTCTCTCTCTCTCTCTCTCTCTCTCTCTCTCTCTCTCTCTCTCTCTCTCTCTCTCTCTCTCTCTCTCTCTCTCTCTCTCTCTCTCTCTCTCTCTCTCTCTCTCTCTCTCTCTCTCTCTCTCTCTCTCTCTCTCTCTCTCTCTCTCTCTCTCTCTCTCTCTCTCTCTCTCTCTCTCTCTCTCTCTCTCTCTCAAAACAACCCAATACCAGGCCACTGCCTCCAAGGAGCCCTGCAGACAAAGGCATAACATTGCATATCGTCAAAAAAATATTGGTTTGTATATCGATGAAACAAAAGGGGCCTCGTTCAGACACAAAACTGACTTTCACTATGGCTAGATCATTTTACTGGAGCCTGTAGCAGGAGCAAGGGCTATTTAGAACAGCCCACATATTGCAGGAGGTGGCCTTGGTGGGAGTAACCCATGCACTGTGTGCTTGCTGTGAAGTGAGAAGAGCTAGGCCACTGTTTGAGTTGGTTTGTGTGTGTGTGTGTGTGTGTGTGTGTGTGTGTGTGTGTGCATGCTAGTGTCATGTCACTTTCAGCACATCCGTCAATGTAGTGGATTATTTCTTGAGAGACCAGAATTGGCTGCCCAGAATCCAGGCGCCATCAATCTTCGGCTGCGTGAGCTAGGACGCACAGGAGGGTCGGGGCGACGAGCAGAGGCTCATGGGAAAGTGTGTGTGTGTGTGTGTGTGGCAGGGGGGAGGAGGGGGCAGTGGCTCCGCTTCCTGAGCAGGTGAAGGAGCAGTCAGGTGTCTCGTTACTCAAACCGCCTCAGCTGTGACCGTCCAATTTTTCACCGAAACACTCGGGTACATAAATATACGAGGCCTGAAACCTTATCTCTCCCCTCATGTATATTGATTTTGGGATGATACGCACCCATACTGTACCGAGGGCCTTGCGTCGGCCTGGTGCTGCAGGGGAAAGAGTGGAGGGTGGGCGGTGCTGGTAAGCTGATTTCCTTAAACATTGTTCCATGCTGGAGGATTACATGTATGCTGCGAGCGTGACCTTCCTTTCTCCTGCTTAGCGATACCCGCACGCAGACACCCGCCCCTGCGCATGGCCGCCTGCTCAGCGCAAGCTGTGGGGCCCAATGCCTTTCTCTCCGTCTGGGGGGGGGGGGGAGAGTTGGCGGCGAACAGAGCGCCCACTCAGAGTCTCGCCTGCATGTCGAAACGCACTGGCTTGTCAAGTCGAACCCTATTCACCGTCAACCTGTCAAAACGGCATGTATGATAAACGCCGTGGGAAACAGGTTAGGAGGTTATGGCTGAGATATGCCTGCTTCCACTATAGATTGTTGTTGTGTAGATTCATGCAGCATGGCTTGGCCAAGGTTGACAGAAAAAGATAGATTTGAGATCTGTCAAGCACACGCATTGAAGACAATATGATCAAAAGGAGAATTTCAGTGGCAGCTCAGAGTATGTCAAGCCCCATAGCTGAACAACTGGGCACTATAACGGCGTACCATTTTACTATTCAGGCATTCTGCTTTTTGAATGATGCAACCTCCAGCTAGGATGAAAACCCATTGAGTTATTCAACTTCCACATCCTCCTCAAACAAAAAAAGGTTCGGTTTTGGGTGAGCTTTAGTGCGCTATCATCCCACAATATCCATTTTTTCACAATATCCATGCATGACACACCGTTCAAAAATAAACAGGTCTAGCATACAAATGTATTATGAAAGATTTGTACTATTTACAGCAGTATCACACTTCTATTTGAAATGAGTGCTCTGTAATCAAGACGAACCATTTCTCAAAACAGCTACACATAAAAGAGGAATCTCTTAGGCTCTCCCTCTCTCATACTAACACACACACACACACACACACACACACACACACACGCGCGCACGCACACACACACACGCACACACACACTCATATTTGTTCTCACAAACCAATTCATATGAGGGTCAGGCCTCTTTAAAATCACAAAATCAATATTAATTCAACTATTTATCACAGTATTTCAACTGAATTTGGCTAGAGGCACTACATAGCTGTCTGACTTGTCTTTTTAATTTTCTTTCTCAAAACATGACAAGTCTGTAGCGTACAGGGAGAAAAAGAAAAGAAAGATAGTGTCCTATCCCGAGCACCCATCCAGAGAAACAACAACCATGAAACATGTTTATATTAGGATATTGAGTATAAACACATCACAAGATTGTGATAATATTAGATAGTCAGCACCAATTATCTTGGCCATTCATCAGTTTGTTGTTGAATTTATGACGGTTTTCTTTGATCTAGAAGTTATTCATTCAAACCCCTAACAAAGCTACTTCGCACATGCTGATTATTGGTGACATCAATAACAGATGTTGTAAAACAAATCATGATGCCTCACTGAATAACATTAGTCACTCCCTGAGAGAAATCGGTTTTCCTTCTACACCCCTCGGATATCTAATGTTTTAGTCTTTGTGTACAGCACACCCTGCGCTTTGAGAACGAAACTCCACTTCATTGTCCCTGGAGGAACCAGGAAATGCCATGTCTTAATGGTCTCATAGAGAAAGTGTGTGTGTGTGTGTGTGTGTGTGTGTGTGTGAGAGAGAGAGAGAGTGTCTGTGTGTGTGTAAGAGAGAGAGAGAAAGAGAGAAAGTGTGAGAGTGGTACAGATGTGCTCACACATGCCCAAAGTATTAGCGTTTTTGTGAGATTACTTTCTTACTGGAGTGTGTGTGTGTGTCTGTGTGTGTGTGTGTGTGTGTGTGTGCGAGCTGATCCCTCTGACAAGAGACCTTTCACAGATCCAGAGCATTTTTTTTTTAACCCCTACCAACGTGGGTGACGTTCCGCTGTGCAGGGAGCAGACTTTCTCTCTGTGTTTTTCATGGGGACCTCTGCATTATTCAGCAGACTTTCACTCTTGGCCGTGCACCTCTTTATACATCATTGCCCCCCCCCCCCCCCCCCCCCGCCCCGCCCCGCCTCCATAAGAAACACCTCTTAAAATAACCTGTGAGAGATGTGTCTAAATTCATTAGGAGCTTACTGTCACTCATCAATCATATTCATTGTCCCAATTAATATCTCCATGATGCTTTTAACCAGCGCTCTTTTATTCCTGCCCCCACAGCTCAGAATCACCCTGCGTCAGCGGTTTTATAAGCGGGAGTTAAACCCCACACCGTTTCTCCGCTTCGCAGATTTAATCCCCCCACCCCCCACCGGGCGTTCAACTATCTTGTCGTGCCATCACAAGTCACAAGAAATCAATGTTGTTGTTTTTTTGTTTGTTTCCCCCCTGCCACCCCACCTATCTCAGTGCTGGAATTACGGGCGTTCCACTGTGTGGTAACACCGCTAGGCCAGGGGAAAACAAGCGGCGATAGCATCGTAGCTTCACAGGGCTTTGACGGAGACACGTTCGACTGGAAGGGCTTGGGGAACGCTGGAGTCGTCAGCAGTTTGAGCGCCCAGCCACGGTCATTGTTAGAAGCTTCAAAACACGCTGAAACCCTGTGTCTCCGACACAGATCAGCACAGCACAGCACAGCACAGCACAGCACAGCACAGCACAGCACAGCACAGCACAGCACAGCACAGCACAGCACAGCACAGCACAGCACAGCACAGCACTACAAACGGTGAATGCTACTGCACGGGTACTCTAAGAAAGCCAATAAGACACGTCAGACCCACGGCAGGGACCCTCCTCCACCTCTCCCCCCCCCCCCACGGAGGAGATGGAAGCGGGCTTAATTGTGGGAAGCGGGCTTAATTGTGGAAAGTTTCCGGCAAACATAATTGTAATTTCCATCTGAGCCACGGTGATCAAAGCGCGCTCAGCTAGCAGCATACTGATGGGGATGCTTGCCTCGAGCCTGTCCTAGGTAGCAGCAGTCTGGCGTGCTGCAGTCACGTCTTCCTTTCAACACACACGCACACACACACACACACACGCACACACACACACGCACGCACACACACGCATGCACACAAACACACACACACACACACGCACACCCGCATGCACGCACACACGCACGCACACTCACACAAATCCTCCGCTCCTCCAAGCTAGCTCGCGCTGTTAAGAAGTGCTCTTTGTCTGTCTTGACTGGTTGGGGTGTTCGACGCTCTGATGAAAACAGCAGCTGCAGCTCAGTTTGAACTTTACAGTCAACTCTGAGGCTGAAAGTATATTTCAAACTAGCCAGAGGAGAATGCATGATACATAACTATTTTATGAGTGGATGATGTTACCACTATACAGCTCGTGTGCAGGGAATGTGCATTTTTAAGCAGTCATGGCACATATGCAACAGATGAATTCATAGGGCTGTCAAGATTCCCGTTCGCACATCTGTCCGTGCCCCATTAGATCTCCTCGTGCTGTTATATAAAGCAGTCCTCACAGAAACAAGCTTCATGGTCACCCATAGCATAAGACAGCATTCTACACGTCATTAAGCATCGGCCAAACAGAAGAATATGAACACACCCAGAGATTGGGAAAGTATGAAGACACCCATCCTCCAGAGGCATTTGATGAAAAGATGGGGGGAGGGGCGGAGTCCTAGATTGGGATACAAACCCAGGGACCCAGAGTGAGGAGGGTTAGGGGTTGATAAAAGAGGGGGATGGGGTACGTTCCCAGAATGAGGAGGGTTAGGGTTTGATAACAGGGTGGTTGGGGTACGTATCCAGGGTGAGGAGGGTTAGGGTTTGATAAGAGGGTGGTTGGGGTACGTACTCAGGATGAGGAGGGTTAGGGTTTGATAAGAAGGGGGGTGGTTGGGGTACGTACCTAGGGTGAGGAGGGTTAGAGGGTGGTTGGGGTACGTACCCAGGGTGAGGAGGGTTAGGGTTCGATAACAGGGTGGTTGGGGTACGTTCTCAGGATGAGGAGGATTAGGGTTTGATACGAGAATGGTTGGGGTACGTACCCAGGATGAGGAGGGTTAGGGTTTGATAAGAAGGGGTGTGGTTGGGGTACGTACCCAGGGTGAGGAGGGTTAGAGGGTGGTTGGGATACGTACCCAGGGTGAGGAGGGTTAGAGGGTGGTTGGGGTACGTACCCAGGGTGAAGAGGGTTAGGGTTTGATAACAGGGTGGTTGGGGTACGTTCTCAGGATGAGGAGGGTTAGGGTTTGATAAGAAGGGGGGTGGTTGGGGTACGTACCCAGGGTGAAAAGGGTTAGGGGGTGGTTGGGGTACGTACCCAGGATGAGGAGGGTTAGGGTTTGATAAGAAGGGGGGTGGTTGGGGTACGTACCCAGGGTGAGGAGGGTTAGAGGGTGATTGGGGTACGTATCCAGGATGAGGAGGGTTAGGGTTGGGGTACGTACTCAGGGTGAGGAGGGTTAGAGGGTGGTTGGGGTACGTACCCAGGATGAGGAGGGTTAGGGTTTGATAACAGGGTGGTTGGGGTACGTACCCAGGGTGAGGAGGGTTAGGGTTTGATAACAGGGTGGATGGGGTACGTACCCAGGGTGAGGAGGGTTAGGGTTCGATAAGAAGGGGGGTGGTTGGGGTACGTACCCAGGGTGAGGATTTCGGTGCGTCCGGGCCGGGCCACGTGGTGCTGCTGGATGGTCTGGTAGAGCGTGGCCTGGCACAGCAGCAGGAAGCCAAGGCTAATCCACACGGCCAGCAACCAGGACATGGCACGTGCCAGGCTGCAGGTTGAGAGGCCCAGGCACAGCAGGGAGGGGAGGACAGAAGGACAGAAGAACAGAAGAACGGAAGGAAAGAAATACGGAGAGAGGGTAAGAGACGTCTGTGGACCCTTAGACCCTGAAGGTCGGTTAACCACAACGGTGGTAGTTTTCACTTGAATTAAAGGTGAAGATAAAAACAATACCAGTGTGCTCGAGTGTTTTCTATATCACTGTATATTATACTGCTGACTGAGAAGCTGGATTACATAATAGGTGTGCTATCTTTGAGAATAAGTTAAGATACTGTGGACCCTTAACCCTGAAAGTCGTTTAACTAAAACGTTGGTAGTTTTGACTTTAATTAAAGGTGAAGATAAAAAGAATACCAGTGTCCTTGAGTGTTTTCTATATCAATATATTTTATAATACTGTGAACCAACATCGATGTGCGGATCAACTAGACCAACTGAGCAGTTTAAAACTGCAAAAAAATATATATTTTAAAAGTGCATCATAATGATACTGGACTTCACTTTTTGTGTAAACTGTACAAAAACTATAGGCGACCACCCAGGAAACGTTAAAGCGTTCAGTCTTAGACCAAAACCAATAATATACAAACAATCTAAACATTTGACCATATTGTGTTAAAGGACAATAACGCATCACTTCAATATCAGCTATTGTATAACTTCCTTATAGCTTGGGGGTATGTCATATTTCCTTTAAAATTATGCTACAGTGTGTGTTTACGAAGACTTTGCTAAAACGGCATTGAACTATGGTACACAGTGCCAAACTCGGCTAATTGTAAGCTGGCTTGTTTTGACATTGATCTATATCCTGGTAAATAACAAAAACGAAACGTCGGAACGTCGAAAAACGTCGGGGGGCAATTCGTTGGCCAAAGCAAAAAGCAAACACCACAATATCTATTTTGGAGATTTAAATGGCTTCTACAACCCCGAAACAAGGATTGTCTCGGCCAACCATCTTCCAACCTCACTTTGTTTAAGAATCTCCCCTCTTCATCTGAGCCACTAATACAATTAGATTGTTCTAAATCTATGGTTATCAAACTCTAAGTCCAATGTTTGTCTTTGCCATGCCTTATCGTTCTGGCCATCAAATTATTCACATCACATCTAGTTCACGAAACGATATATTTTTCGGATAGAATTGATAGTTTAGTGGTCACCACTAGGATGATCTGAGCCAAAATGCATGGGCCTTCTCAGGGTTAATGCCCATTTACACTTAAACATTCCACATTTTGGAGAGAGGGCAAGTCCCAAATCATGTATTAAGCACGTGAAGATGAGTTCGATTGGGTATAAACTGAAGCAGGGCCAGTTCGAATTTCAATGGGTTGCATATCTTCTCTCTGATGGACAAATGTAGGCATGCGCATTAGGGGTATTAAGTGCAAGTTTGGTTACGCCAGTCTTGCAACGTAGGTAGGGGTAAATCTAAGCCATAGCCTAATGATATAGGTCGGTGGTCCGTGTAGGCTAACATCGAGGCATTACTAAAGAGCAAACACTACTCTGTATCCTGAAGTGACATTGAAGTATATCAGCTTTTGAATATTCAACACGCACAAACGACGAATATAATTATTAGCAGAACGTTGTAATCCCCTCTCCTGCATGAAATCCGCTATAATCCGAGGTATGAAATGTGAACTGATCCCTGAGGTTTTCATTTTTTTACGGCTTTGTATGTCACTTTGGCAAGCTGTTATCTTGGTGAACAATTGCTCCACCACATGCATAGTGTTCAAACTCACCCTTCGATCTGATGTTAGCGTGTCGAAATGATAAATCGTATTCCTGGCAGCGAAACCTCGTTCCTGTGTGCGCGGGTGTTCTAAAACTGTTTCGGATAACTTTAGTGGGTACGCTATCTAAAAATGTTTCCACATATGCCATTGTTGCGCACGTAGTTAAAATAAGTATTCATATAAGTATATGTGTGCATTCAAATTAGAAAAGACAAATCGTGGACTTTAATCTTGACTCGTCACTTGCGCTTTTTTCGTGTGTAAAGAGAGATTCGAGCTCATTATATCTTCCCCACCTGCATAGGCTTGATGGGGGGAAAGTAGCATACTCGCGCCCAATACTCCTGCGTGGCACACCTGCGTTCCACCTTGGTGTAATAGATATTGCGTGGGAAGTCAAAAACCCTGGCCTACGTGCTATAATGGTATGTTTCTAAAATAGCCTAAGCCTTCGTCAGGAATCAAACCAAGCGGTTGAACTGTTTATTTTGATTAAAAAGAAATAGTTTATATATATATATACACACACACACACACACACACACACACACACACACACACACAGGTATGTGTGTGTGTGTGTGTGTACAATAAAACTAAAAGGATGGCAAGGTAATGAGATAATGTACATCAAAGGTTCAAATGTGCATATTACAACATACACGTGTGAAAGGTTTGCTCTACTTGGTGGTTCACCCACGTTTGGCTTGAGGACATCAATACCCTCTGGAGCTCTATTTAGATTTTCATTACTCATCACAGGTGTGCATGTCGCACAAAATGCCTGTCAGTGCCATCAATTCTTTTTATCGATTCTCCAACACCACCTCTTACGTGAACAGCTTTTTTTTTCTGTTTGTGTCAACTCCGTGGTTATCATTTCTAGCCAGCAGCGGGGGAACAAACAAATACACACAGCACCCACAGAGCACCCATGATGTCCCACAGGCGTCTCACGCCCTGGCTTACCTGAGCGCTGCGTTCAGAAAAACGGGAGCCTCGTAAGTACGACTGCCTAATGTCCACCACGCTCACTCCTCCCTCTTAAATCCATACATGATCCCTGAAGCCAGGGAGTCCAAACTTAAAGTCCCAGGTCCAAATAGAAAAAGGGGCTTGGATGCCTGTGTTCAGTCAACGCCACCTCTGCCCTGAATCCCCCAACAACTCAGTCCCCTTTTTTTTAAGATCCCGCCGCGAGCGTGGTCACCACAAAGAAAATAGCCACGAGGTGTTATCACAAAGTAGCCGAGATTCACAGGATGGAGGGCTGATCATGTCACTCTCCGTTTTTCAAATTGTGTAGACGTCTGCTTCTTTTTGTTCCCCCCCTCTTATTAGTACTTCGCTCTCTTTCCTTCTCTCTCTCTCTCTCTCTCTCTCTCTCTCTCTCTCTCTGTCTCGCTGGTCTGTCGCTCCTCTGGCGGTGAAAGCCCTTTCTGGTGGATGACGGGGAGTTAATTTAGCTCCTCACTTCTCCTCTGCTCACGCGCGCACCGCGAACGGCTCCAGTGGAACGCCTGCTCTGTCTCCTCTTGGCTCCGTCCCCCCATTGAGAAGCTGCTCGGATTGTGTGAGGCTCAGCCCTCTCTCCATCCAACTAAGTAGAGAGGGTGTGTGTGTATTACAGAGAGAGAAAGAGAGAGAGAGAGAGAGAGAGAGAGAGAGAGAGAGAGAGGAGAAATGGAGCGAGAGAGAAATAAAAAGAAGAGTGAATGTTAGTACGTGTGCGTGCGTGTGTGTGTGTGCGTGCGTGTGTGTGCATGTGTGTGTTTGTACAACAGCGCAGCCAGAGAGACAGTGAATGCTGGAGGAGTCTGATCACATGTCTTAAAGCAAGACTGCCCACTTCCGCATGGATAGTATCATCTAATTAAATAATGATACGTGCCATATTAACCTCTCTCCATTACCCGGTTTTTTGTCCTTCTTTTCCACAGCATTTGGAGATAATCTCCTCTCAAAGCTGACCTATACAGCCGTAATGTGTGTGTGCGTGTGTGTGTGTGTGTGTGTGTATGCGAGTGTATCTCCGTATTCTTTCCTCATCTTCTTATTTCTCATTTGGAGATAGCATGCTCTTAACGCTGCCTAATACAGCTTGAGTGTGTGTGTGTGTGTGTGTGTGTGTGTGTGTGTGTGTGTGTGTGTGTGTGTGTGTGTGTGTGCGGTTGCAATAAAGGTACTCACGTAGGCAGTGTTTGGGTGCTCACATATCCAAGGGGTTTGTAACGCTGCATACTTGTGTGTTGGAGAGGGTTGTGGGAGAATTAGTGAATCTTTGCCTCCTATTCTCCAAGCCCCTTTTAGCGTCTGAGTAGAGATGTATGAAATATGCTGAGAGCACAGGCGCATTCAATACAAGCAGTCTGTTTCAGCCAGACTGTTCTCATCATGTTATCCACCTCTGCCTGCTATTCTTCTCCTTCCCTCCCTCCCTTCCTCCCTCCCTCCCTCTCTCCCGCTCTCTATAAAGAGGCTTTGTTTTGTGCCCAGCCCTCCTCCCAGTCTCACACCTCCATACAAAAGTTGCATCTGCGGCATCTGGCTGCAGGAGCCATTGAGTGAGCGCACCAGTCTGGGCTGCTGGAAAACGCACGCCGCCAACTCAGTGGGAAAGACATTGTTTTATTTTTGTTTTGGGGATTTTATTATGTTATTGTTTTCGTTTGTGTGTGTGTGTGTGCGCTTGCTTTTTTTTAATGCCTCCCTCCACAGCACAGTGGTGACACGGAGGGAAGACCCAGCAGTACTAGATGAGTGTGGGGAGGGAGGGAGAAAGCAGATAAGGGCTACCCCCGTGGTGTTTTCCCTGTCCACCACAGAGGATCTAGCGTCTTCACCTTTAGCCTCCCCAGCCTCGAAATGGCCATCCATACGTCAGTCCCACACAGCTGCCAGGGCTGACTCGCTACCAACCTGGTATTTCACAGAAAATAAACCCAACTTATGCTGCTCGCAGCTCACAGCTGAGGGAGTGAGCGAGCGTGAGATAGGTGTGAGAGAGTGTGGAAAGGTGTGTGTGTGTGTGTGTGTGTGTGTGTGAAGATCCACGAATTAAACCCACTTCCTCTCTCTGCGTCTGGTGTGTGTATGTCGGTGTGTGTTGACGCACTACGCAAGGCCGCTGGCTTGATTGTGTATTTTGTGTGCGTGTGCGCAGATCAACACCGCCAGAGCTATGGGCAGCACCCTGGGTGTAAAACAGCCACGCACCCTGGCAACGGGTGACTGTCCAGATAGAGGAGCTCTCAGCTCTGGGGGGCCACGGACGCCAAGGGGCCACGGACGCTCCTCTCCTCAGCCCCTCCCTTCTCCGCGTGGGCACGTGTCTCTAAGAGAGGCTGGCCGGCCTCAACCTGGGAGCCACAGGGGGAGAAGACAATGACTGGGGGCGGGGGGGGGGGGGGGGGGGGCACCAGGGAAAACACAGTGCAGCAAAACGAAGGGGGAGGCAGAGAAAGAAAGCGTGTGAGAGACGGGGGGGGGGGGGGATAATATATGTTATTTTCTCTGTTGGGCTACTCAAAGGGAAGTTGGCTGGGATTACCTGTGTGTGTGTGTGTGTGTGTGGGGGGGGGGGATAATATATGTTATTTTCTCTGTTGGGCTACTCAAAGGGAAGGTGGCTGGGATTACCTGTGTGTGTGTGGGTGGGGGGGGATGATATATGCTATTTTCTCTGTTGGGAGACTCAAAGGGAAGGTGGCTGGGATTACCTGTGGGGGGGGGGGGGGGGGGGATTGTCACGATAAAATACCTGCTCGTTAGAAAGGGGGCCCCTGTCACGGAACACCCAAACCAGGAGTAATGGGCCGGAGAAATAAGTGCCCAGCACTGCTTTACTGTACTGTGTCCCACTGTTACAATACACACCCCTGTGCCCTCTCGGACTAATAATTCCATAGCCATCTAATGGGGATTGGCTGGTTCAGAGGTTTCATGTAACCCCATTAAGAACAGGCCTTTTCTCCTGGTTTTAGCTGACTTTATAAATGTTGCCTCTTTTCACTTAGTATTCTGCGTTCCAGATATATGCTAAATATGATTCGTATGAAAAAAAAATACTCACGTTCAAATGTTTCTGATCTATGTGACATACCTTTGTGACAAACGTATGCAAATAAATAGTGAACCCTATATACTATATAGTATGGTGGTAGTATGGTTCAAAATAGATTAGTTGTGTAATGTATGCATGTTTTATGGTTATGCATACTGTAGAATAATTTATTTAACTACATGTTGTTATAATGCTTTACAATATGTTATACATTCATTAGTAAGGGATTCATTTACATGGTACTTTGTTTAAGGTTGTGTAAAAGGAAACTGTACTTCATAGTTAGAAAAGCACATAGTTTCTGGCAAATTCCTTGAAAGTGAATAGATGAAATACAGCACAGTTGTGTTTTCCACTGCTGGCGACCTCACTACCAAAGTGTAAACAAACATTTTCTTTTGTCGTAGACCTTTATAATCTCTCAGCGAACTGTCCCTCTGGACAGAACACATGAGAACAACACAGCCCAGTAAACAAGCCTTGGAGACCTGTGGAACGCATCCAATTACCAGCCCAACATTTACCTTTAAGCAGTTGTACAACACGCCAAATCCTCTTTGTCTCGCATTCTCTTTTTTGTTGTTGTTGTTGTTGTTGTTGTTGTTGTAGTTGATTTGGCATGGCCTCCTACTTTTCAATCTGTGCGTGTCGGAAAACTGTGTTGGGAGAAAGGGTCCGGGGGGGCAACAGAATTTCACAGTAATTTCTGCATGTCGTTGTGCTCCCCCCCTCCCCCCCCTCCCCCCCTCCCCTCCCATCTCAGGGGCGCCCACCATTTCCAAACAGCTGTCACTGCACACCGTGCCAAGACCGGCCCACAGTCCACCAATTGCTGGCCAGTCTTGAGTCGTATACCAATAGCTTTGTCCAACAGCAGCCCTTCACCACCCCACCACCACCGATATCTCTCTCTCTCTCTCTCTCTCTCTCTCTCTCCCTTAGTCTCTCTCTCTCTCTCTCTCTCACACACACATTAAGCAGTCAGAACAGGCCAACCCTAGCCGTGCCCTCCCTCCCAGAGTCCTGCCTAGGGCTGAGCTGCTATCTCCCTGGCCTTTAACTGGCCAGCGTCTCGGGCAGTTTGTAGTTTCCCACTCGCCGTCTGTGCCACAGGGCCGGCCCAGGGGCTCTGGTCTTACTTCTTTGAGGAGCTTCTCGTTGATTTGGCTCTCAGGTCTTTGTTAGGGTGGACGGTCAGATATTTTGGGGGCTGATGAAAGGTTAAAAAACATGACCCTGTGTGTTTATTCGTGTGCGTGTGTTTTTTGAGTTTTCATGAATACAATGAAAGCTTTTCAAAAAGGCTGGTTTGTTTAGCCTTGTATTTCAACAGGAAATTGGCCTGGCCCCCTGTTTCTGGTGCTCTTGCTATTATCTTCCTTCTGCCTGCACATTCGCTACTACATGTGAGGCATGACGATTTCCAACTTCACCTGGCCGCTTTATTGTGCCTTTTTACATGATGTATCATCCCACCATTATCGTTTACCTCTTAGTTTAAGGTCTCACAAACAGACTTTAATGCCTACATATTTCAATACAGCTAATAGTTATTGCATGCCTAGATGTTTGCAGTTCCCTCTAATAAAATTCTATATTTACGATTGCTTGGGGTAGCATCTAATTGGTGGATATGACACCATATGACGTGAGACGTATTTTACGGAGGGTTTTCATGCAACAAAGCCTCTTACTAATTGCATCAATTCCTCTCGGCAAATAGGAGCCTGTTCATGCCTGAGCTTGCTTGCATTTTCATAGTGTTAATGGTTCAACCCCGTATGAAAGTCCCCATCCATTCATACATGATGTATAGGTACACATTCATATGCAGGATGGTTAAAAAATGTAGCTTAGTAAATGCAGGTTTGATGTTCATGCATTCATTTTATTTATAGGTGCTGTGACAGAAGCAAGGCGGACAGTTCCTCTTCATCTTCTCTCAAACTTGCTTTTTGTTTCCACCGACCATATTCCGTCACGTTGGAAATAAGTTGCCGGGCCCTTTCTGTGTTTGAAGTAGGTCAGAAATGCGGTGCTGGTAATGTGTTGGGACTCTACGGCTCTCAGCAGGGGAGGGTTCCCTCTCCCCTGGCGAGGTATGGAGGAGAGTAATTGAGCTGTAGGTAGACCAGTCTACTCCTGGCGGCAGCCATGGAAATGTCCCCGCGCAGACCGATAAAAAAGTTGTCCACTCCCGCTCGCCGTAATTGGACTGGGAACAGAACGGCGGGGTCCCGGCCCGAGGAGCCCGTCTGGTGGAAACGCTCTGCTCGACGGTGCCGCTAATAACACACTGATGAGACGGGGGGGCCAAGGCTGACAAAGGGACTCGGAGAACCAGACGAGGGGGGAGAGCTACGTGCGGTTGCCCATTACCAGTTGTCGAAGCCTTCGAAAAAATACCGTTGAGAGGCAAGGAATGAGTGAGAGGTGACTGGGGAGGAGCCTTCTTGTTAGAGGCTATTTAAAGAGAAGTCCATGTCAGATATACAAAGCCAGTTATGTAATTGGTCGCTTTTTAATGTGGCTCAGTGGGTGTGATAAGAAATATAACGTTTTCTGAGTGCATCAGCTTGAACTGGTTTATTTTATTCGCAACACTAATAGCAACACAGGATGTTGGGTTTGGGTGAAAAAAGGTTGTTTCACAGTCAATGACTGGAGTAAGATATTAAATGAACTTGAACGCCCGAGGGCTTTTGAGTTTTATAAAATCTACACTGTCAAAAAACTGTAATTAACAGTTGAACAACAATAACGCATTTCAACATCTATCATAAACCCTGATTGGGCAGAGCTAGCTATGTGGTTGATAGTTTGCCTAAGTGAGAGTGAGAAAACTCTCTCTTTATATATATCTAACTATGTTTTACATGATTTATTTCCAATGCTTAAGGGAGTATGCTCGGAAATGTATCATCCATAAATCTTAACGGAGCCATAAATCTTTTCAACAATTCCTCAACAATTTCCCCCATATTGTCACTGTGTTATATTCAATTAAAAAGACGCAAATATAGAGTGCACCTAATTTACTTCATATCATTGCAGGTAGCAGGCATTCATCCTTCCAGTGGTCCTTGAAACAACAGCGCTTTCCTCTCAAACAATGGGCTGGTCTGACTTCACCTGGAGACAGAATGTGTGAGCATGATTCTGTTCTTTCTTTCTTCTTCGATCTGTGCCTGTACAAAAGGGCACGATCCCTTTCAACAAGAGCCTCTCTCTATTCAGGTCACCTCTGGGAAAAAACATGGAGCATAAAAAAAGGGACCGATTCAATTCCCCGCACACTGGGTTAGAGTGTGGGTCATGCAGAAGGAGGCAGACACAAAAAAAAATACACTGAGATAGGCAAAGGGAACAAAACCCACAAAGTGTGAAAGAGAGAGAGAACACGTGAAAAAAGAGATCGGAAGTGGGGGGGGGGGGAAGGGGAAGAAAAGAGAGATATGGCGGGAGAGAGAGGAGGATCCATGGTATTCAGGTTCAGCCCCATTCGAGCATTCATCCGGTTTCTGCGCTGCTTTTTCTTTTCATGGAGTGGGTGCCAATTCCCGGGCGATAAGCCGTCTGTGTGGCTCTCAAGGTAAAAGAGAGAGTGAATGGAGCGCCGCAATCCCGAGCTGCCGCCGAGGACTCTGGGAGCCCACGCACTTTGCCCCCGTTGACCTCCTGAGCCTCAGCTTCGCGTCCGCGGGATGGAACGCTTAATAAAAAGGGGCATTCTTTCTGTCCATCGACCTTTGACCCGGTCCGCTCTTTCTCTCCGTCACCCAGAAAGTTGAGAGGTACAGGAGGAGGGTTAGACCGAGGGATTTGATAGCCCCCCCCCCCCCGTGCATCCATCACTGCGAGGAGAGTGATGGAGAGGGGATGAAGGGCAGTAGCATGTCACTGATATGCAGTCTGTTCATTCTCGCTACTCCAAGTCAAATACAAATTGCAGAACTACTTTACCGTTGCCTAGGAGACACTGCTCTCTACCTTTTTGACGAGCTTGGGTCAATCAGAAGTGTTGTTTTTTGTTTTTTTTGTTGTCCCACAAGTGACATACCTTAGTCTGAAACCCGGCAGCAATGGACTATCAAAAGCTCCACCATTTTGATTTGAGCGAGGTGTCTTTTTGAGCCAAGCAGTGACTGTGCTTCATAATGAGTGGATGAGAGCGGAAGGGAGGCATGCTGTGGAGGTAAGTCAGTGGAACCAAGGTAACGCCATGATGTCGAGTCCACATCCGACAGCATGACTCATGCCCGAACACGACCACGTCTCTTTATTGGGAGGTCAAAACATGGACGTGCAAGGAGGCAAAAGGCTCAAAACACCCACACTCACAGACACATAGACCTTGACATATCCTCAACCATTTCCTCTCAGTATTTACAGAAGCATGGCCGGAGTAAAATGGCCTACGTTAATCATAATCTATATCTTTTTTTTTTGTTTTTGTTGTTTTTTAATCTAGAGAGGAGCTGGCCGGTGTCCGCCATGTTTGGATCAAGATGAGAAGCTGAGCTGTAACAACTCAGTCCAGCAAAACAAATCTCTCCCCGGACTCAAAGGGAAGCTCTGAGAGGGAGACATCCAATTCCACCCTGCTTTCAGCAATCTTCCAGCAGGCACGGGGGAGTGAAAGAGGGGGGATTGAGAGGCCAAGTAAGCAGGGGATATTGAGGCGCGCAGAGGTGAGATGGAGGGGAGGAGCGTGAGGCATGAAGGGAGCTGCCGGCGTGGGGGAGAGAAAGGAGAAGAATGAAGGGATGAAAGAAGGGGCAAAGGAGAGAGTGAAAGCAAGTTATGGGAGAGCGGACGAGAGAGGATTTGGACAAACTTTCCCTCTGTTCCTCTTCCTCTCTTCTTCTCTTCCTCTCTCTCTCTCTCTCTCTCTCTCTCTCTCTCTCTCTCTCTTTATCTCTCTCTACCTAAATATCTCTCTCCCCCCCCCCTCTCTCTCTCTCTCTCTCTCTCTCTCTCTCTCTCTCTCTCTCTCTCTCTCTCTCTCTCTCTCTCTCTCTCTCTCCCTCTCTCTCTCTCTTTCTCTCTCTCTACCTAAATATCTCTCTCTCCCGCCCCCTCTCTCTCTCTCTCTCTCTCTCACACGCACTCTCTCCCTCTCCCCTCCGGCCATATACAGGTTATTTACTGAGTCTTCTGGCTTCCCCGTGGACTGGGAGCGGACTGGGCTTTTAACTGGGTTTCCATACATCACCCAGTGACACTGATGCTCCCGCTTCTGCCCATCTCACAGCTGATGTTTTCGCTTTTTGAATCAATTATTTACCATATATATCCCCGGCTCAAACCATTCATCACGGCTAATTGCGGAACGTCTCCAGGCCATCGATCACATGAGCAACATTTTGTCTCTCTCACCAAACTCGGCTCCAAATGATGGGGTCAAAGAATGCGAAGAGGTTCAAAATAAAAATTAGGAGTGGGCTGTTTCTCAGTTCACTGGCATGTCAATATCTTATAGGAGAAGCCTGAGCAAGCTGCAACCTACACAGCACTGGCTATGAGCTTACAATATAAATGACTAACCATTATTGATAATGTAAAGAGACAATTTCAGTAAGCTGTACACTCTTTTGTCCTTACGACATACTATGTACCCATTACCATCAGCGATACTTGGTGTGTTCTCTTCCCATGTCTGTGGCAGAGTTACTTCTGTCTGCTAGTCAGAGTGACAGAGATGGGAGCTGTTGCTTTCCTTTCCCCGTTTGGCATGCTGGGTGCACCTGAAGCCCAGAGGGCAGATGGAGTCGACATACTTGCCGGTCAGAGAATCTGTTTAATTTACTTCCAGTGGTGTGAACCATCCCCCAGCCCAGGCAGAACACAGACTATTTGTTTGTTATTCTCTCATAAACACGAAACAAGCCACAGCTTGATTGTTTGTGTTTCTGAATCAAAATAATAAATGTGTTAACCTTTACTGAACCAAACCTACAATCTTCAGCTATGTTAGATTTAAATTAAACAAGGAACAAAACGGAAAAATAAAAAGATATTTATTTTCTCTTTACATTTTCTCCAAGCAGGCGGCAGTCTTTATTATGACTGTGGACCTGTTGTTCTTTAATGGAAATAGCAGGAGTGGATATGAGAAGGGCTGGTGTTATATACCAGAGGTGTTATATACCAGAGGTGTTCCTCTGACCTTCTGTTTTCAAAGGATATACACACACACATACACACATACAGTGGGGCCAAAAAGTATTTAGTCAGCCACTGATTGTGCAAGTTCTCCTACTTAGAAAGATGGGAGAGGTCTGTCATTTTCATCATAGGTACACTATGAGAGACAAAAATTAGGAAAAAAAATCCAGGAAATCACATTGTAGGATTTTTTAAGAATTTATTTGTAAATGATGGTGGAAAATAAGTATTTGGTCAATAACAAAAGTTCAACTCAATACTTTGTAACATAACCTTTGTTGGCAATGACAGAGGTCAAACGTTTCCTGTAAGTCTTCACCAGGTTTGCACACACTGTAGCTGGTATTTTGGCCCATTCCTCCATGCAGATCTCCTCTAGAGCAGTCATGTTTTGGGGCTGTCGCTGGGCAACACGGACTTTCAACTCCCTCCACAAATTTTCTATGGGGTCGAGGTCTGGAGACTGGCTAGGCCACTCCAGGACCTTGAAATGCTTTTTACGGAGCCACTCCTTCGTTGCCCGAGCGGTGTGTTTGGGATCATTGTCATGCTGGAAGACCCAGCCACGTTCCATCTTCAATGCTCTCACTGATGGAAGGAGGTTTTGGCTTAAAATCTCACGATACATGGCCCCGTTCATTCTTCACTTAACACGGATCAGTCGTCCTGTCCCCTTTGCAGTAAAACAGCCCCAAAGCATGATGTTTACACCCCCATGCTTCACAGTAGGTATGGTCTTCTTGGGATACAACTCAGCATTCTTCTTCCTCCAAACACGACGAGTTGAGTTTTTACCAAAAAGTTCTATTTTGGTTTCATCTGACCACATGATATTCTCCCAATCCTCTTCTGGATCATCCATATGCTCTCTGGCAAACTTCAGACGGGCCTGTACTGGCTTAAGCAGGGGGACACGCCTGGCACTGCAGGATTTGAGTCCCTCTCGGCGTAGTGTGTTACTGATGGTAGCCTTTGTTACTTTGGTCCCAGCTCTCTGCAGGTCATTCATCAGGTCCCTCCGTGTAGTTCTGGGATTTTTGCTCACCGTTCTCATGATCATTTTTACCCCACGGGATGAGATCTTGCGTGGGGCCCCAGATCGAGGGAGATTATCAATGGTCTTGTATATCTTCCATTTTCTTACAATTGCTCCCACAGTTGATCTATTCACACCAACCTGCTTGCCTATTGCAGATTCACTCTTCCCAGCCTGGTGCAGGTCTACAATTTTCTTCCTGGTGTCCTTCGACAGCTCTTTGGTCTTGGCCATGGTTGAGTTTGGAGTCTGACTGTTTGAGGCTGTGGACAGGTGTCTTTTATACAAATGACGAGGTCAAACAGGTTCCATTAATACAGGTAACGAGTGGAGGACAGAAGAGCTTCTTAAAGAAGAAGTTACAGGTCTGTGAGAGCCAGAAATCTTGCTTGTTTGTGGGTGACCAAATACTTATTTTCCACCATAATTTACAAATAAATTCTTTAAAAACCCTACAATGTGATTTCCTGGATTTTTTTTCTTATTTTTGTCTCTCATAGTTGAAGTGTACCTATTATGAAAATGACAGACCTCTCTCATCTTTCTAAGTAGGAGAACTTGCACAATCAGTGGCTGACTAAATACATTTTGGCCCCACTGTACATAAAAACACATGTGCGCACACACACACACACATACACACTCACACACACGCACACACACTCACACACACACACACACACATACACACACACAAGCACGCACGCACAAACACAAGCACGCACAGACACGCACACACACACACACACACACACAAACACACACATACACACACACACACACACACACACACACACACACACTAACACATGCACAGGCACACGCACCCACACACAAACACTAGCTCTAACAGCCACATTGTGTTGGTAGGAATTATGGGTATGATTTGACATGTGTTATTACTAAAGGACCATCAAGTAACTTCTCTGCGTTAGGAGCACATCGAGGTAGAACAGAGCTGTAGCCTCAGGATGTTAGCGGCAAAAAAGATGAGGGGAAAAAAGCAGTGACGCCAGGGAAATGATCGAGAGGCAAACAGGGTGGAACGAGGTGAGACCAGGGACCAAGGAAGAGAGAGAAAGAGAGAGAGATAGAGAGAGAGAGAGAGAGAGAGAGAGAGAGAGAGAGAGAGAGAGTCTGATTGACAATTTGCATCCTCTTCAGAGAGTATCAGGGAGACGTGATTGAATCCAGTCAGCCTGAACCCATTAGCGGGGGAGCGGCTGTCGGAGGCCGAACATAAAGCCATTCATTCGCACCCTGGTTCCTGCACTCCACCCAGCCACGTTAATATTCATGCCTGGGTCTGAGTTATACAGAGAGAGATGGAGAGAGAGAAAGGGGGGGAGAGAGGGAGAGAGAGAGATGGGAGAGAGGGAAAAAGAGAGAAAGAGAGAGAGAGAGAGAGAGAGAGAGAGAGAGAGAGAGAGAGAGAGAGAGAGAGAGAGAGAGAGAGAGAGAGAGAGAGGGAAAAAGAGAGAAAGATAGAGAATGAGATAGAGAGTGAAAGAGAGAGAGAGAGAGAAAGAGAAAGGCGAGCTCAATCTAACCACAAACTCTTTGTAAGGTGTTCAGTTCTTGCCAAATAAAATACCTTGCTACCTCATTCGGGCCGAAGAGATTGCATTTGAATGTCATTTTCCCTGGTCAATATGTCTTGTAAAATTGGACACAAATGATGGAGCTTTTTTCAAGTTTTTAACTAACTAAAAAACACTAAACTTTGAACGCTGCAAGGGAAATTAAAAAGGGCAAGTTTTAAACTGCTTAAAAGACTTTGGGTCTTTGGGTCTCAGAATAGCGAGATAAAGAAACATGAATTAATGATTATTATTACGTTTTAAACTACTTAAAAGTGTCCAGCGTATGTGTTTATTCACAACAAAAGACAAAGTGCAAGATGTTCTCAGGGGCCCAGTTTAGAGACATTTCCTGATAACACTCAGGCAATCATTCCTCCTTAAGGCAGGGCTCTGAGAATGAATTCATCACCATATGGAGTACAGTAGGTCCAAAGTGGGGTCGGTCCATTTGGCCAGCGGGTTTCCTGTGTGACAGCTCCTCCACTTCACTCGGTCCATTCTCCACGCCTGCACACAAAGCCAGGGGAGGCCTGGGGGAGGAGGTGGCAGAGAGAGGGAGGGAGGGAGGGAGGTTTCGGGGGGATGAAGCATTAGGGAGAGCCTTCCGCATTTACTCTGACACCACCCCAGACCCCCCCCCCCCCTGCCTCCCTCCCTCCCCCCAACCTTTATCTGGGAGACAGCACACGTGCCCACAGCCTCAGCTAGAGTGAGAGAGAGAGCACGCCAGGTTAAAAGGAGGCCAATTTCTGGAGGGGGGCTGAGGAGGAACTCAGAGGGTCCGTGTCAACGACGGAGTGCCTGAGCTTGGTTGGGAAAGCTGCGGTCTTGAGTGAACTAAGAGACGGCGAATTGAAACGCGTTATCTGAGCGTTAAGATGCTAAAATAGCTGCAACAGCAGGTATGTCACATCAAAGTGTCAAGTATTACACGGCAGACATTTTACCCTCTAAAGAAGAAGCAGACGAGACGATCTTTGCGCAGTAACACACAGCCACCCAAGACAGCTTTGGTTTCCCCTACAGGCTTAAGCTATGAAAAGCTTGGTCTGTGCTTCTATTTGTGTCGTAAAATAGTTTCAGCAACTTGACAGGTTGTCTTGAATTGTCTTGTAAAAAAGAAAAAATGTGTTGTTCAATTCACAAGCCATCTTCAGTTACTTGATGTCGTCACATCTCTTTTCAGACAGAAGAGGACTGATTGTCACCTAAAGGAGATGATGTTCAATAGGCTGGATGGCCATCAGAGCTTTCAACCATTAGGTCTTTATCAAGTCAGCCGTCAACATTATGTATGTTGTCATCTTTCTTTCTTTAAACGCTGGCCATGGCGACACTAATATGCGCTTGACATTTGCCCTGTTCTTATTAGTAATATTAATCACCGCATCAATAAGCCCATATAAAGCTCCAAGCAAAGTGAACTGAGGTTGACGTGGCTGGTAATGAAAGTCAGAGGCTTGGACCTGGGGGGGGGTTATTGACCCTAGGCCCCATTACACAGAGACAGACCTCTGATGCTAGCTCATGTAATCCTCCTAATGTCTCTGCAGTTGCACATTGGTACCTGATGTTACAGCACTCTCTCTCTCTCTCTCTCTCACACACACACACACACTCTCCCTCTCATCCAATTGTTTTGTTCTGTCTCTCTCTCTCTGTCTCTCTCTATTTCTTTCTTTCTCTCTCTCTCTCACTATCTCTCTCTTTCTCCATCCGTACAGTATCTCTCTCCTTCCCTCGCCTTCTCTCTCTGTCTCTCTGTCTCTCAACATCTCTCTTTCTCTCCTCTCTCTCCCTCTCTCTCTCTCTCTCTCTCTCTCTCTCTCTCTCTCTCTCTCTCTCTCTCTCTCTCTCTCTCTCTCTCTCTCTCTCTCTCTCTCTCTAAGGCTTGAAATAGAGTCACTTTGAGATCATGTTCGAAGAGATGGCGATCGAGTTATGAATGTACCAATTAAGGGGGAGAGGTCTGAAACAGAGCAGAAGGAAGCGGGACAGAGTCTGGCTCAGTCCATCATTTTTTATGTAGGCTCCTTTAATGCAGGCTATTGACTTCTCTATGCAGACACAGATTAGGTCATGTATAGTTCACCGGCTAATGCAAGCCTAATGGTTTCTAATATAGATCGCCTATAAAAGCTAGCGATAAATGTTGCTGAATTTAGAAGACGTCAGAAAAGAAATGTCCTGCTATACTTTTTAAAATGGTAAGTGCAATATTTTTTTGCCTTGAAAATATATGAATGTCCTCCATGTCCAAAGATATTGAAATCACCAGATATTGGCCACCACAAATCAATCATGTATTATTTTAGATTTTTTCAGTTATTCAATGATGGCACTCCATATTGGATCCAATGATTGTTCATTGTTCGTTCATGGACACAACATACCAAAGCTGTTTTCCTACGTAGTGAAATCATAGAAGCATAGAAACTTTTCAACTCATTGTAATTGTCAAAGAAATCGCCTCAGCCCTGGGAGTGGAATTGTCTGTGAAGCCTGCCATTTGTTTATGTCAAAGTGCTCTGTGCTGTTGTCTCTTTAGCACATAAATACATGAAGGCATGCCCCTGCAAACAGACGGCGCGGGGTTTCAACTCTCTCATGGAGCCGCACAGTGGAGCCTTTCCACATGGCTAGCTCCTGTCGACCCGTCCGTTACATAGGAACGAATGAGCGGAAGAACTGTAAACAAGCTGAAATGACCTGTCAGACCCGCCCACGTCGCTATGGTTACCTCAGTGTCCGGAACTCACCGGGCCAACCAGATGCCGTTTCCGCCTGTCACCGGCTCATCCGTCACCTTTGAATCCTGGCTGAGGCCCAATGGGATACTGGTTAAGGCTTAAATATCACACACACTCCCGCAGCATGAGCCATGAGTGGCCCGCAGCTCGCTATTGACATGGATGTCAGCGAGACTTGAAAACATTTACTCTATCGCAGGAAAGAAAATAACAACACATAACGTGTAATTTGTAACACATAACCTGTAATTTGATAATAGCCATAGCAGCATGTGAAGGAAGGAGAAAACTCTCTCCATACCTCAGAGTTTTTGCCATTTGTAATGGCTGTGGTAGACCTCCCGTCCATCTAGGAGAAGAGGTGGGAATTTGCTAGCAACACGCCAGCCCTGTTTTACCTGCATCTGGAGCAACCAAAGCCACAGCACCCACACAAATGAACAGATAAACCCTTTTAATTTGGGGTCTAATGTATTGAATAATAACAAAACAAAACAAAAATTCACAAGTGAGCAATATTAATTCAATATAAAAGAAAAAAAGAAATCTCATTCAATATCGTGCTCTGCTTCTCTCTCTCTCTCTCTCTCTTGCGATCTCTTTCTCCCACTTTACATTCTCTCTCTCCCTCTCTCTCTCTCTCTCCCCCTCTCTCTCTCTCTCTCTCTCTCTCTCTCTCTCTCTCTCTCTCTCTCTCTGCAGATACACAGCACACAAACAGTTTGTGTTGAGACCCGCGATGCTCTTTTGTTGCCTGCTGTGGGCAGGGTCAGGGAGGGTGATGGTAGACAGTGTGTGTCCAATGGATCGCTGTTCAGGAGTCAATTAACTGGGGCCTGTGCAAATGGAGAGAACAAGGCCGTAATCAGTTCCAATCTCCCTCCAAGTCCTGCTTCCTGACTCATCTATTAGGGCCCGCTGGTAAATTGAATCCTCTGGCCTTTAATGCGATGAATCTTAAGTAGTCAAGGTTTGAGTCTGGAACGCGGACTCTAAGCCTATCGAGCTGAGATATAGAGATATAGAGAGATGGAGGGATTTAAAGAGTGAAAGGATAGAAAGAGAAAAGGAGAGGAATAAATTAAAGAGAAAGAGAGAAAGAGAGATAGAAAGAAAAAGCAACACACACATATGGGCCTACTCACAAACATTCACACGCACACGCGCACACAAAGTAACAGAGCGAGACCCTGACCACACCAGTTTAATGAGGGGATTTCTTGGAGAGGGTCTCTTCAGATTGCCCCCTGTGTACTTTGTGGTGTATCCTTGTTGCCACGATGATCCGAAGCGGGGCCACATTACAAGCATTTTAATTAATTACGTTCCCTCAGCCATAAACACAGCCTCCGCCATCTCCGCGCCACCGCCCCCTGAAACGCTAATCCAGGAAATGCATGCCGACAATCCTCTCAAGGCTGTCGCCGCCTCCTCTAGGCTCATCTGCTTCCCCGTTTCTCACACGCCAAGACACTCAGCAATCCTTCCCTATTCGAGACGACTCTCCTGCTCACACAAGGCCCCCTTCTCTCTCTCTCCAGTGTCATTTTAGTAACCCCCTCTCTCACTGTTTATTTAAAAGTTATTGGATCAACTGCCCCCCCCCCCCAAAAAAAACAACAACAACGAAGTAATGATTTGAATGTGTCGCACATCACCACAGCCTTCCCTTTTGGCTGTGTTTTTTTTTTTGGGGGGGGGGGGGGGGTTTGGTCGTTGTTTGTTTGTTTCCTTCACCTCTCTCCCTCTATGCATTAATGTATTATGCACTGATACATAATGCAGGTTTTTATGGCAGACCAGATTTCTGTCCGAGTCGTTTGTGTACTCTCTTCCCAAGCATGTGGAGCCAGCGTTGGTGATACAGGCTAGTCCCGGTGCACACAGCGGTCTCTTTGGTGAGCTGCTTCCCCGGGAGTTTCTAGACCGCGGCTTCCCAGTGGATGTGGAAGCCGTAAGTAAGACTTACAACCAGGCTGTATAGCTCTACAAAAACACCGTCTATTCACCGTCGGCACTAGAGGTGTATGGCTTTGGTTCACTGTATGGTCTGCGTTTGCTCATCTGAAGACGTTGGGTTGAGAGGAAACCTAAATTATTTCCTTATCGGCATTCAGGCAAAGAGCCCAAAGGAAGACAAAAAAGCCATAAGGGCTTGTTAATAATTGACAACAAGGGCTTTTGATTTATTGACGAACTGGTGGGAAACGTTATATTTTGTGTGTGAGTGCTCAAGAATGGGTTTGTTACGCTTAAAAGAACGTGAAATATAACAAGCAAAGTCTTAAACCACACTGCACCAACCGTGACATTAAAGCAGAGTAAAACTCAAATAAATCCCTGGTTTCCTCCTCGTATTTCATTTCAGAGGTGCTTAGTGGCGTGCCTGATGTGCGCCATGAAAGGTTTGTGCCGTTTTTAAAGCCCTGTGAATCGAATCGGTGGATTGGACACAATGGAGAAGGTGTGGGGAAGAATGGGCCCAGTCATCAGTAGGAGCTGGATATTAGAGCTCCCCTCATAGGAAGACCAGGGGTTTCTATCAAAGTGTCAGTTGGCACAATGGAGCTGGCTCTGAGGCACAGCACTCGCAGGTTATTTCATTGTGTCATTCTCTCTCTGTGTGTTGACCCTCTCATGGTCACAGCTAATGCCATCGAAGTAAATGAAAGAGGTGTGTGTGTGTGTGTCTGTGTGTGAGAGAGTGAAAGAGAGAGAGAGAGAGAGAGAGAGAGAGAGAGAGAGAGAGAGAGAGTGAGAACAAGAACATGAATTCATTCGTTTTATAATAAGGTTATTAATGTCATCGTATTACGAAACATTATTAACATTTACATTACAACTTGTCACCCGCTTTAATATTTGATTGACATTTGGCCGTGTGAACAATGATGGGTAAGGCAACAAGTGTCTCGGAGCCGTGAACCAGATCCTATTGAACCATCCTATTGCATGTGGTACTGCTCTGTCCTCCCTGCTGTGCTATAAGTTCCCAAGCCAACAAAGAAACTGCTAAACCATTTACAACTGCACACTGCAGAGGCCCTGATCGAAAAAGAGCTATGGCAGTTCTAATAGCTACATCACGCGGCATTATATTTCACACAGTAAAAATGGCATCACCCTGTCAACGCCAAAGGAAATTTAGGACACCGAGCAGGCTGCGGTCCAATATTTTATTTGGATTTTTTTCATACACCAGGCCAGGGAGCTTCAGATTGGAGAAGTCTGTGCAGGAAAACTGAACATAGTTGTTGATTTATTTTCTTCTTGTTCAGAGGTGGGAGGCACTTTGTAGCAAGTTCGTGAGGTTGACGTGCTTTATTGTCCTATTTGGAAATCGTTCTCCTGCATATAAACATGATGGGTGCACGCATGAAACGCATAAAACAATTTGTGGTAAATTGCATTGATCGTTGTTAAATCTCTCTCTCCGCACATAGCGAGAGATTTAAATGATTTAGCCATAGTGACAAGGGCACCTGCCCTTGAAGCTGTGGCGAAGATTACACCAGTCCATTAATGGACCAGTAAGCGTTACATTTTGTACTCAGGTTCAGCTTGAACGCTCACAATGTGACATAATACAAAACCTTATTTCTTAGCCTCTGCTCAAGGTTGTATCTATTTTATTTAAAAAAAAACTAAAAAAACCTTTCTGTTATTTCATCCGTTCTGATTGTTGATTGTTCTCCTCACAGAGTTAAACTATGGGCCTTTAAAGATACCAGATAATCCTATTTCAAGCTCCGTACCAAGTGATATAGAACACAAGGTGTTGAATTGTTTCAAAGAGATTCGGCGCAAAGAAAAGCATGCAGCTACTTCTGTATTCGAAGGCTGCCACGGGAGTCTTTTGTAAGGAAGATGTCGGAGTTCATCCCGCGGTCAAAGTTTGGCAGCAGAGGACATGGTCCATTATAAAACTGCTAGACACGTCGCTTAGTGGACACATGACTGCAATGCTGTTTTCCTTTTGACCCTCTAAACGGGTGTTACTTTCAAACTTCTGAATTCTAGAATTTTGTCTGTTGTTGATTTACTTACTCATAAAACTTGAAATGTCATTCTCAAATTCCATAATCAATTATCGTCGATGCACATATGTAGACTATTCTACATGATAACACTTTGAAATCGTAATTAATACAAATTGGTGGGGACAAGTCTGAAACAAGTCTCTCGTGCCCCACATGTGCACCGCTAAAAATGTTTTATGACAGTGAAAGAAAAAAAACCCGCATAATACCATAAAATATACAAGCCACCAATGAACCAGTAGCAGAGACCAACGCTAATTTCATTACACGACGAAGACTTTTCATGGGCCCAGGAAATGCCACTTTGGGTGGGGGGTGGTGCTCCCACTGGCAGCCCTGGTTTCACCGCCACGCACCCTGCACTCTTAATGGATTCCGTGTGCTCCAGGTTTCTGTATCAGTGGAGCTGAAATGTCGGCGGAGTAATGTGGACATCCCTCGCTGACATCTCCGAGTTAATTAAAGCCCAGGGTGAAATCTTGTAGAGGCCAAGGGCAGTAAAAGACAAAAAAAGAAAGAAAGACCGCGTTGCATTTAGTTTTATGCGGTCGTTGTTTTCCATTGTCAATTTGATATCGTTAAATCAATTAAACGCATGTCACTAAAATCATAATTAAATGAGAAGCGTCTTCTCCCTAATGGTGCCTGGGAGACTCTGAAGTCACAACCTGAGTGCGTAAGTGTGACTGATGAAAATGGCATGCCAGCGTATCAGCGACAATTATAACCTTGACTTTTTGATGGTCGATTCTCTCTCTTCTTGTGAGTCTAGGAACTATTCAAAATGTATCCGAAGTCAGTTCCTCCCGAGCACCACGTTCATTCATGGCCCGCCTCTTCATGCGCACGCTCCATCTTGCCCCACTGGTTTATCGATGGCCCTTCCTCCCAGGGCTCCCTCGGCTCTGTCAATAGGCACAGCCAGCCCTATTTGTAGGCCGCTTATTAGATTGCTGTTATAATACCTACTTTAAGGCTATTGCAGGTGTCTACAGCTGCGCAGAATGCCCCTTCTACACTGCTGAGGGAAATTATTCAGAGCTTGAAGCCAGTAGCGAGGAACTTAATTTTACAGCCAGTCATATTCTTCAATATGGTGTTGGTTGACAAAATCGTTAACTTTTAGCAGATATTGCAATGTATATACATAATATTATCATTGTGTAAACAAGGCGTTGGATTTTGGTTAACATTTTGTCACATCAATAGTGCATTTATGCGAATCAAAACCTTTATTCTGATATTGCGTTTATCAGAGTGTTGCATCAGAATCCAGAAGTATTCCAGTTAAAAGAAATAAAGACAGAAAACAACCCGTTCATTTAAATTTCTGCTCTGAATAACCTTCCTCAGAGCACCAACCTCTGCAGTTTGTCGAAAACAAATCTACAAACAGCGGGCGATAAATAAGCCAGCCGAGGGTGCGTAGGCTGGGTGTGACTCCATTCTGTGTTCTGGGGGATTGGTTTCAGAACCAGGCACTAATCTAGGAGAGAGAGCTTGTTGGCTGGCTACTGGACCCTCGCCACTTTGACCATGCAGCGCGAGCCAGGAGTTTTGTATATATCCGCGGTGCCAGCTGGTTCATTTGCAGTGAGATTGATATTCTGCCACTAGCGTCAGTAAATATATTGGAGCACCTCTTAGCTTATGGCGAGAGACCAGAAATAGTTCTGACCTAGTTGGAGCTTATGCAGTTCGCCGTCAAACTTCTATCTCACTCCTGATCCAATGCTCTGAAGCACGAGCCGTTGCTAAGCATTCGAACCAACCTTGCGCCATACATCTTTCTGTCATCCACTGCAGCCTCTCATTTTTCAAAGGCTGCCGTGTCCCGAGTCACACTTAAAAGCAGTGTGAATATTTTCAGGAAGTTGTTTATTACAGGCTGTGGACTCAACTGGGATTCCAACTGACCTCTATCTATCCATATATATATATATATATATATATATATATATATATATATATATATATATATATATATGTATATACACACAAATGTCTGCACTTTATAAAATTATATTCCTCAACAACATCTATTAGCCTACTGGTACGGCAGATTAACTTCAATACGATATGACAAATCTCATTCAATGCTAAAAGGGAGTCTTGTTTCTCAAGCAACAAGTCAAGACAATTCCCCCTTTGAACTAAAACAACTATTATTTTATCAACCAGACACATTAGTGAATTGTTGCTGGTTATTTTTTTATGTGGATCGAAGTACCCCCGCTGCAGTTCTCCCTATTGATTGACAGGCGGGGGTTCTGAGAGCTTTGACAAACAAATATAACTGGAAATAATCCATGTCTGCACCACAGAGAGTTCAGTCCATTTATATACATGAAGGTCACTCAATCGATGTGTGGTATTAAAACAAGCAACACAAGGTGATGCTTTGTAAGATCGATCTGCTAACAATCTGGCGCGGGAAGTCAGCAAAGTCCTGACCTTTTTACTAGCATTCTAAGTCTTTTCTTCAGGCACATAACAGTTCTGTTCAGTCAGCTCTCAGTTTTGAATTAGTGCCGTGCAAGGAATTCAGAAAAATGCCTTCACGCACACTTTGACAATAGGTCCAGAGCATTTACAAGTTTCCATGACAACTGTACTATGCTATGGATTTAAAATAACTGCGAATGGCCAGACATCGCTTGAACTCACCATGTCAATGTTTATCTCAAACAATTATTAAACACTGCAACTGTCTGCTTTTTATAGCAGTTTGAGCCGAATCATTAAATATGGCTTACCAAATGTTCACTTGAGAGGGGTCAATGGCAACATAAGAAGTAGGTTTAGTTTCCGTTCCTACTGACTGAATCCAAAAAGGAACACCACAAATTGCTGCTAGGGACATTTGTTTGACAGCTAAGTCAATTGTACACCTTCTTCAATTTCAATTCTACCTTACAGCTACAGGTTGTGCTTCTTAGAACGAAGTGAGCCCCATGTACGGCTCTCCTTTTTTTGGCACCGAGGACGCCGCCAAACCATCAGTTCGTTAAGTCAGCACCACGGACAGCTTCTAACCATCATGCCGTTCATTCAGCACCACGGACAGATCCCATCCTACACAGAGTGTGTTCAGCACCATGGACAGAGTCTGACCTTCGTGAAGTCTGTTCAGCACCACGGACAGCACCTAACCCTGGCAGGGGCTGATCAGCACCAAGGCCAGCTCTCGACCTGCTCCCGCAATATCATCATAATACCATGGACAGCGTTCAACTCTTTCGCCGTCCATTCAGCACCATGGGCAGAGGGTCAGCGCTCTGTGGCTTAGGCTACAAAGCTGTTCTCCAGCCAAGGTCTCTTATGTGGGAGATGTCTTTATAAAGAACATGGAAAAATTCCACACACTGTGATTGATTTCGCATGAAATGTGTCAAGACCTGTCCATCACATTCAGCCTTTGTTTCATTTGAGCTGCTATGAAAAAGGGGTGCGACAGAAAGAAAAGTATCGTTTTATTCACAACACCTTTCGGAAACAATACGATATGCAAGTGGGCTAGGCATGGCTTGACGATTTTTTTCTACATGATCATACCTGGCATTTAGGCGATATTTGTGATCTCCTTGTGGTGCTTTTGACCGCATCGTCTGCTTGTGCCGGCTATGTTTTAGGCCGTGCAAATTAGCAGGAAACACAATGTCCTAGAGTCCCCCCAGGTAGTTCAGACCCATTGTTCCAGGCTGGCCTCACATCTGGCCAAGCTCCTGCTGCTGCCTATGACGACACGATGGGGGCAAAATCAAGAGGCCAGGGGTGAGGAGAGAGCAAAGCAATGCATTTCCCCACAAGGACATTCAGATGTTCTCAATCCTTCAATCTAGATATGAGCATTAAGATTCGCCAATGGTTTCCCTGGTTAAATAAGCCATCAGGAAAACAATTACAAAACCTATTCAATAGCTTTCTTTCTTTCGTTGTCTTCCCGATCTAAAGGCTTTCTATGTACCCTGGCTGCTACTGAGCACGCTCTATTGTTCACCTAGTGTGCTTGTTTCTAAGCGTAAATGTCAAATGTAATAAAGAATACATTAAAGAAAGAGGCTCTGAGAAGCCAGTGAGATAAAGTCTAATGGCCAATATGACCCGAGGAGGTAAACAGGGACATTAGCCTGATGTCCTCCTCCGGGGTGAGGTCTAAGGGAGCGATCGGGACCTCAGCGTGTTTTCGTTCCTCCCCTTGGATGTACGGCAGGGATTGACTGGCACTATCTAAGCCTCTGACAATTATCAGACATGCCAGAAGGGTTTACCACTGTGAAGACTAATTAGTTTCATTAACCTGCTTAGAACTGAGATAAGAAACAATTGAGTTTAATGTAATTGAAATGCCGCTTTGCCATCCTTCTGCGCTCCCCCGCTTCCTTGTTTTCATCCTCCCCCCCCCCCCCCCCCCCTCTCTCTCTCTCTCTCCCTCTCTCTTTCTATTTTCTCCCCACACTCTCGTCTGCTCTCATCACGGCCTTATCTCTACCTCTCACCAAACTTCCTTAGCCCAGCTGTTAATCAAATCCCACAGGCGCGCAGATCCCCCACTCGAGTGGTTCGAGGAACTCCCGAGTCAGTGTGTGCACGTGCATGTGTGCACGTGCATGTTCGGATGGGACATGTGTTCTGCGTCTTTAAATGCCTTCTTCTTCCCCCGACACGCTGGTCGTAACATCTGGCATCTGCTTGAAGGCTTTATCGGATGTTATGATAATCGCATTGACAGGACCACCAATCACATGTTGGGTTCCCCTTGCGCTGATCAGCAACGTCCACGTAAAACATTAGCAAAACGACCGCAGCAGCATGAAGGCTAGCTCCGAATAGAGCCTTCTTCATGACGCGACTAGACATTATCCAAAGTGGATCTGGCCGCTGCAGTCGGTGATCCACTTACACGGCCTACTGTAATGTGTGTCCGGGGCTTTGGATACACACATAATGAGCTCGTTATTGATGGAGCCATAAACATAAAACACACACGAGGAACCAGAGGAGACAAGGTTATCGGTCACGGCTCACAACACACGCGCCCAATCACCAGCGCACACGCCAAGCGCACCTGCTCTCCGGAGGGACTTGGTGTGCGTGCACATGGCAGTGTTTGTGTGTCTATTTTGTGCTGGTGCGTGGCGGCATGTGGGGGGTTACTGTTTGGAGCAATTGTGCTGGGGGGAGGGGGGGGTATTGGTTGGTGTGTCTGTGTGTGTGTGTGGGGGGGGGGGTATTGTGTGGTGTGTCTGTGGTGGGGGGGGGGGGTATTGTTTGGTGTGTCTGTGGTGGTGGTGGTGGGGGGGGGGGGGGGTCATTGTCTGGGTGTAATTTGGTGGGGTGGGGGGGCATGGGGGCTTATGGTCTGGGTGAGTTTTGGTGTTTAAGTCTGATCCGTGGTTCATCAGTTGTGTTCTTGTCGGCTCCATCAGCTCCTTCTCCTCCTACTGTTGCTTTTGTTCTCTCCTCCTCTTTTTTTCTTTTTCCTCCCTTTTCCTACTCTCCTCACCTCTCCTCTCCTCCTTTAATTTCCTCTCCATCTGCCTCTATGTCGTACTCCACAGCTCCAACCAGAAGCTTCATCCTCCCCAGAAATAGAACCAAAGATCTCTGTTCCACATTCAGGGCCCATCTGTCGGGATCGAGCCTCACTGCTGAACCATGTCGCCCTGCTTCTGTTTTCTTCCCTCCCTCCTGGCTCTGTGACCCTACCTCTGAAGGATTCTCCTTGGCTGTTGCCATGCTGCTGTATCAAGAAAACCCAAGTTTTTTTTTCTTAGGGTCGAACCAACAAAAGAAATGGAAGATGAAGGCCTTGGGCATGTTGGGTCATGCGATCAAAATTGACACACGCATTCCCTCCCACACACACTCAGTCACACAAACACGCAGACACACATGTGGCCCCAGGGGCTGGCCGTGGATACACAGTGGAGACTGCTCAGGCCTGCCCACCCTATGAAGATGTTTAGGTGTTCCGACAAGGGGAGCCCGCGCCCACCATCAATGACCTTTTGCTGAAGGGAAGGAGTGAATGTTCTTGAAGCCCCACGCCATCCACTGGCTGTTCAACAGAGTCTCAAGAGGGGCCGCATAAATCAGAGATCTAAATGTCTGGCCTTCACACGTAAAAGAAAAAGTGATGAAGGATAGGAAACCAAAATCATAACAAAAAGTCTCCATTATGTAACATAAAAACATAGCACAGCTGCAGGCTTTTTGTCTCCGTCGCAAACTGCCCAGTAATGCTTTAATGGAATCAAAATGGACCATGGCCATTTACATAACCCGTATTCATCAGAGGCTGAACACTTTTACTGTTGTCTTTAAAGTGTTTTATAGACATTTCATTAATGATTCAATGGTGTGTGGTAAAGATTGATGGGGTTTCCACAAGGATAGTCATAATGATGGCTGCAAGAGGGAATTGGAATTAAGACACACAAACGTAAATAAAAGAGACAACATTTAATATTTCAGATTCATTTTTGATTAAAAGAGTTTAAAGAAATACTTCCACATCGGCTATATGTAAAGTAAAAACTAACCTCTCAGAGGGAAGTGTCCTGCTAAATCCAAAACATTATTTAATACAAAAGACATTTTACAGATTCTTTCCCAAAGTGCTGCAAAGTAAATCTTGGAACTATCCCCAGACCTAATGGTGCAATAGCTTACAATTGATGACGTTGTCTAGTCACGTGACACAGTCTGATTAAAAGCTAAATTATACTAATAATACTTTAAGAGAAGAAGGACAATAGGCGGATTGGTTTCCTCTCTTCCTGCATTTCCATTTCAATTGCAGTCAGGCGACATGAGTGGGCTCCTAAAGGTCGCTGGGAGGTGGGGCCTATAGGCCATGGAGCCACAGTGGGAGGAGCCAAGCTTTTTGATGGCAACCCCGTTTAGCTGCCCACGCTGCTTTAAGACATGACTCTACGCTCCCGATGGCTTTACATACCTATGTGTTGAGACCTGCTGCAAGCCTCACACTCGTGAGTCAGCAGCGGGTCCAGTGCAGAGGCTGACACACACACAGACACACACAGACACACACACACACAAACACACAAACACACACAAACACACACACACACACACACACACACACACACACACACACACACACACACCAACTTATCTTTCTATTTCCAGGGTGTTGACTGTATTTTTAATTAAACTCTATTCTTATTTCTGATAAAAGCATGTCATCAAACTAAAGCGCACTCAAATGTCCGTGTCTGAATGCAACGTTATTCTAGCTCCTTGGTCTTATCTTTTTCACACTGCTCCAGCTAAGGTCCTTAACAGTTAGAGTTGGTTGTCACACACTAGTATCGGGTCCTTTGAACAAAGAAGCCATCTTTTTCACCTTTAGCCTGTTAATCTGGTTTGAAGAATGGCTCCACAGCGGCTTTTAAAAAAAAGGCGCTGTCTTCTCCGATATGCATTGCATGTTGTATCATAGCTCCCAGATGGGGAGGGTGTGTAAGAGGGATGCACTAATGCTCACTGACATAAATAGGTCCCACAGATTTGCAAAGCACAGGCCAAGTATATTTGGACGGGCTGTAATGAAACACTTCATTTGCTCTAAGTCTCTTTCGTCCAACTCTTTTGCGCTCTCTTTTTCTCTCTTCTCCTCACTCTCTCTCTCTTTCTTTCTCAATGTCCTTGTTCTCTATTTCACAGCTTTTTCAATCTGTCTCTCTTGCATCCATTATATTTGTAGATGGCTGTAATGAAATGCCGATGTTCTCTGCTTGTACGCACCAATATGAGCGTAACAAACCGCAGTCAACGCTCTTGTCAGATACCTCCCATTTTGTTTGGAGGCACATAGCTTTGGCACTAAACTATTTGGATTCAGTGATTATGGATACGCTTGGGTTGAGGGAAATGCAAGTCAGGCAGTGTTTCTTAGATTCTCTCTCTCTCTCTCTCCCCCCCCCCCCCCCCCCCCCCCCCCTCTCTCTCTCTCTCTCTCTCTCTCTCTCTCTCTCTCTCTCTCTCTCTCTCTCTCTCTCACTCTCTCCCTGGCTCCATCCAGTCAGGGTGAGTGTAGCCTCGGATCAAGCTTTCTACACATTGGTTCGAAAGCCTGGGGAAGTCTGACAGTCAAAGTCCATGGGAAGGAGATGGAGACTGGTAACATGTTACTATTCAAAAATCCGCAGTTGAGAAGCTTCAAGGACAAAGGTGTGCTACTGCTCAGGTGCTCTCCCGTGTTGGGATAGAGTTGCACCAACCAGGAAGAGGGTGTGTTTTCAAATGGGGAGTGTCTTCGCCAAAGAGTGAGTGCCGTTTATAGGTACCATTAAAACGCGTACCTTCTGATTTGGAAGGCCCTAGAGAAGCGCATAATCGTATAGGAAAGTATCCAGACCTCCTGCTGAGCTTGAAAGAACGAGATTTGGAGAGATGGCCACGTGAGACTAAGACAAGGGGGAGGAAGAAGCTTCTTGGTTCGAGTATAATCAACATGAAAGTCTTTTGAAGCATGTTTTCCAATAAGGAAGGTGTACCTCACATAATGAACAAAAGAAAGTATGCTTTATTCAGCACGGTGGGGATACTTTGCATTTAACTCATCCTATACACTCTAAGAGCGCTAGGGTCAGTTTGTAATCTTACATCGATCTTACATTACTCACCATTGTTTGCTGGATCCTCCAAATAGCGCCTAGGGCTTAGTTAAGCAGGCTAAGGAAGACAGCTGTTCTAGAAATAGACTTTAAAGGAAACGTCAACATTACACAGACTTTAATCATTAGGTGTGACCAGTTTGTGTTCATATCCATTGCTTAGGTTAAAAAAAAAATCTCAAAAGTCCCCCTCCTGTTTAAATTATGTTTTGAACGTTGTTAACATGTCCTTGTGGTGTTTTTCATGTGCTGCAAGATATAACAGGATCTTGCAGCTTTGAAACTACAGTGCACCAAGGACAATCTCAAACGGGCGAGTTCAGACAAGCCAGATTTGTGACGTCACAAGTTTTTAAGTAACCAATCCCGTTCATGGGTGGGGTTCAATGGGCAGGTATTCGTATAGAGGGGGTGGGCGACTCATATAGGTCACATATCCCATAGGATTATATTAGGATTTTAAAAAGGTAATTGAACATAGTTTGCAGAACATAACAGACATGATTTCTACGTTTAAGCAGAATATTTTAAGTGTTCTATAAAATGGTTGGAGGGGGACTTTAAAAGCCAATTGGATCTCCAAAATGCATGGGAGAGGGGCAAAACGGCAGTTTCTAACTGTTGACTTTCTTGCACTCAAGCATTCTGCCTAACCATCCAGAAATATATGAAATATTTTCTGTCTGGTCAGTCAAAGTTTATCGATGTCTTGCCATCTTAAACCTGCCCCAGGACTGAAATCAATAGCTAAGTGACAAGAATGGCTTCAAAAATGAAAGACAGCATGAAGGCCACCTAACGCATTTAGAAAAACACATCACTTACCGAAATGCCATCAAATCGGTATAGTGAAGAGTCAGCAACAGATTAAAAGCTATAGCATATAAAGCTTATGATAACATATGAACATTGCATATCTATTTAATTCATACTCATATAGTAAGGAATTACATGAAATTGGAATGCCTTGTGGTACATTAAAAAGATCCTGAGTCATATAATCGACAGAATACAACCCTTTTAATTAACCCTTTTAAGTTTTTTTAAACATATAATTTTTCCCTCAAGTGACCTTTCGGGGTGTTTCAATGAAAGTCAGTGACCTCATAATATTGTTTAATGACTGTCGTCAGTCTTCATTGACAACGACACACACCATCTTCCCCACGTTGGACTTTAAGCAGTAGGAACACAGAATGCCCTCCAAAAAGAGGCTCCAATCCCACCGGTCATCAGTTTTCTGAACCAGGATTTCCTGCTGCAGTTTTCACAGTGTATCACGTCCCCACTGACCCGAGTACACACACACTGACTCCTCCACATTCCTCAAGTCCGTTAAAGAGAGAGATCTGTCTCAACTGTGGGGCAATATCTGTCCATAGTGTCACCGCTAACCACTAAAAAAGAATGGATGGACTCTATAAAGATTAAGGAGTTGCACACAAGAGGCGTGTAGTTTTATTGTTATCTTCAGGCTCTCAACGTCTGTATGAGGAGACCCTGCTGAAGACAAGAAAGATTATATGTAAATACATATATAAATGTATAAATGAAGACGAAGTCTGGTTTCTGTTTTGGAATGCATTACGAGTGCATCAAACGTTTTCCAGTGAATAGGAGATGTCTAGCTCTAATATGTACCAGTGGGTTTCCATCGACCAACCAGACGTAGTCAATAAGTGGGCCTGGAGAACCAAATAGAAGGACTCAGTGATAATTCCAAGTGACACGTTGACGGATATCAAAGTGGAATGTCGGTATGAGCATTTCAAACTGTGTTTCATACCAAAGCTCTTTACTATGAGTTTGTTTGCCTTTATGTGTGCGTGTGTGTGTGTGTGTGTGTGTATGTGTGTGTGTGTGTGTGCATGTGTGAGTGTGCGTGGGTGTATGCGTGTGTGTGTGTGTGTGTGTGTCTGTGTTTGTGTGTTAGTGTGAGTGTGTGTGTCAGTATGTGTGTGTGTGTGTGTGTGTGTGTGAGTGTGTGTGTGTGTGTAAGTGTGTGTGTGTGTGTGTGTGTGTCTGTGTTTGTGTGAGTGTGTGTGTCAGTATGTGTGTGTGTGTGTGTGTGCGTGTGTGTGTGTGTGTGTGTTTGCTTATGTGTGTGTGTCTGTGTTTGTGTGTTAGTGTGAGTGTGTCAGTGTGAGTGTCAGTATGTGTGTGTGTGTGTGTGTGTGTGTGTGTGTGTGTGTGTCTGTGTTTGTGTGAGTGTGTGTGTCAGTATGTGTGTGTGTGGGTGTGTGTTTGCTTATGTGTGCGTGAGTGTGTGTGTGTGTGTGTGTGTGTGTGTGTGTGTGTGTGCGTGTGTGAGATTTGTGTGTCTGTGTGTGTGTGTGTGTGTGTCAGTGTGCACACCTCTGTGTCCTTTTCTGGTGGATCCAAACATGGCTACAGCTGAGGCACCGTACGAGGAGTGAATAACTCTTAAAACAAACACTGTGGCCCGTTTGAAGTGTAAATCTGCATTCCAGGCCTGTGGATAGAATGAGACCAGCCCCTCACCACCTGTCTGTTAAGCCCTTCATCGTTAAAGCTACCTCACATTGTTGTTTTCCCTTCCATATTTCCACTCTGTTTGTTATCAAAAGGACAGGCGGTCATGTTCTTCAGCATAACAAGCGAGTTCTTCTTGAAAAGCTTCTACTTTTGTTATTGAGAGGATCTGAAAGACGAATCTCAACCATTCGCTCTTTTCCACTGCAAAATAATAATTCATAACTACACAACTGCTAGGATGTTTTTTCATCAAATCTATTTTAATAAAAATATAAATGATTTGTTGGGGCTCTATGAGAGTCAATCTATCAATCAAAGCAACAAAAGATACCTAGACCACCAATATTGTAATTTATTGTAAATATGTTGAAAATGACCCTTATACAAACCAAATTATTAAACATAATCACACTTTATAATTTGGTATCCCATAAAAATTATTATTAAAACATGTTCTGTTCTGTTTCTGTGTCAGAGATCTTGTGTTAATTGAATCTCCTGGTTCCAACTCTGTGGTGTTTGCCTGGTTTTTCATAACAACAACAACAACAACAACATTAGACCCTAAGAACACTTCAGCAGGCAAAGTTAAAAAGACAGATAATCCATTAGGGTATTACTTAAGTGAGAGAGAGAGAGAGAGAGAGAGAGAGAGAGAGAGAGAGAGAGAGAGAGAGAGAGAGAGAGAGAGAGAGAGAGAGAGAGAGAGAGAGAGAGAGAGAGAGAGAGAGATATCGGTGTAGTTGGATGATGTTAAGTGTTTCTGCTTAGGAGAGTAAGTGCTACAGTGCGTTTCCTTGGGCCTTCTGTCTAATGTAGAAGCACACTGGGCTGTTGCTGCTTTCCCATCTACCCAGAGATACGACGTTAAAGAGAAGGAAAGGAGAAGGCTTACATTCAACTTTCCTGTTCCATTTAAAGCAAGAAAAAATCATTTTGTCATTCGAACCATTATCACAATAACATATGTGTATATAGGCATGATTGGTAATTATTTTTGGTACCCTTTTATATATAACGTTGATTGTGTTTTAAAGATATATGTTTTTTCAAGCAGTAGCATAACGCTTTGATTGTTGGTTCCTCGGACATCCTCCATCCCTTCCTCCCTCTCGCTCTCCCTTTCGCTCTCCCTCTCCCTCTCCCTCTCTCCCTCTATCCCTCCATTCCTCCCTCTCTCCCTCTCTCCTCTCTATAAGGGTAAAGCAGAGGTAACAGCTCCATACTGTGTTGCCACAGTGTTCTGAAGAGTTTAACGTGTGCGGGCAACCATGTAATATCACGCTCAACTGTATCAGCTCAAACAGACACAATAGACAGTGCAAATCCAGTAAAAAATAACGTCCAGAAAGACACAAACACAGAGGCATACCCCCCCCCCCAAAAAATAAATAAATAAATAAATACACAGAAACACAGTTATCACATACACAGAAACACAGTTATATTCACACAGATTTAAGCATGCACATGCACACAAATACACCCACACCCACAAAGTAATTCCCCTAGAAGGCTAGGAGGTAGGAGATGTTACAACACTGTCTGAGTCGTCTTTTACGATCCATCACGATGATTTAGTAGTCAACAGGCACGACTTCAGTCGGATAGTGTAAAACACAGCTGGAGATTCCGAAGGTCACGCGTTTGAAAAATTAAATAAAAAGGTTTTAAAGCTCGTTGTGAACATAAATGTGTTTCCCCGTGTTCTTTACTGTTCGGGAAACATTTGTCCATTTTATTTTGTGGTCTTTTAAAATAACCCATTGTCCCAGAGATGTTTAGCCTTTTCCACATCTGATGTTACCAACGGTTCATTAAAAATGCATGATGTTCATCTGCGGCTTTGGGGTTTCGGATAACTACTCCACTCTGCCTCGTCAGAGGGAATTCATGACGGGCCGTTATTAACGGTACTAAACTCGCATCCCACCACATTTGCATGTAGCAAGATGGCAAGCTGGAAACGAATTCACCAGTCACTTTATATATATGTAGGAATGGTTAATTCAGTGTTGCGTACTGTTCACCAAAAATGCCTTGCGTACATTAGATTAGATTGGATTAGATTAGATTCAACTTTACTGTGCTTACACTGTGTTAACAGTAAAGTACTGAGGCAACGTAATGCAGTTTGGCGTCTAACGTGATAAGTGCAGAATAGCAGTAAAGTAGTAGCAGATTGTATGTATACATGTGTGGCAATAAATAGTGACACAAACATTTTATGTAAGAAGGCATATGGTACAGTATAGGATAGGTATATAATACAGTGGGATATAAATACAGTGGGCATGAATACAGTGTTCAATTATTGGTTCAGAGAGATGAAATGGCTTCGTGCAGTGAAGACATCTTTTGTGTACATATTTCTTTAGGATTCATACCTAACATTTCCTTTTCATTGGAATGCTTGGAGATGTAGGAAAGCCAAGTAAGCACACTGGGTTCAAATAAGCAGGGGCTTTTTGTGTGTATTTAGGCCTGTGTATAGTGTACAATGGTTCAGACTGCTGTGTGTGTGTGTGTGTGTGTGTGTGTGTGTGTGTGTGTGCGTCATTGCATGTGTGTGTGTGTGTGTGTGTGTGTGTGTGTGTGCGTCATTGCATCTGTGTGTGTGTGTGTGTGTGTGTGTGTGTGTGTGTGTGTGTGTGTAGATGGGGGGGGGGGGGTCTGATTTCAGTATCGATATCTCACAGTTTCCACTCCTGGCACCAAACTGTCTGAACGCTTTAAGAAAAAGCCCCTTTGCACCAATTAGGCCTCTGCCTTACAGCAACCCAGACAGCCAGCTCCCCCAATCAATGTCTCCCTGGTCTAATTGTTTAAAAAGCCTTAGCCTTAGCCTCACTTCCAGGTGCAAATCTATTACCTCTGACACCGTGGATACTGATATCTTCCGCTTAAACGCTGATCTCCCTCCTCTTCACCTCATCGCAAACCGGAGTCCTCCCTCACAGGCCTCTCCCTCCAGCAGACGTCAAGGAATGAATACAATGGAAGAGTGCAGGGAAACCTCGTTTTTTTTTTCTTCCTTTTCTTTCTCTTTTGTTCCGTCATCTATAATGCATGTGCCCCACCCAGCCAGCAGAACCAGACCAGACT
>CM030173.1:41578536-41608536 GCA_017639675.1 Aplochiton taeniatus
CACTGGCAGTGACATCTTTTTTTGGAATCATAGACACAGTCTGATCATACCTGTACATGTATGGCCTCCGACTACATGAAACAAGCCAACTAGAAACTGTAAAGCGGAACACGCAGGACTCGTTTGAATTAGAACACCACCTAGATTTTGTTTTTCACGTTGCGTTAACACCTCGGACTTGCCAAACTGTGGTTGTCTGCTTTCTAATCTTAAGTGAAGAGGAAGTGTGTGTGTATGTTTTCCCCATTTCCTGCTGAGAGCACCTCAGTTCACAGCAGGTCATTTCGAGGTGAGGTTCCACTGCCAGCTTCTTTGGCCCCAGCGGAGAGAATGAAAACACTGCAGCTTCCACTCGAACTTGCCACCCTCTCTCTCTCTCTCTCTCTCTCTCTCTCTCTCTCTCTCTCTCTCTCTCTCTCTCTCTCTCTCTCTCTCTCTCTCTCTCTCTCTCTCTCTCTCTCTCTCTCTCTCTCTCTCTCTCTCTCTCTCTCTCTCTCTCTCTCTCTCTCTCTCTCTCTCTCTCTCTCTCTCTCTCTCTCTCTCTCTCTCTCTCTCTACAACTCTGAAATTAGTTCCTGTCCCTAGAGAGAAGCTGTCATAGACAGAAAGAGGAAAAGTACCCCTCACTGGGCACTGGTTGGGTCTGCACTAGACGGATTTCTGGTCAGAGAGAGAAAAAGGAATGATGACATTTTATTTTTGGCATCGCTGACCAAAATGAGTCAAGGTGTGAACAAAGGATAGAAAAGTTGCAGTTGGAAATTAGTTTTCATTAGACAATTGTAAAAATGGTAGTTTATTTTAGGCTGTTCTGCAGTTTTTATTTGATTCACAAATGGCTATTCCATTCCAGTCAAACCCATCTCTCTGAATATTTGAAATGAGTAGAATGCCAATTACACACCTGGAAAATGATTCGCCAGCGATCAGTAAACAACATTAAAACACTGATTAAATGTGAAATGACTGGCAAGGATAAGAGCCCCTCTTTTTGGAAGAATACAGATCTCATCAGATGAGTATTTCTTCTAAGTTCCTCCTTTGAAAAGTAAAATAGATGGAGGCTTTAATCAGCATGGAGCCTAATAGCAGATAAAAAAAGTATATCAGTAAGTAAGTATATCAAGTTTGGTGTGAGAGTAAAAAATCTAAACGGAGAAAAGAAAAAGATAAAAACAATGAATTATTTCCAAAAGCAAGACAAGTCTTTAGCCTACAGTGTAATGACTACAGTTGGAGGACTCAAGAGCATGACACAACACAGGGATAAAGTTAAGTACAATGTCTTCACTTAGCAAAGGAGTTCAGTACACAGCAAGGCAGTCAGAGGGAAGGCAAACAAATCCAGAAAGGGTAGGCTTTTTGTTGGCCATGGAGGGTCTAAGTCTGAAGACCAAAAACTGGAGTGATTTGGACTATTTTTACGCATTTTTGAAGATTGTTTAGAATACAGGAGGAACAGAGAGAAAGAGAGACAGAGAAAGAGACAGAAAGAGTGAGAGAGACAGAGAGAGAGAGAGAGAGAGAGAGAGACAGAGAGAGACAGAGAGAGAGAGAGAGAGAGAGAGAGAGAGAGAGAGAGAGAGAGAGAGAGAGAGAGAGAGAGGCAGAGAGAGAGAGAGGCAGAGAGAGACGCAGAGAGAGAGAGAGAGAGAGAGAGAGAGAGAGAGAGAGAGAGAGAGAGAGAGAGAGAGAGAGAGAGAGAGAGAGAGAGAGAGAGAGAGAGAGACGCAGAGAGAGAGGCAGAGAAAGACGCAGAGAGAGAGAGAGAGAGAGAGAGAGAGAGGCAGAGAGAGAGACAGCGAGAGAGTGTAAAACAGATTCATGACCTGTGCAAGTGCTGGGACACTGGGTATTTGGATGGTGGGTGTGGTGCCTGGACATGAGAGGCCCATGCTGTTTGAAATCAGATGAGTGGCAGCCATTGAGAAGGCAGGATTACAGTGCGTTGTTCCACAGCTGAGTCAGGCCACATTCTTCCAGTGTTTTGTATGATCTAAAACAATCGGCTCATTCAGTCTGACTCGCTGAGGGGTGTCAGGGCCACACACTGGATAGCTCCTGTTTGGCTCATAAAAGGCTGTGAAAGGCCTCTGTTGTCTGAAGTGGTATTTACAGTCAGTGTTGGGAAGGTTACTTTTGAAATGTAATAGGTTACAAATTACTAGTTACCCTGTTAAAAATGTAATATGGAATGTAACTATTTAATTACTTTATTAAAGTAATGTAACTTGTTACATTTCATTACTTTTAGATTACTTGTAACTAGTTCCTCCCCAACACTGTTTACAGTGTTATGTACACTATATCTGCTGCTTGCTTTATGATTCTCATGAAATGATTGATCTATGTTTGTTGAATCCATACATTATAATTTACATCTCATTGCAAATGACAAATAATGAGGATGTGTTTACAGAATATCCCTTTTTTGTTAGATTTTTCAAAGTGGTGATTAATGAGGATACACAGCAGTTTATTTTATTCCATATTTTTATCAATTCTTTTCATTATTTGTATTTATTTTATTTTAAGTATGTGGTGTATGCTGTGAACATATGACACATCTTCTGTGTGGACTGCAGTTTCTGAATGCTTTCTTTATTAACTGTAGACACAAAAAGAAAGAGGACGTTTTGTATTTTGTTCACCCACAAAATGGAAGACTATGGTTTTTAATGTCATGTCAACCGTAGTTTGACTTCAGGGAGCGCAGCAAAATGTCAGTCTGAACGCGGTACGAAGGCAAAGTTTGCACGAGCCAAAATAACAACAACAGAAAAACTGAAAAATAAGAGCGGGAGAGAGCGAGAGATATCGTGTACTGGGGCACATACACACACCGCCAAAGTGATACAACCCAACTGGAATCCAATTTACGGGGGCTAATCGGAGGGACGGAAGAGAGAGGCAGAGATGAGGTGGAGCCGTGTGCCTGATAAGATTCCATGGGCAGCCTTCAGAGCCATTTGGACCTGCTCCACGGAGCCCATTGAGATCCACCGTGGACATCTCAGAATGGGGGGGTGGTCACGTGGGGATGTGCCGCAAAGAGCTGACTGATACGAATCTGGGATGAAATCTCACAGCCATTGGCCACGTTTACGGTTCGTGTGCGAGGAACACGTCTCCTGTGCGGCGGCGGAGAGGCGTGACGAGCATAGCCTCACTCCACACGGTTCCTCCTCAGGTTCGCACTGAAAGAAAGAGGAGAGAGAGAGAGAGAGAGAGAGAGAGAGAGAGAGAGAGAGAGTGTGAGGGAGAGAGAGAGAGAGAGAGAGAAAGAGAGAGAGAGAGAGAGAAAGGGTATGGGAGATAGAGAGGGGAGAGAGAGAGAGAGAGAGAGAGAGAGAGAGAGAAAGGGTATGGGAGATAGAGAGCGGAGAGAGAGAGAGAGAGAGAGAGAGAGAGAGAGAGAGAGAGAGAGAAAGGGTATGGGAGATAGAGAGGGGAGAGAGAGAGAGAGAGAGAGAGAGTCCAAGCTCAACTCTCCTTAGGAGGGACAAAGCGTGGGCATGGGAGTGCCGGGTGAATCAAATGAAATGGGCCCATTTGCATTGGGCCAGGGGAGGGAGAGAGAGAGAAAATAACAAAGGGAGAATACAATTCTCACCACCCTTGTCTACATATAACATTTCTATGATTTCAATTGCTTTAGTACCTGCTGTAGCAGTATTCATGTTTTGGCACTATGGGGTCTGTGCAAACCTGTTGTGTCTGCAATGGCACCGTTTTTGGGACTGGAAGAACATTCCCTCAAACCAAAATAGGTGTGACAAATCAGCCCAACTGACAGCCTGACGCCCCACTTCCCAAGCAGTCAATCAACCAAAGTCACGCACTCCTACTCTCCCTCTCATAGATGCTCCCACCCCTGCAACAAGCTCCACTCTCAACCGTATCACTCGTTAAATAAATACCACCTCATTATCCAATCTGATTCAAAGTTGTATGGAGTACAAGTTCCCTTTTCAGATCTGCCCCTGTCAACCCAAGCTCTAGATCTGTCAAGAAAGTGTCGATAACAATTAGATTAGCGGCACTGGTTGATTAACGCTTGATTTCATCTGACAACATGACAAACATGTTTCAGCTCTTGGTGAAAGAAAGTAAAGTGGGGCAGCACAGCCATTCTCTAACCTTTGCAGACCTCTCCGTAATGTTCAATGAATGGCCTCCCTCTTCTCCAGCCGGCTCATATTTCACATGTTTTATTGAAAAGAGGGCGCGATTCAGTCCCTAATCGTCTCCGTAATAAACCTGGGGGCCCGTTACTCTCATGCTCCCGTGATTTATGCATTACTAATTTCTACAGAGGGGCAATCTTAGCATTGTATATGACCAAGAGTCAGGCTGCTGGAGTGAGTGCATTATAAAACACTGTGGGGGCGTCCGATGGAAGAAGACAGTGTTAGTGGGGCTGGGCTGATGGGGGCTGGGTGGAGGCTGGGCTGATAGAGGCTGGGTGGAGGTAGCTCACTACCATCTTTATCAAACAGTGTTAGTGGGGCTAGGGCTGGGCTGATGGAGGCTGGGTGGAGGCTGGGTTGATGGAGGCTGGATGGAGGCTGGGCTGGGCTGATGGAGGCTGGGTGGAGGTAGCTCACTACCATCTTTATCAGACAGTGTTAGTGGGGCTAGGGCTGGGCTGATGGAGGCTGGGTGGAGGCTGGGTTGATGGAGGCTGGACTGGGCTGATGGAGGCTGGGTGGAGGTAGCTCACTACCATCTTTATCAGACAGTGTTAGTGGGGCTGAGGCTGGGCAGATGGAGGGTGGGCTGGGTTGATAGAGGCTGGGCTAGGCTGATAGAGGTTGATGGAGGCTGGGCTTGGCTGATGGAGGCTGGTGGAAGCAGCTCACCACCATCTACGTTATATCATGCTCTGCACTGTGGGCTCTCTGCCTTGAGGGCCAGCCCCAGGGTTACCACAGGGCCTCTCCATTCTACCACCACCCACCCTGCGCACATTACAGTCGGTACAGAAGACTTTATTTAGATCAGGCTTACTGTTGGAGGGGAGTCAGCTTGTCAAATCAATTTGCCCTGATGTTTTGTCTGTTCCGTTTTCTGCCAGAGGGTCTTGGCTTGCGTGCGTGCCAGGCTCGATTGATCATCAGTATGTCGACCCAGTCTTTTCGTTGTTTAGTGTGTCTTCCATTGTTGTCTTGCCGTACCAAAAGAGAGGAATACCGGTTTGTTCTGGTCTCCTTAACTTTGTTTAGGTGATGCGGCAGTCTTTGGGTGGAGTTTTTTTTTCTTGGTTTCTTCCACGTAATTTGCAAATCAGGGGAGAGAACGCCAGCTGAGATGAAAGGAACATGATTCATAATTCATGGAGTTGTAAATAAGGGCACGACGGGCTAATGGGCTCCGCAGCGTTACGCAATGAAAAACCGGCGTAATGATATTTAAGAATTTTTTATCACCTATAAATGTGAAGTACAGTAAGACTGTGTAATGAATGATTAATGATCAACGCCACTAAATCTGTGAGGGCGAAACGATCCCTGTTCAAGGTTCACCACAAACGTAGAACCTGCCAGAAAATGATTGGGTGCTACGGAGTGAACAACATACCTGGAAAGGTTTCAGGACGAAATCCAGTTGAGGACTGGCCACCACACACTCTGGTGCCATTAGAGCGCATTTTCTACATCCCATCAAAGGTTGTTGCGTCATTGAGAGTTGATAGCAGAAAAGACTGGGAAATGGAGGGAAATGGATGAGAGAGAGAGAGAGAGAGAGAGAGAGAGAGAGAGAGAGAGAGAGAGAGAGAGAGAGAGAGAGAGAGAGAGAGAGAGAGAGAGAGAGGGTATGGGAGATAGAGAGGGGAGAGGCAATATCACCACAGGGAAGAGCTAGTCCTTTGTTCTTGTGCCACGCAGAAAGAGGCCACATCAATGCAGTCGACTGTTTCCAGGAATCACAAAAAAAAGAGAAAGAGAAAGAGAAATGAGGGGTGATCCATTTGGGATTCTGGAAGGGTCTCTGTCCTTCTTGCCACTCGCCCATCCCCCCCTTTCCCAGGGAACACAAAGAGCATTATGCATGAGTCCCAGAAGGTCCCTGAATACGCATCCATGCTGTCACCCTCTGCCTCCGCACAAAGTCACTCACACAGGCCTTCTTAAGGGAGCGACACAATGCTTCCACCGCACATGACTACACTAGAATCAATAGGGGGGTTAGAAGGCGGTAATCTCCTCTCCTGCAGCATCGACAGCTCCGCTCACTGTAAGCTTTGAGATGGAATGAACAGGCATTCACGCACCAGACATGACAATGTTCTGCCTTTTCTAAATGAAGGTTGCGCAACCACTCAAGGCCACGCTGAAGAAATTCAGACACGTTCTGTCATTTCCTTTTGATGTTTGATGTGAAGTGACCCGTCAAACATAAATATATATGTTGTGTTTTTTATTTCTTTGGATTTACACCAAAGTGACAGAAAAAAAAAGATATCAGCTCTCTGAGAAATTCGGAGAAGTGATGTAAAGATATGGCTGAGCCAACCTCCAAATATCAACCAGGTGTGTTCTACAGATAAAGCTGGAGTTAAGCAGAGAGAGAGAGGGTGAAATATTATGAAAGATAAAGGCTATGTCAGATCCCACTGGAACAGACTGTGATGCCGTGTCCAGATACACGATGTCAACACAAAGCCTCATTCACATTCACACTGTCAACACAACTCATATTAAAGTCAAAATCACTGTTAAGATTTGACATAGATTTTTTACTTCTGCCTGTTGGGTTTATCTATTTTTCTGCGTGTTTTCCGATTTCCGTATTGATTGGCAGAACAAATTCATCTTATATAAATGATCCTATCGTACAAGGAAATGATTGCATCCGTGCATCATTTCCAGGACTAGAGTTCCTCAATGACTTTCTGTGTGAATGCTATTTCCAATCATATTGCGCTGTTTGAAAGCCAGTCAACGAGACCAATCATGAAAAAGGAAATTTCAGAAGAAAAATTGCGCTCAAATTCCCCAACCTCCACATGGTCCCCACAAAGTCAAGGACGGCAAAGGCCAACATCCACATCATCCAACTCACTCTGAACCAAACCCTTTTTCTCCCCCACCTAAAAAGGTGTGTGTGCTTCTATCTATCCAGGGATACTCAATAAACATCATTAATCTTGGTAATACACATGCCCCGGTACAGCTATTCAATAAACACCATACATTCCCATAATCGTGCTGCCTTGGAACAGGTTGGCTGATTGGGGGAGATTTTCCAGAGCTGAGGCAAGGGTGTCACTTGGAATTCAGTCGCTTCGCCACGAAAAAACTGGACCTAAGTTCAGGCTAATATTGGTTTTGTGTCAAGAAGCCACTTGAAGGTTTGATGTGTTAATCTTCCAATGAATGGCAACGTGAAGGCCTCCTTAATATTCTGCCCTCAGACTTCTTCTGCGGCGGGTGTCTTCACAAGGTTAATTAGTCCAGGGTCCCGAGTGGTGACTGAGGCGATGAGGGCTTAAGATAGTGGAGGAGCTACCTCCACTCTACCCCGGCACAACAAGGTTAACATAGGGGGCGGCCCCCAGCCCCATCCGTCATCTATAAACCTCAAACCTGGTTTATGCTTCTGCGTTCGCGGGTCTGCCAACATTTACGTGCCTCGTTCACTCGCGTTCGCACAGCGATTTGCCTACATGCTTCTACGAGTTCACCAGGGGGCAGGGTCACATTCACTAAACCAGAATGTACAGAAAAGACAGTAGAAGAAACAGATACGGACTGTCACGTATAATCACTTCATTATTTGTGTTGTTTTTCTGTGCTGAGAGGTAGTACAAATGTCAGTATTTGTGAAGCTCGTCCACGATTCGTTTTTCAAACTGCTCCATTGTTCGTTTAATCGCGATCTGTGTGTGTTTTCCAACCGAAATATTCCCGGAAATCCTCATGCTTCCTCTTTCCTTCCCTGCTCAACCAATCAGTGATTGTTTGCTGACAGCAGAGAAAGTTACGCGCTACACGTTGTTAGCATTCGTTTACCCAGAAACCCCTGCTCTGCGAAGCTACGCAGAGATATTTACGTGCATCTTCGCAGAAGCATAAACCAGGCTTTGGCCATCACGAGCGTTGTCAGGATATCTGGTTTAAGAAATACGCTTATAAATATAAGGAAGCTAAGGGCATAGTCGTTAATTATGATTTTTCGAGGTCAGAATTCCAAGGACACATTCCCCCTTAAGCTAAACAAGTTAATAAAAAAAAACAAAAAAACATTTACATCAGTAATACATGCAACTTACAACTTCAGCCCTAAAACAATGTGTTGGGAAATAAACTTACCAAAGCTTGTTATATCTCTTTGCATAAACATTTTCAAAGCGAATTCAAAAAGTATTTATGGTCCTTTAAACCAAGTCGACCAAGGCTATCCAATGTTAGCAGCAAATTCACTGAAAAGCAATCAAGAATAAAACAGTTAATAATCTGTTGAATATTGTCTAGGGACACCTCAGTGCCTGAAAACGGAGGAATTAATGCATACACATTTTAGTCTACGACAGTGATTTTGAAATATTTATTTTAGCAATAGTTCAAGTGCGTGTTTGATTTCCTTTCTTGTTGCATTGCACCACAACCTTTGCTATAGCTTAACGGCCTATGGCGTTGAGACTAAGGAGCAAATGAATGATCAATGGTGTCCCTCCAAATAGACATATCAATATAACTATCAATTATCTCAAGAGTGTTACAACCGCATTATGTTAAAAAGTACATTTTCCAACTCCGGTTTTGCCCCTCAACAGTGAGGGTGGTAGGCTAGTAACAAAAGCTAGGCTCTTGTTGTGAAAACTGAGGCTGCCAGCATTACATTGAGAATCTCAGCTCCAGCAGGTCAAAGCAGAGCGTAAGTCGGGTTTTATCTTGTGTTGCGAGTTTTGGAAGTAATATATGGTAAAAAAAAAAAAAAAAAAAACGAAATAAAGAAAACAGAGAAGAACTCTTGAGTCTGCTCAATAGGGTTGGATATTTATTCATATATTGAATTACCATTCATTGTCTGGGGAAATCATCTGATGTGTCATCATTCTTTAGCCTATGCCACCCATCTTTCATGATTATTTCCTCGATATAGATCATTGAGTGTGGGCTGCAATATCCCATTGAGTTTATCTCCGCCTTCCTCTCCCAGAGGAACCCGATACATAAGCCTTGAATCAAAGAAATAACACACGGAGAGAAACAGACCTCTCAAAGGTCCCCGTGTCACAAATGACTTTGCATCGAGAGTCACACTCCAAATCTCACCCTTGAATAAAGTGTGCCTTTTCTTGTTCCCTGAGGACTAGGCAGGATCACACTGTATAACATCCACCCCCACCGCCCCCCCCCCCCCCCCCCCCCCCCGCGCCTCAAACAACCATGCCCCCCCCTCCCCCTCTTCCCATCGTCTCATCCTCAAGCGTACCCTCTTCCGTGAAGTCGCTCCGTGATTTATCACACCAACATTCCCTTTCAACACTGTCCTGATTGCTTTCGTTCCTCTAGTGACGTTTCTTACAATCCTCCCCGAGCGAGCGGCACGCGACTTCAATAGGTTTTTCATGGGCGTCACGGCGACCACCACAACCACCACGGTGTGTTGGGATACCTTACGGAATCACCATGGGAAAGGGAAAGGACTGGGCCCAAAGCATGAGTCTGGAGATCCATGAGCCTCTGCCATCATGGCTACGGTTTCATGAATTGACAATGGAGAGCAGCCTACCTTTGCTGCCTCTTTCACTCTCTCTCCCCCCCTCTCTCTCTCTTTCTACCGCTCTGCTCCCTTCTATGCCTCTCTCTCCATGCACTCCTCTTTCACTCTGCTCCCTTTTCACCTCTCTCTCTCTCTGTCTCTTTTTAGTTTTTTCCGTCTCTCTCTCTCTCTCTCTCTCTCTCTCTCTCTCTCTCTCTCTCTCTCTCTCTCTCTCTCTCTCTCTCTCTCTCTCTCTCTCTCACTCTCTCTCCCTCCTTCTCTCTCTCCCCTGTTGCTCTGCCTCTCCTCGGTTGTGGGTTGTCCGCATGGCGATGCCGTCTTCAGAGGGAGGGAGGATGAGAGAGATCCCGCTGTGGCCCTGCATGGCGGGGGTTGATGTGCTGCAGGCTGCAGGTTGGTGAGAGAAGGAAAAGTGGGCGAGGAGCAGCTGGAAGGTTTAGAGCCCTGGTGCCAGTGTGGTGATGAAGGTGGCACAGCATGTCTCCAGGACCTTGTGAAGGAATTAGGCTTTTCTGAGTCACTCCTCTGCACTACGTAGGACGTGCCCCGCCTCTGGCCTATCCCAGGCTTACATGTCAATGTTTGTTGACGTGTGTTTGTGTGTGTGTGTGTGTGTGTGTGTGTGTGTGTGTCTGTCTGTTTGCTTGTTAGCTAGCATGTCTATAACCAGCAGGTGCTGTGTCTGCTATCAGGTTATGAATTTCATGCTCCCCCTATGCTGTGTTGAAATAAGACAGGGGTGCGCTCTTGAAGCAAAGAGCTTCAGATGTCACTTTTTTTTTTCAACTGCAGGGTTGTGTCGGGGTTTGTCCAGAATGTTTGTTTTTTACTGCAAATCAAGAAAAAACTGCCAGATGCACTCAACACTGCCAATGTGCAAAGAAGATCAATTCTCACTCTTGGCTGTGTAAAGAGAAAGTGTAATGCAGATTACACTTGCATAATGCAGATTTTTTTAACACAGCTGTTCTGATGTTTAAATTAATGTCTTTGTTTTTTGCACAGATAATATACTGATTTATCTTCTTCAACAAACCGCCACATAATCATATGATATTGATATTGTGATATTGTCTTTGTGCCAACCTGGTCTTGTTTTTTTTTTAGATCCATCGTGGTTGCTCATGAAGCACAGATCCACAGAGGAATCAACAAGAAACATCACACACACACACACACACACACACACACACACACACACACACACACACACACACACATACAACTGTGAAGAGGAGATACTTTAAAAGCTGTGTTTGATGCATCTATCTTAAAGCCACAGTTATTTACCATGTTGTTGCACACTCTAATGGATGGCCTTAAGCTGAGACTCTGACAGACATCTGGAGAGAGAGAGATAGCTCATACGTGCCTGCACTGTTGTGGTATCGATTCACACCCCAGCCCCCTCCGCGCCCTTCTCTGGAAGTTGAGAGCAGACACAAACCATGGCGGTTGCTGTTTATTACATTTTAATTCCGTTTTTTGGGTGGTGGTGTGTTGGTGTGGGAGTGGGGGGTCCCCCTTGTGAATTATTTGGTGTGATGCTGATGCACGGCCTTCAACCGGATGAACCACTCTGAAGACGGAAAAACATGGCTGCCACTGCAGCGGAATTCACTGCACTGGAATACACTGTACTGGTCTACACTGTACTGGAATACACTGCATTGGTATACACTGTACCGGAATACAATGCACCATATACAATTCACTGGAATACACTGCACTGGAATACACTGCACCGGAATACACTGCACTGGAATACAATGCACTGTATACAATGCACTGGAATACAATGCACTGGAATACACTGCGCTGGAATACAATGCACTGTTGTACAATGCACCGGTATACACTGCACTGGAATGCACTGCACTGGAATACAATGCACTGGAATACCCTGCATTGGTATACAATTCACTGTGATACAATTCACTGGTGTACACTGCACTGTGATACACTGCACTGGTAAACACTACATTGGTATACACTTCTCACTAGTGGAACGCTGTGGCCTATTCTGTCCAACAATTGTTCCGGGGGAAACAAAAGGCTAAGGCTCATTTATATATGACCGCAAAATCATGGGCTTTGCAGACTAAATCATAAAACCAAAACCAACCACTAATTATGATTGCCTTCTGTCATACAGTACATATTTGGACACGCTGAGCTCGGCGTGACCATGCACTCCACACCGCTAGTTGATCTTTATCCTGGTTCTTAGTGCTATCCCTCCTCCTTCTCTCCTCCGTTTTAGTTTCCCCCCCTGCAGCTAGTTTATTTCCCTGTGACTAAGCTTCTAGAATCCCTGGCTGTTGACTCAGCAGTTAAGTGCATTCATTCCCCATCTCTCTGACTCATTTAGTATTCCACCGGATTGAAAACAAGGCCATCCACTGGCTGTCTGATGCCACATAAATCGGTGAGCAAACCTTTCATGGGACAGAGTGTGAAACTGTAGCTTTGGCCAGGACAACAGTGCTCTTAGGAGCCTGGCAGCCATTTTATAACTCTTACGCTACTAGCTCAGTGCCTGAGTGCATCATACGGTATACATATATTCATAAGGACACTATGGCCCAGCCAAATTACTAAGAGAGAGAGAGAGAGAGAGAGAGAGAGAGAGAGGGAGAGAGGGAGAGAGAGAGAGGGCGAGAGAGAGAGAGGGAGAGAGAGAGAGCGAGAGAGAGAGAGAGAGAGAGCGAGAGAGAGAGAGAGAGAGAGAGAGAGAGAGAGAGAGAGAGAGAGAGAGAGAGAGAGAGAGAGAGTCCAAGCTCAACTCTCCTTAGGAGGGACAAAGCGTGGGCATGGGAGTGCCGGGTGAATCAAATGAAATGGGCCCATTTGCATTGGGCCAGGGGAGGGGAAGGCTCTTGAACGTGGGCCGGGTGCAGTGTTAGCAGAGGAGGCAGAGCCTTTAAGATCCTTTCTCCCAGGATAGAAGGGCTTTGTCAGGGCGGCTCAGAGGTCCCGGCGGCGGTTCACAGACCCAACGGATGGAGGAAAGGGACGGGGGATTATTCAGTTGGCCCCCTTACTTTGCACTCTCTGTCTGCCAAGCTCTTGCTTTCTCGGTCTCTTTCACTCACCTCCTCTGTCTGTCTGTCTGTCTGTCTGTCTGTCTGTCTGTCTGTCTGTCTGTCTGTCTGTCTGTCTGTCTGTCTGTCTGTCTGTCTGTCTGTCTGTCTGTCTGTCTGTCTGTCTGTCTGTCTGTCTCTCTCTCTCGATCTCTATCTCACTCACCTCCTCTCTCTGTCTCTGTCTCTCCCTCTCTGTGTCTGTTTCTCTCTCTCTATCTCACTCACCTCATCTTTCTATCTGTCTGCCTCTCTGTCTTTCTCTCTCTCTCTCTTACTATGTATCTCTCACCTCTGTAGCCGTCCCTTTCTTTCTTTCCCCTCCTGTCGACCTCTCACTCTATCTTTCTCTCTTTCTGTCTGCTTGTCTGCCTGCCTGCCTGCCTGCCTGCCTGCCTGCCTGCCTGCCTGCCTGCCTGCCTGCCTGCCTGCCTGCCTGCCTGCCTGCCTGCCTGTCTGTCTGTCTGTCTGTCTGTCTGTCTGTCTGTCTGTCTGTCTGTCTGTCTGTCTGGCTGGCTGTCTGTCTGTCGGTCGGTCTCTCTCTCTATCTCTCTCTCTCTCTCTCTCTCTCTCTCTCTCTCTCTCTCTCTCTGTCTGTCTGTTGGTTTTTTTTCTCTCCCTATCTCTCTCTGGATTTCTCCATCTCTTCCTCAATGCTGTGTGTCATGTTGGCTAGCTAGCTGGGGTAATGAGACGGGCACCGTCTAGCTGTGATCGTCTCATTGACTTCTGAGGAGGGCCCCGGGACCGGTATCGATAGCACCCAACCGGACCCCCGCCTGAACCCCTCAGCTAGAAAATGGGGTTAACAGACTGATCAGAAGAAAAGGAAAAGAGAACGACACACATACACACAAGCACGCACACACATACACACACGTGCGTGAACACACACACACACACACACACACACACACACACACACACACACACATACGCATACGCATTACCATCATAGAGTCATAGAACGAGGATTTCCCATGAAATAGAAAAGAGGAAAGCAGACAGAGATGAAGCGATATGGAGGACAGGGAGGGATAAACGGAGAGAGACTTTGCTGGGCCGGCCCTGGGAGCCAGGCGTCATGCGGCGAGGCCTGTGGGTTGTTAGCCAAGGCCCCCGCTGCTACGTAAGTGTGAGGGTGGGGCAGGGAGTCGACCACGAGGCCTTCTGGGAGCTGTGGCTCTCCGTCTGCAGCAATCTGCCCGGAGCTGAGTGGAAACTGACTATGGATTATTGAGGGGAACCACAAAGCACTCGCGCAGCTGCGCAGCTACCCAGCACCCCCCGCGCCCCCCCCCCCCCCCCCCCCTCTCCTCCCCCCCCCCCCCCCCCCCCCTGCTCTTTCCCTCGTGGGAAAAGGGAGGTGAGGAGACAAGAAAGAGACGAGATGTGCAACATCATCATCATCACCCTTCTAAGGAGGCAGGGATGATATGGAGAGACTGCTAGACCATTTTGTACGGACTGACAAAACCTTTGATCAATAAGACGGCTTTAAACTGGTCCAGATACAGATTAGTGCTATATATATAATATATATATATATATATATATATATATATATATATATATATATATATATATATATATACAGTCAAGCCGGAATGTCTGCACACCACTTTCACCTTCTCCACGTTTCATTACATTACAGACCTATTCTACAATAGATTGAGTTCATTTTTTGCCTCAAACAGCTACACACAATAGCCAATAATGACAAAGTGAAAACAGGTTTTTTGAAAATATGCAGTGTTATTTTACTGACAAAAATTGGTTATTTAGGGGTTACATATCTGTATACACCCTTAGCCTAATACTTGGTTGATGCACCTTTGGAGGCGATTACAGCTTCAAGGCGTGTTGGGAAAGAAGCTACGAGCTTGGCACACTTGTTTCTGGACATTTTTGCCCATTCCTCTTGGCATATCCTTGCAAGCTCCGTCAGGTTGGATGGGGAGCGTCGGTACACAGCCATTTCCAGCTCTTTCCACAGATGTTCAATTGGATTCAGGTCAGGGCTATGGCTGGGCCACTCAAGGACATTCACAGACTTACTCCAAAGCCACTCCTTTGTTCTCTTGGCTGTGTGCTCCGGGTCGTTGTCATGTTGGAAGGTAAACCTTCGCCCCAGTCTGAGGTCCAGAGCGCTCTGGAGCAGGTTTTTTTCAAGGATCTTGTGTACTTAGCTGCATTCATCTTTCCCTCTATCAGGACTAATCTCCCCGTTCCCGCTGCTGAAAAACATCCCCACATCATGATGCTGCCACCGCCATGCTTCACTGTAGGGATAGTATTAGCCAGGTGATGAGCGGTGCCTGGTTTCCTCCAGACGTGACGCTTGGTATTCAGGCAAAAAAGTTCAATTTTGGTTTCATTAGACCAGAGAATCTTCATTCTCGTGGTTTGAGAGTCCTCTAGGTGCCTTTTGGCAAACTCCAAGCGGGCTGTCATGTGCCTTTTACTAAGGAGTGGCTTCCCTCTGGCCACTCTACCATAAAGGCCTGATTGGTGGAGTGCTGCCTGGATTGTTGATCTTCTGAAAGGTTCTCCCATCTCCACAAGGATACGCTGGAGCTCTGTCAGAGTGACCCTCGGTTCCTGCTCACCTCCCTGGCCAAGGCCCGTCTTCCCCGATTGCTCAGTTTGGCCGGGCGGCGAGGTCTAAGAGGATTCTTGGTGGTTCCAAACTTCTTCCATTTACAAATGATGGTGGCCACTGTGCTCTTTGGGACCTGTAAAGCTGCAGACATTTTTCCATACCCTACTCCAGATCTATGCCTTGACACAATCCTGTTTCTGAGGTCTGCAGATAATTCCTTTGACCCCATGGCTTGGAGTTTGCTCTGACATGCACTGTCAACTGTGGGCCCTTATATAGGCAGGGGTTGGCAATCCCCAATCATGTCCAATCAAAAGAATTTACTACAGGTAGACTCCAATTAAGTTGTAGAAACATCTTAAGCAGTATCAGTGGAAACAAAATGCATCTCAGCTTACTTTTGGGTGTCATATCAAAGCGTGTGCACACTTGTGTACATATGATATTTTACATTTTGATTTTTAATAAATTAGCACAAATGTCTAAAAACCTGCTTTCACTTTGTCATTATGGGCTATTGTGTGTAGCTGTTTGAGGCAAAAAATGAGCTCAATCTACTGTAGAATAAGTCTGTAATGTAATGAAACGTGGAGAAGGTGAAAGGGATGTGCAGACTTTCCGTCTTGACTGTATATGTAGTACTGTGCCTCAGTTTTAGGCAGGTGGGCTGGGGGGGCTGTAAAGTAAGAATGTTTCAAAAGTAGAAATGTAATTAGTTTGGTTTCCATCAATTAACAAAACGCAAAGTGAATGAAAAGAAGAAAATTTTTTATCAAATCAATATTTCGTGTGACCACCCTTTGCCTTCAAAACAACATCACCTGCCTAAAGCTTTTGCACAATACTGCATATATGCAGTATATACTGTATATACTGTATAGTGGCATCAACTAATATTAATAAACTCATATCGTATAACTTGTAAATGTAAGATATGTACAAGACAACATTTGATCTTACTTTCAATAGCTTGTTCACTTCAGATTAGACTAGAATTAAAATATCACATATTTAAATAGTCTATAATGTAGGTTACTTAGAGTGTTCAAATACATTTATTTTTTTGATAGATTTAATCCAATCTTTGAGAGGGAATGTCAGTGTAAGAATCCTGTAAATATAAAAACAAGATAAAGTCTGTTATCTGGAAAAGAACCAAGACAGCTAGGTTTTCTGAGCAGGGACACATCACAACATCTAGTGCGGCACAACATCCTGAATAAGAAAAGTTGAGAAGCGCCAGTCAGCGACATTGATATTCTGACAGCCATGTCCAACCGAGTGAGAATAAAAACCTAAAATTGAACCACCTGTCAGTCACTCTGCCTGGGTTGGTTTTTGATTGCATTTTCATATTCGGGAGCGCATTCCGATTTTAGGACAACAATGCCCCTTATTTCATGACACAGGCATTTTCATACATTAGGCATGATTAGTTGACAGACTCAAATATTAAGCATAAGTCAGCATTTCTGGGTGTTTCGACAGGCTACAATGCACACACACACACACACACACACACACACACACACACACACACACACACACACACACACACACACAAACATCCTAGGGAATGTTTCATTACCCTATATGGATCACTGACTATCAAAAGCTTTTCAAAGGAGAAAGGTTGGGGTGGCGAGAACAGAATAAACATGAGGCAAATTCACCCTCATTTACCATTGGGGAAATGCTGCACATTTGCACATGTCAAAAGCAAAACCCATCTCCGCCAAGCAGATTTGTTTGTTTGACCGAAAAAAAAACTCCCCGCTACCCCCCCCCCCCCCCCCCTCCTCCCCCCCTCCCGCTTGCAACGCGTGCGCACACACACACAAATACACTGAAACAAAACACACTCATCTTTTTGGAGAGGCAGTTCATCACCCTCTCCTCCCCTGTGTCTTGCCCTCTCTCATCTGCTGACACTGATGGTTTCTAAGTGAGTGTCTCATCCCTCTCTCTCTCTCTCTTTCCGCCCTCTGTCATAATCACTACTCTTTATGATCATTCTGCCCTCGCTGCCCTTTAAAGATGCGATGTGTAATGAGGGCTCAGGAGGACTATGTGAGTGGGTTATTTAGCTTTTCAGGCTCGCCCGGCTCACATCCCACACGCTCTCCCTCCTCCAACTCCTGCTAGCTACCTCTGGTGGAGAGACGCGCGCTCAGCTCACCGGGTCACAGTCTGGATGGAGCCGGAGAGAGGCTCAGACTAGATGGAATTCAAAGATGGAGAGTTTCTGAGGGTGTGCTTGATCTTCCTCTGGATCTCAATTGACTGAAGTTAACACTGTGCTGTAGCCACATGCATAAACAGGGCCGAGCACAGAGAGCGTAAGGGAGAGAGGTTTGAAAAGTTAAAAGGGTGTTTTAAAGAAATGTTTCGCAATAAAAACACACACTATAACATGAACATGCAAAATGCAGTCCAGAGGAGCACTATTTGATTGACAGGGCAGAGGGGGCATGGACGTTGTCTAGACTCATTATGTGCATGCACATTGCAATACATGTTTTTACCCGTGATTCAGCTGAACCAAAGCACACAGGGCTCATGTACTGTAATGTTTAAACTAAACCAAAATCTATGACACTGAAGATGTATGTACTTTAATGAATTTACTTTTCATACCATATCCATTGCTCTCAATACCTTTTTCATTGTCAGAAAGTATTGTGTGATAATCAATGGCACACTAATAAGTGTAAAAGCATTAAAAGACTTTACTTGTTTTTGTAACTTTAAAACATATCAGTACTCTGTTGTTTTGCAAATACCATGTTAAACCAAATTCATGGCGCAATGGATTTGAGTGATGTTGTGGCATCAAGGGTTTGTGAGTTCAACTGACTTGAGATTACAAAATGACACGTGTCATAGTTTAACGTACCGCCCATATCCTTCGGCCGACCTATCAGCTTTCTGGCATACGCGCACATGGTCCTTCACATCGCACTTTCTTCCGGATCAACATGGCTGCATCCATGGCATCACAGGCTACAGCTCGAGGGCTGCGTGCAGCAACCTCTAAAAACCTGTTTTTAGACAAGTTTAAGGTATGCACATAACATGCAATGATAAAATTGTAATTTTCAGCTGTATAAAAACCCGTCTCCTCACTGCAGGGGCTCTCGCTATCGCTAAGAATCGTTAGCATGTGTGGTAGCTTCAAGTAGCTGTTTAACCTGGTTTGACATAACCAAAGTTATAAGATCTTGTTATTGAAGAAATTAATTTCTCGTAGGGTTAGTATTAGAAGTATATTTGCTTACTTTCAACATCTAGTCTATCGTAAATGATTATCAGCTGACAATTCATGTGTGCTTATGCTGTCAGAACCAACAACTACTGACTTTTCCAGTCATTCTGCAGGTTTATAACTAACTAATAGACAGTTACAACCTAGTAATACTGCAATTACACGGCTTCACAACAACTTAAACATCCCTTGACAGCCAGGTTATTCTAGATTGTATGAACTGCTGAAAAAAAATATGTATTTGTTTATTTTTCTCCAACGTTAGCATGTTGTGGAGTTTGGCTTTGCAACTTTTGGTTTTGGGCTATTATATCTATTTACTTACCCCTGTAAAAAAAATGTATGTCAACAGTCAACAGTTTAGAAATCAGCCTTATAGCACAGCCCATTGGCAAACACGCCTTAAAACTGAAAGAAGTGTAACATTAATATTACATTCACACTATTAGAATAGCCTTAGCTACTATGAATTGGTTTACAATGTAACCTTTGCTCCCAACTGACTGGTGAAACTTGCTGATATCAACACAGTAGAGTAGTTAGAATGTCTCTCAGGATGTGGCAATAGTTCAAAGGTCATTTCATGCACTTCAAAGTCCTGGTTCTAATACGACAATGGAAATAGAAATAGTCTATGCTTTGATACTTTGCCACAGTTGGACAGTCAAATATCTCATCCTGTGTTGACGCTTTAAGTACCTGTCAAGCATTCTAAACAGTGTTGTCAGTGAAAACTAGTTGGTGTGGTTTATCCTTTACCCAAAGCTCTGTGCTCTCGTTAAGGCAGACATTTTGCAGTGCAAACCTTTTTGTTGTGGTACTTGACAATAGCAATAAAATAAATGGCCCAGATTGGCTTGTTATTTGAATGGATGTCTTTGCAAGGACCTATACAATATATCTATTAGCAACAGGCCATTGATAATTCTACCTTATCTTTGGTCAGAATGGTGCCTCTTGTGACAAATGCGTGCAAAGGGGTGTGTGGGGCTACTTAACTAACTGTCGTTTATTGACTGTAAACTTTTGACTTGCCTGAATCTGTTGAGTGATGTTTTAATAAGCCTGATCTCTCATCCAACACAAGTTAGCCTGCCCCTAGCTCTGCCCCAGGGCAAGTGTGAATATGCAAACATTGTGTTGGTTACACCGTCCAAACACAGAATTTTGTCTTAAGCGGCCATTTTGAACACACAGGATTGAATGTAACGTTGTTATAAAGCTAGGTGCTTCCAAGGATAAATTAACGATAAAGAATTATAGAGTATTTGACAGAGTTGACTAGGTCATGCGTGTGAGGGTCACGTGTTAGTAACTGGTAATTTCCTGGTTTATGTTGGTAGTGACTGGGCTCCTATTACATGCCTGTCGGCGTAGTAACAGGGATGTCACACAAGGCAACTACATGATATTGCTTGCTAGCCTTTAGCATTCATGCTTGTAGCGCATGGAGTAAGTTAACGTTTTGCTCAGCCATAGTTTGGTTTATGTTGGGAAGTTATCTTTTTGGACTGTTGGAAATGGTTACGCTAAGAAATGTATGTGGATGCTATGCCTGGACTTTAGTAGGACGCTGGGGGTAAAAACTGGGGAACCGGGCAAGCCTAACGGCGGTTATGGAGATTTTAATGTTGATGCAGTTAAGGTTTAAAATGTTTAGGCTTCATCAGACACACACACACACACACACACACACACCTTCATAAATATACTTGCATGGCTGTGCACCCGTGGAGTAGCCAGTTTGTAATTCCGTATAGTGCTAACTAAGCATATCTTTTCATAGTTTGTATAATGAGACAGTGCTGTAGTAGCCAGAGAGCCATTTCATCTATATGGCAGAAGGCCTTGCATAATGAGGGCATACATAGTGCCAAGTTATATTATGCCGCCCGTCTTTATTTAAATGTTTTTTTATTTTTTTCTAAGAGCCAATATGAAAACTTTGTATCTGAGGGGGCAATTTACAGGGTGTAGATCCTGTACAAGTGATCGAGAAGAATAACTGTCTCTTGTCAGAGCTAATACATTTCTCTTATCAGAAATACATATCTCTCATGAAGTGCTAACCATTACCCGCCAGGCTAGCTTAGTATCTCTATCTCCTCTGGCCTGTCTTGCCCTTGGCTTTCTACTACAGCTTTTGTTGCTGTGATCAGTCCAATGACTATGTGAATGAAGTATCTTTGAGGCCTTTGGTTTGTTTAGTTTCCCTCAGGTTTGTGCAGGGGTTAAAGTCTGACAGGCCAGTGTAGCCCAGTGTTCACACTTCATCTACATGCAGGGCTCAGCGCTATCGGCAGGAGCCTGGGTGTCTGCCAACAATTGATCTTTTCACTCGGGGACAGCACGCATTGACTTTTGTCCCTCTCGTCACGTCGCACACACACACACTCTCTCTCTCTCACACACACACACACACACACACACACACACACACACACACACACACACACCCTCGCAAAAGTGAGTGAAACAACTTCTCATCCATGTTTTTACCTCACCAGCCACTGATTCACAAACTCTCTCTCTCTCTCTCTCTCTCTCTCTCTCTCTCTCTCTCTCTCTCTCTCTCTCTCTCTCTCTCTCTGTCTGTGTGTGTCCCTCCCCCAAGGGTAGGGTTGGCCAGCTGTGATAAGAGTAACGATCTGGGATTCTCTTTGGTCTGATGCACAGAATCAGAGGGCTGATTGACAGGCCGGTATCTTCACAATGGAATCAAATCGGCTCTGACAGTACGTTACCTCTGTGGGGAAATTCAATTTGCCATGATTTGTCAATAACAATAAGAAGGGGACCACAATATTTCAGATACTTACCGGATGCTCCACAAGGGAGTGGGGTATGCCTCTCTCCCTTTCTCTCATAAATCAAATCTCCCAAATTCTTGTCTGCACTGCAAGATAATCCGCAGGCTGTTTTTCACTGTCGCCGCACCGTGCCGAACTTGTAAACGTTTGCCACATTTTTCTTCTTTTTTTGGGAGGTTGTCACAGCTCCATGGCCCCCATAGTTAGGGAATACGGCCCCGCCCAGCAAAGAGGGGAACGGTTTGGGAAAGGCAGGAGGCTCAATGAGACAGTGTCCTGAATATTTTACTGAGGAGGGGGGGGGGAGGGGGGGGGGGGGGGGGGGGGGGGGGGGGGGCGGAGGAGGGCAGACTTCAGCAACGACTTCAAACGACAGGCAGCTTCCCCATCTGTCTACAGCAGGAGCACATTTACATTTCTTTTCCCCACGAGGGAGGCTGTAGACCAAGTTAGCTCTAACTGGATTTGAATATCGTTTCGCCAAGGTTAATCGCCATTTCTGTAGCTTGTAAGAGGTGTTTAGGCATTTTCAATAATTTAGAAGCGGCTGCAGTCATTAGGAATATTTTGGCAGCCTCCAAAGTGGAAAGGCAATGAGTGAACGCACTCAAATCAGCGTGCAGCCGATCCCACGCTGGTTAAAGCCCGGTAATGAGGAGAAGATCTGCAGAATATTAACTCTGTGAAAAAAGGTGTTGCTGAAAGCGAGCCTAAGTACAGACCAATGTTTTCTGGGACTTTCTAGAATATTCTTTTAGTGTCACCCCGAACCTCTTGGCTGGTTTCATCCATATTTGTCTTTTTTTTTTTTTTTTACTGTGTCCTGTTTCCGCTCCCCTGCTTCATCTTCCCCCTCTTACCGTCCTCCACTGTCCTATCTTGCATTTTGAACTAACACGTTGGAACACAACTGGCTGCACCCTCTCTTATTAGCAAGGCTAATTGCTGAAAAGTCCTATCTGTGGAGACTAGAGTGCCTCCTCCTAAGCCTGTCTGCGTGAGATTAGACCCTCCCTGCCCTAAGACCTGCCAATGATGCAAATCTCAGTGATCTAAATCCTCTGTCTGCGCGCTGGGTGTTCTCCTGTTACCCCCAAACTGCCACATGTCATCCTTTTCCACACGCTCCACTGGAGGCTACTTCTCCCAAATCTTCCTCTCCAAAGCCCCTCATGGCCGGTGCATGACCTTGGCTGTCATGGACCGATGACCTTCAGAAAGAATCACAGATAACCACGTTACTGGCCCGTGCCTTCAGAGATAGAATACTTTATCCTGTAGTTTGTTCGAAAAATAATGAATATGCAACTGGGCTGGGTATAGCTTCAGCCTACTTTCACAAACAGTAGCCAATTTAGGTTAATAATAACACGAGTTGCTTTACTATGTGACCTACATACCAGTATATAGTAACAACTACTAATTAGTCAAAAGTTGTGGAGAATCTAGTACAGTCTACTTCATATTGCTGTGTTGCTATGCTTCTTCTGTGTAAGAGGAATACTCAGCCATCAATTAATTCATTAATTAGAGGAGACTTTATGTCTGTTTTTAATTTTTATTAGCATAGACGCACGCTGATCTGAATTAATTATGCTTCATAGTGCGTGCTATTGCTACATGGCAGACTAGTCCTATATATTTATGGAGATTTTAAAGATGCTTCACATTCGTTCGTTATTGCAGCAAATTCAAATCAATTCTGCTTTTCTGCTCTCATAGGTTCCAGGGACGAGGTTGTCTAATTACAATACCGTCTTCATAGGACAGGACAAAATAGCAAACAGCCCCCTCATTACATGCAAAACATTTTACTTTTAATCAGAATGGCAATGATTTTTATAACGAGTCCACAGCCTCCATGATTTGAGCTTTTGCTCGTGTAAATGGGCACAAATTAAAGTTCTCGTTAAAAAATCTACCCGGATAGTTAGCTAAATGGAGTGAAAAAAAGAAAAAAAGGCGTGGGTTCAAAACCTGAATAGGAACAAATCAATTAAGTACAATCGGCGAACTGGCAATGTGTTAATTTCTTAAACATTTGATAATGCCCCTTTAGGAGCATTCCGGTTAATTAACTTTGCAGTCGTTTGTCGGTGCTAATTAGGTAGAGCCATTTCAAAGGGGTTACGGCTTGGCCTTGCCTAGTAATGAGGATTTTAACCCCGCGAGACATCTAGGGACTGTATGATGAACCATTCAGATCCTGAACAAGGAGACCAAGGAAACTTGAGCCCCGTCTTCTGGTTGTGGATTGGGTTTTGGAGCACTGTGAGTGGAGATATCAAAAATCAAATGTATCTGAGACAGAAATAGCTAGAGTAGAGGGCACTTGGTTTTAAAGATTGCTTATGATGTTGGGCATACAATCAAAACTCACAGCCCTGTTCTTGTTCAGTGTTTAAACGCACACAAAAGAACACACTTTCCATCTCTTCCTCTGGCTAAGAAATGATGCAATACTGTACAACTTGTATGTAGGCCACCTTTATCCTTCTGAAAAGGACAGTCACAGGAGGCCTTTGGGGTATTTATCATTTCAAAGCGTCTTTTTGACAACTCAAACACCTTGATTGGAGCCCCATAAAATAGTCGTTTTCCTATTCCAGCAGCTTTGAATACTCGGGGACGGGTCAATACAGATTTGCAAATAACCCCTCATGAATATGCGCGAAAAAGAAGCCTATTCCCTTGTGCCACAAAAGGAGTTTCTTTTCTTTTTTCCTCTCCTCTCGGAAGAATCAACCCTGTATTGACATATTGAGTTTTCCACCCACTTTCTGTCGCTAATGAAGCGTCACTGTGTCCAGCCTCTGAGACGTGCTAATGGTGATAGCCTCTCAGAGAGACGGATCGCTTCTGGCGCTCTCAAGGGCTCTATTTCAAATTTCCTTTTTAACCCACTACTTTAATGCAGCCCTTCCTGTATCCCTACGTAGTGCAGGTTAAAGCCTATAAGGCTAGACAAAGGTTAACTTAAAGCCCACCGTGATCCCTGGCCAAGGCCTAGGGGGGGGGGGGGGTATTGACACCTTCCTTTCCCTTGTCCCTTGTCCTTTTCCCTTTAATGAATTGATTAACTCACATCCCAGAAGTTTTTGGATTGGGGTGGGGGGGGTCTCTCCTCATTCCTTGGGGCTCTTCAAATACAGGCCTCACTGTTTTAGCAAAACTTGAAGTGTCACTGGTTCATTTTGGAAAACCCTTTTTATTTTTTTATTTTTTTTATATCTCGATCAAAGTATGGCATAGTCTTGGTTAACGTGGGAGAACAGCATGGTAGCTTGAGGGATTAGCCCCACACACAAACATGGTTAGTTTACAGTAAACAACATATTTTCTTTAAGTTTAGCTTATGGCCTATTTTATTGAGGGGATAATTTAGGCGGTTGGAAAACACTTTTTCTGTCTTTGAACCTTAAAAAACTCTCCAGGGCCTGGCTAGGCTTTACTTCAGGTTGCCTCTCTTATCTTGGTTACTGTTGTGATAAGGGTTTCTGACTGCACACACAAAGGACAGAAGGACAAAGTGATGAGCCCTGAAAAGACATATGATGAGTCTTTTAGCCGTTGCAGTCAAGCCTCATGGTGTGTAAGTGACAGATTGACGGGCAGTGCAGCATGGACTAGCTGATGTTTATAGGTCTGATCAAAGGTGATTGCCTGCTTTGTAACCTTCCCCTGGAAATGAATGCTTATGGCTTCAATAAATCACCATGTGAATCACTCTTTGTCAGTTGGCCACTGACTGTTTGACTTTGAGCCGGTCTGTCATAGTGATAAACCAACCGCTGTAGAGCACTTGAGATTAGCCTTTGATTTGACTCCGTTTAAGTTAAAAGACAAGGGCAAACGGCAATGAAGTGGCCTGTTGTTTCTGACTTTGTAAAAAGCACTTCATATTAAGTGCCAAAAATCAGACCTCCTCACCCTGCAAATAACACTTCTCCCGAGGAGTGGTGGGTGACATTGTGTGTCCCAGTCTCTGAAATGAGAGAGGCTGCACTGCTGCCATTTTGAGGCCCCTGGAGAGCCTAGACCCGATGGTGCTTGTGGGCTCGGCTGAATGCTGAGCAGGAGAAATACCGAGTGGGGAGGAGTGGGAGAAGACCTGCGCGTCCTAGCAAAACACTTTGTCCTTCTATACCACAACTCCATTCAGAGGTGGATCTGCCAGCACGTAGAAGCAGAACATGTAGATTGGATATCAGATATCACCGCGAGTTTCAGACTCGGGCGATTCAAAATGGCCGAACGAGCTATACCGTATCCGTCGTCAAGGACGTCAACCCTGAACGTTGTGGTTTCCGTTTCACTTGGCTTTATTTGAGTGAGGGACAGCGCATGTGGCCACTTGGGGACATATTTGGATAGGCTAGTCCATTCTACTTATTCTAATTCTATGTGTCACGAAGCCTTGACACCGGTGAGACAGCTGCTGCCACAGCTCTTCCTACCCTCCCTCTGCCTTTAGTAGGAGAGGACGTTCAACCCGTCGGGCTCAGCACACTGCAGCCGTATGGCTTAACTCAGCATAAACACTTTTCCCCTTGTATAGGTCGCTTTCACTCTGGAATGTCAGTGGGTAAAATACATGTTTTTGTGTTGCTGAGTTGACGACGTAGTCAACACAATCATTTTGCCGGGATTGTTTCGATTGCTGTAGGGTGATAGTGTCACACATACTGTATATTTTAAAGCAATTCCAGTGACTGGATGACAATAGGGGGAACATGTCAACATCTGAACTAAAAAGTTAACCATAGACAAAGAGTTTTTTAAAGTAGTATTTTAAACGTAAATGATTCATTTGTATTATTTTGGACATTTTGGACAGAATGTCAAGATAGGCCTAGTTATTGCCAACATCTGATAAAAAGCTAAACCTTTTACCGCTGTGCCAGTAATATTCTTCCAAACTTAATAATGTTTTGGGCCTTAATTTTGCTCTTACTCATTGTGAAGCACTCTTCAAAGCCTGAAGAGAATGTTCAGGAGCCAAAACAAATTCTGGGTCATGTTGTCCTTAATCAGAATACTGAAAAGGTTGCATCAAAGGTGCATCAAGGTTGCATCAAACCACCACCATCTGAAATATGACTCATTCTAGTTTCTCTTTCATGTATTCTATTAACCTTAAAAAAAAAAAGAGTCACAGCGTGATATGGTGTAGTTGGAGGAACAATGGTCTTTCTGTTTTGATGGGAAAAAACTCTGTCAGTATGAGAAGGGGAAGGGTGCTAGTCTGCTAATGGGAAGTTCTCTGTAAAGACAACTGACTTAAAGGCCTTGGGTCTTAGCCTGTGTAGAGATCACAACACTGACTAACATTTTTTTTTTTAGAAAGGAATGATAACCTTTTTTCCCCTTTTCATTTTGCCATTGGCTTGTAGCACTTTGTTTAAAAAAAAATGCACACACACATGCATGCAATCACACACACATACACACACTGTTTCTTTCCCCTTGCCATTCTTCTGTTGTTCCATCGTCTTTTCATAAAAGTGTCTATGATAGAGCTCTTGAGTGCTTTTGCGTGTAGGAGTTAAATTTGTGTGTGAATGTGTTGTGATTCCTTTTAGACTGCAAGCTACTCCTGGTTCATTTGTTTGCTCTTGGTGTCTGAATGCCCACCTGTCTGTCACTGTTTTTATTTTTCTAATTGAGAAATACCGCTGTAGTCTCCAGGGTAACAGTGGCTGTCACCCGCCTTCCGCTGTAGTCTCCAGGGTAACGGTGGCTGTCACCCGCCTTCCGCTGTAGTCTCCAGGGTAACGGTGGCTGTCACCCGCCTTCCGCTGTAGTCTCCAGGGTAAAAGTGACTGTCACCGGCCTTCCGCTGTAGTCTCCAGGGTAACAGTGGCTGTCACCCGCCTTCCGCTGTAGTCTCCAGGGTAACAGTGACTGTCACCGGCCTTCCGCTGTAGTCTCCAGGGTAACAGTGACTGTCACCCGCCTTCCGTTGTAGTCTCCAGGGTAACAGTGACTGTCACCCTCCTTCCGCTGTAGTCTCCAGGGTAACAGTGGCTGTCACCGGCCTTCCGCTGTAGTCTCCAGGGTAACAGTGGCTGTCACCCTCCTTCCGCTGTAGTCTCCAGGGTAACAGTGGCTGTCACCGGCCTTCCGCTGTAGTCTCCAGGGTAACCATGACACCTCAACCCCTCCTCCATAGAACTATAGTCAGAGATTTAGCCCTCTCCACCATGACTTGACTGCTGGACTATGGTCTCTGCCTCTGTTGATGCATATCAGAGAATAATCAGCTGTCTTCCCATATTTCCTGGTACTGTTTTACTGTCTGTGTGTGAACAAAGCAGGACATAGCCAAGGTTGAAGCGTTTTGTCATAACTGCAACTTACTTTGCGAATAAATTGCAGCTAAGCTTTTATCATGCCACAAAGACGACCCTGCGTGACCTTGAGGACGCTAGTAGCTTGGGGGAGCTAATAGCTTTAATGTGGGCCATTGGAGATAAGGCTAGGGGCTAAGACAAGCCATCCATTAGTCAGTGATGCGATGTGGCTCCTCTAGCCTCACCATGAACGCAGAGGCCATACACTCAAAGACAAAGTGACGGCGTTGGACCGTTAAGGCCGGCTCAGTCCAACGTCCTGAACGCCTGACCGTGAATCTGCTCAAAACGGGGTCGTTCACATTAGAGCAACGCGCTCAGACACAGACGACAGTATCCACAACGACGATCCACTACCCCGAGTTGATAAACTGCATTGTGTCATGTGAGTTAGCGGGAATTCTATTTACCTGACAAGAAGCAAAATGAAGGACAGTGACAGTGACTTGTTGACAATGTTGGCACTAACAATTATAAATAAACAGTGAAGACAGCGAGCTAGAAAACGGAGGATCTAGAGAGCCGTCTTTGGCTACTACTGTAATGCTGATTTCATAATTATAATAATGTAGCTAATAATAATGATCTGCTCGTGTGAAATAATGTCATTTGCTCGTGAGCGTGTAAAATTAAGCAGAGACGACTTTTGACATGAATCTGGCTCAATATACACCATTACGTTATAAAATTGCCCTTGGCGATTTGACAAGGTAGGTCCTTTGAGACCCCAAGCAAGAGCATCAGACACTCTGCGACTAACCAGTTCACGCTCGTCGCAAACCTTTGGTCTGGCCTTGAGGATCCGGCCCGCATGCCAACCTCACTTCTCACTAGGTCCAGCTTCTTTGCTCTGTTATGTTATGTTCTGTTCTGTTCTATTCTATTCTTTTCTATTCTATTCTAATATGGGCCACTGATGCTGGGCTGGCAGTACAGAACCATGGGAGTCTATTCACTGCCTGGCACATGGACGTGCTGTATCCAATCTCCTCTAATCTATTCTAGTCTAGTCAATTCCATTCTATTTCTACCATATAGATGTGGATGCATGCAGTGCTCTCCTGTCTTGTAGTGAAGGGCTTGTGAAGTGTGCACGCCTCACCCCAGCCTATTGTTTGGCCCAAGGTAAGTGCCTAACCCTGGAGGGACACCGTTCCCACTTCCCACTCTGCAGTCAGCAACAGCAGCTGTTATTTTGGGAGCACTTTCTCTAATTTTCTTTCCTCACTTTCTTGTCCCTGGATATATGGTTAATAGAAAGGGAGAGAGAGAAACAGAGTGGGGGAGAGAGAGAGTGGGAGAGAGGGAGTTAGCGAGACAGAGAGAGAGAGAGAGAGAGAGTTTGGGAGACAAAGACTGAATGAGTGAGAGAGTTTGGGAGACAAAGAGTGAATGAGTGAGAGAGTTTGGGAGACAAAGAGTGAATGAGAGAGAGAGAGTTTGGGAGACAAAGAGTGAATGAGAGTAAGAGAGTCTGGGAGACAAAGAGTGAATGAGTGAGAGAGTTAGGGAGACAAAGAGTGAATGAGTGAGAGAGTTAGGGAGACAGAGAGTGAATGAGAGTAAGAGAGAGAGAGTTAGGGAGACAGAGTGAGAGAGAGAGAGAGAGAGAGAGAGAGAGAGAGAGAGAGAGAGAGAGAGAGAGAGAGAGAGAGAGAGAGAGAGAGAGAGAGAGAGAGAGAGAGAGAGAGAGAGAGAGAGAGAGAGAGAGAGAGAGAGAGTGGGGAGGAAGACTGAGAGGGAGAAAGAGTTAAGAAATCGAAGACAGACGGAGACAGAGAGTTCAAAAATCCCAGTGTGAAGTGTGTGTGTTAGCAGCTGCCTCTCTGCAACTGTTGACACTGACCTAGAACTTTTCTTTCTTCTACTGAAGGGTTTATTTTGGAACGGGAAAATTGGCAAGAATTGAGATGCAAAAGGTTTGGTCCCTATCTCCCTGTAGACTTTGGCAGTGGATTTTGGGTCACGTTAGCATCAGGTGACAGTTGGTTTAAGATACCCAGACTGGCCTATTTCAGCCCTAGGAAGTTATTCAACATTACAGTTTAGTGTCATGGAGGGGCTACAGTTGGTTGAAGATACCCAGATTGGCCTATTTCAGCCCTAGGAAGTTATTCAACATTAGTTTAGTGCCATGGAGAGGCTACAGTTGGTT
>CM030173.1:41621036-41636036 GCA_017639675.1 Aplochiton taeniatus
TGAGTAGACCCAGGCCTCCTCTCTTCCATTAGCGGGTGATAAGGACGGCGCTGACGGAGGACGGGCTTCAGACACAGCCTGCATTCTAAACGCCGCCATTGCAAATAATTATAATAACACGCTGCTCTCTCTCTGTCTCTCTCTCTCTCTCTCTCTCTCTCTCTCTCTCTGTCTCTCTCTCTCTTTCTCTCTCTCTCTCTCTCTCTCTCTCTCTCTCTCTCTCTCTCTCTCTCTCTCTCTCTCTCTCTCTCTCTCTCTCTCTCTCTCTCTCTCTCTGTCTCTCTCTCTCTCTCTCTCTGACTCTCTCTCTCTTTCTCTCTCTCTCTCTCTCTCTCTCTCTCTCTCTCTCTCTGTCTCTCTCTCTCTCTCTCTCTCTCTCTCTCTCTCTCTCTCTCTCTCTCTCTCTCTCTCTCTCTCTCACTCTTTTTCTATAGAGCCTCCTTATTGGCTAATACCACACTACTGTTGACTGTGTCGGAAGAAGCGGGACATCTTGATCTTGAACCCCAGCCTCTCAGTCAATGACTTATTTACAAAGCCCATTTCTACCTAGCAGCCCCTCCACACACACACACACACACACACACACACACACACAACCACACACATACACTTACTCACACTCAGACACACACACACACACACACACACACACATACACTTACTCACACTCAGACACACACACACACACACACACACACACGCCAAGCCTGGCCCCAGTTCTGTCCTCGTACACTTCAACACTTGAAGCGGCTTTTAAGCCCACTCTCTCATCTTCTACCCGGCAGAAAACAAGGCAGCGTTGCAAAGCGCCGACGGTGGTAGTTAGCTTGGAGACGGAGCGAGGCTCCAGGGTTCTTGGCTCACTCTCAGACCCTTCTCTCTGCCTGGGTCTTCATCTGAAGAGACGGAGGACGGGGTGGGGGGGGGGGCATCCAGCCGTGGGGGCGGGCAGGAGGCTCGACTCGGACTGCTTGTGTTTACCATGATCCACTTTTCTCTAAAGGACCAGAGGATCTGACGTTGCCCGTGACGGCTTCTACTTTCCCCAGGCTCTCACGTCAAGTAGCGCCCCACTCTCCTCCTTGACGCGGGTATCAGATGATCAAAACAGGACTGATGGCTTCTTAGCTGTGAGGTTCATTGGCTCTCCTCTCTGTAACCATGTTCATTAGCTTACTTTCGCATAGGGGCTAGTGGGGACAGCTGGCAACTGGATGAAATCGAAAAGAAAAAAGCCCCAGTCAAATATCCGGCTCGCCCCCCTGGCTGTCAGACAAAATTTCCCCCCTCCCCTCAGTGGAGAACACCCCCTACTTTATTACGGGGTATGAAGGCGGCCTGAGTTAAGGTCAGGTTGGATTCCCAACACTGCTCACTGCCTTGTTAAACCCAGTAGGTGATGATGGCTAGCAAATCTTTTACGCTGTTGCATACACACACACACACACACACACACACAAACGCACACACAAACGCACACACACACACACACACGCACACAAACACACACACACACACACACACACAAACGCACACACACACACACACACACACACACACACACTGTTGGAAGTGTCGGTGTTCTTAGATGTAAGACCAGGTGTGGAATCAGAGGGGAGATGTACCAGTCGACCCCGTTTTCTCTCTCCAAAACTTCTGAGGTGCTGGCCGGGGCAACGGTCTGAGAGGATAGAGGGGAAGGAAACAAATGGTGAGGCATCTGGGCAGAGCCAGGGAGGGAGGGAGGGAGGGGGAGAGAGAGAGAGAGAGAGAGAGAGAGAGAGAGAGAGAGAGAGAGAGAGAGAGAGAGAGAGAGAGAGAGAGAGAGAGAGAGAGAGAGAGAGAGAGAGAGAGAGAGAGAGAGAGAGAGAGAGAGAGAGAGAGAGAGAGAGAGAGAGAGAGAGAGAGAGAGAGAGAGAGAGAGAGAGAGAGAGAGAGAGAGAGAGAGAGAGAGAGAGAGAGGCGGGTGTGATTGACAAGGACATGGTTGTTGACAGCTAGTCAAGCCCTCTCCAGAGGGCAGGGAGAGGCAGCAAGATGGGATTCCTAGATAACACACACACACACACACACACACACACACACACACACACACCTCATTCTCCGCCTGCCACATACTCCATCACTACTCCTCTGCTGACCTGTGTGTGTGTGTGTGTGTGTGTGTGTGTGTGTGTGTGTGTGTGTTTGCACATGAGTAATTTTACACTGCACTGCAGTAAGCTCTGCTAGCAATACTGTTCCATTTCTCCTACTTTTTGCGTGCAATAAACTAAGTTATACAGTTGAATAGATCTTTGGTTCCAGTATGCTCTTTGCTGAGACTCACTCACTCACTCACTCACACCCTCACTCACTCACACCCTCACTCACTCACTCACACCCTCACTCACTCACTCTCTCCACCTCCCTTTATATCTTCTGACTTCCTATCCCCCCCCCCCCTCCTCTGAGACAGACTGTGTACCCCAGGAGCATGTCACCGTCCTCATTTGCCTCTCATTCAGACAGTCGTGGAAGGAACGAGATCGCCGAGTGAGTCTGGCGAGCCGCAGGTGTCTGCGCTGCTCCGCCCCTCCTCCCAGCAGGCCCCCTGTTGATGGACAGAATAGCTGTCGTCATGGTCACCCCCCGCCCCGGAGGACCAGCCTGTCAGCCAGAAAGACCGATGGAGCCCGGGACTCCTCCTCCTCTTAAAACCCCAGCAGGCACCGACACACTGCAGGCTGGCCGAGCCGACGGAATTAGCCACAGAACAGGGTCCATGAGGGTGGGGGGAGAAGAAAGGATGGAAGGATGGAAGGAGGGAGGGAGGGAGGGGTGAGGGAAGGAGGCAGGAGTGAAGTATAGCGAGAGAGGGAGGGAGGGAGGGAGTGAGGGGTGAGATAGGGAGGAGTGAGGGGTGAAGTATGGAAGGAGGGAGAGAGGGAGGAGTGAAATAGAGAGAGAGAGAGGAAGGGAGGGAGGAAGGGGTGAGATAGGGAGGAGTGAGGGGTGAAGTATGGAAGGAGGGAGAGAGGGAGGAGTGAGAGAGAGAGAGAGAGAGAGGGAGAGGGAGAGAGGGAGGGAGGGAGGAAGGTAGCGTTGTTTTGAAGAGAGGGTATTACCACAAGACTGGGTGGTCGCTGATGGCAGCAAGCTTCCCAGGCCTAAGTGTTTTCCACACCTACATTACACACAATATGCATTACGCACAATGTATTCTCCTCTCCAACTGTCATCCTACTCACGCTGGCTTATCCGTTTCAAGAAAACAAACAAACAAACAAACAAACAAACCAAACCGCGGCGCCTGTCTCTCAAACGTCTGTAAATAGGCTTTGCGGGAGGAAATAGCGTCTTGTCTCGTGCAGAGCCGATTCTGCTAAGCAGCTTACAGCGTTCCCACCTTCTCATTACAGCGCATTCCCATTCATGTGAGGGGTTAAACCAGGGAATTATCCCTCCGCGCGTCGCCTGACACAGGTTTCAGACTAATAGGCCACCAGCAGAGATCATCTGTTGACTGTTATGTGCTATCATCACGCTCTTCCTGAGACGCCTCTGCGCCTGCAGGCCCAGCCTGGACTCTGTCCTGAAGGGGGAAGGCCTCCAGGAGGGGTCAGGTCCAGTCTGGACTCTGTCCTGAAGGGGGAGGGCCTCCAGGCAGGGTCAGGTCCAGCCTGGACTCTGTCCTGAAGGGGGAGGGCCTCCAGGCAGGGTCAGGTCCAGCCTGGACTCTGTCCTGAAGGGGGAAGGCCTCCAGGAGGGGTCAGGTCCAGTCTGGACTCTGTCCTGAAGGGGGAAGGCCTCCAGGAGGGGTCAGGTCCAGTCTGGACTCTGTCCTGAAGGGGGAAGGCCTCCAGGAGGGGTCAGGTCCAGTCTGGTTCCAGTCACTCCAGTGCAGCCACGGTCAAACGGGCTCCACCGAAGCCTTGAACTGGTGTGGCTCGTCACTAGCGTTGCTAACCGCCTGCCTCCCTGCCCGCCCACCCTGTCTCCCTGCCCGCCCACCCTGTCTCCCTGCCCGGCCTCCCTGTCTCCCTGCCCTCCCTGTCTCCCTGCCTGCCCTCCCTGTCTCCCTGCCCGCCCGCCTGCCTGCCTGCCCGCCCTCCCTGTCTCCCTGCCCGCCCGCCTGCCCACTAGTTCATCATGTCAGCTGTATGTCAGCAGGCTATAAGCCAGGCTAGTCATAGGACACAGGCCCAACGTGCCTACATTTTGCAGATAGTAAAAACTTGCTATGTGTAGTGGGGCACTGGCTGTCTCACTGGTAAGCTAGCTTCAGACATTATTAAGTCGCTTTTGCGAATCTGTTCACCAAACGATGTGATTTATTTAATTTCATATTTACAGAAAGGCATTTTCTAACGGTACATTTTATAAATGTCTAGTTTTTGCCGATTGGCATTTGATTCACGTAGTCACAGCTCCCTGAGGTTCAGAAGCTCTCAGGTTCCCGGGGTCAACCTGTCTCCCAAGCCAATCCCATCAGCCCATAGGCAAGGCATGCGCTACAGCACCGGGGATAATGCTGGTCCAATGGCACGTTAGACTACAGGCTAGCACGCTATTGGAGGAGGACGTGACTGGAGTCATTCAACCATGGCTGATTCAACTTATCTAAAGCCTTGTGCTCTAACAGTCTTGTTTAGACTTACTAAGAGGACACCATATGGAAACCATGGACCTTTGCTTTGCATGTTGTAATGTGTGTGTGCTCTATACTATGTGTGTGTGTGTGTGTATGTGTATATATATATATATATACAGTGGGGCCAAAAAGTATTTAGTTAGCCACTGATTGTGCAAGTTCTCCTACTTAGAAAGATGAGAGAGGTCTGTCATTTTCATCATAGGTACACTTCAACTATGAGAGACAAAAATGAGAAAAAAAATCCAGGAAATCACATTGTAGGATTTTTAAAGAATTTATTTGTAAATTATGGTGGAAAATAAGTATTTGGTCACCCACAAACAAGCAAGATTTCTGGCTCTCACAGACCTGTAACTTCTTCTTTAAGAAGCTCTTCTGTCCTCCACTCGATACCTGTATTAATGGAACCTGTTTGACCTCGTCATCTGTATAAAAGACACCTGTCCACAGCCTCAAACAGTCAGACTCCAAACTCAACCATGGCCAAGACCAAAGAGCTGTCGAAGGACACCAGGAAGAAAATTGTAGACCTGCACCAGGCTGGGAAGAGTGAATCTGCAATAGGCAAGCAGGTTGGTGTGAATAGATCAACTGTGGGAGCAATTGTAAGAAAATGGAAGACATACAAGACCATTGATAATCTCCCTCGATCTGGGGCCCCACGCAAGATCTCATCCCGTGGGGTCAAAATGATCATGAGAACGGTGAGCAAAAATCCCAGAACTACACGGGAGGGACCTGATGAATGACCTGCAGAGAGCTGGGACCAAAGTAATAAAGGCTACCATCAGTAACACACTACGCCGAGAGGGACTCAAATCCTGCAGTGCCAGGCGTGTCCCCCTGCTTAAGCCAGTACAGGCCCGTCTGAAGTTTGCCAGAGAGCATATGGATGATCCAGAAGAGGATTGGGAGAATATCATGTGGTCAGATGAAACCAAAATAGAACTTTTTGGTAAAAACTCAACTCGTCGTGTTTGGAGGAAGAAGAATGCTGAGTTGCATCCCAAGAACACCATACCTACTGTGAAGCATGGGGGTGGAAACATCATGCTTTGGGGCTGTTTTACTGCAAAGGGGACAGGACGACTGATCCGTGTTAAGGGAAGAATGAACGGGGCCATGTATCGTGAGATTTTAAGCCAAAACCTCCTTCCATCAGTGAGAGCATTGAAGATGGAACTTGGCTGGGTCTTCCAGCATGACAATGATCCCAAACACACCGCTCGGGCAACGAAGGAGTGGCTCCGTAAAAAGCATTTCAAGGTCCTGGAGTGGCCTAGCCAGTCTCCAGACCTCAACCCCATAGAAAATTTGTGGAGGGAGTTGAAAGTCCGTGTTGCCCAGCGACAGCCCCAAAACATGACTGCTCTAGAGGAGATCTGCATGGAGGAATGGGCCAAAATACCAGCTACAGTGTGTGCAAACCTGGTGAAGACTTACAGGAAACGTTTGACCTCTGTCATTGCCAACAAAGGTTATGTTACAAAGTATTGAGTTGAACTTTTGTTATTGACCAAATACTTATTTTCCACCATAATTTACAAATAAATTCTTTAAAAATCCTACAATGTGATTTCCTGGATTTTTTTTCTCATTTTTGTCTCTCATAGTTGAACCTCTCTAGACCTCTCTCATCTTTCTAAGTAGGAGAACTTGCACAACAGTGGCTGACTAAATACTTTTTGGCCCCACTGTGTATATATATATATATATATATATATATATATTTATATATATGTATATATATATATGTATATCCTACTGTAAAAAGGCCTATTGAGTCACACGTCAATGGATACTGTTAAATGATGATTTGAGCTAATTAGCTCTTCAACGAGGCGCTTACTTTAGTTGCCTTCGAGGCTTTTCTTTTCTCCTTCCATTTCAAAACCGAGTCACAATTGATATTGTATTCGTCCTTCATGCAGTGTGTTAACTCGGTTAATTAGCAGACATATGCTGGGGTCGAAAAGGTGTGTGTTTATTCATATTCACTTTTTCCCTGGTGTTTATTCATAGCTTCCATGCATTGGATCTTCTCCCATGTTATTTGTTTTATCTGCCGTTTGATTAGTCTGATTCAGTTAGAAATCACATTAGATGCATTCTAGTATGGAGACGCACACACACACACACACACACACACACACACACACACATACACACACACAGAGGCGAGGCATGGCCTGATATTCCCCTCACAGACAGCGGCCACAATGTACTCTCTTCGAAGTTTGCCTTGAAGTCATTGTGGCTCTGGCGGCCTCTCCTCAGAGCCTGGCGTCCATTAGACGTCATTGGATATGAAACAAATGCTAACTCTGCTGCCGCCAAGCCCCCTTGGGCTACGTCCTCACGGACTGCCGACTGAGGAGGAGGAGGAGGAGGAGGAGGAGGAGGAGGAGGAAGAGGAGGAGTGTTTCAGATGCAAAGAAAAGGCTAGAGAGAATCTGAACCTGGGAGGGATGGAGGGGAGGGAGAGAGGGAGGGAGGGAGGGAGGGGGAGAGAGGGGGGGGGAGAGAGAGAGAGAGAGAGAGAGAGAGAGAGAGAGAGAGAGAGAGAGAGAGGGAGAGGGGGAGGGGGAGAGGGAGGGGGAGAGGGAGAGGGAGAGGGAGAGGGAAGGATGGTGATGATGATGATCTCTGCTGTGTTTCGGAAGAGATAGAGGCATCCAGCCTTAGTAGAGAAGAACCGCTCCACTCTGAGCCTGCTGGCACCGCTCAGGTGGGGCAGATGGAAACAGTCGGCAGACTGCTACTACGACCTTCTGTTCTTTCTCTGTAGGATGAGGGTAGGCTCTCTCCATTCACTTTGCCTCCCGTGGGCTCCAATGTTGATGTGTGCTCAGCCTCTGTGGGTTTGTCTGCGAGGATATATACAGGACGTCTGGACTACTTCCGCCCCGCTCATTCTCCTTATTGTGATTTGGGTTTCACAACCACACACACACACACACACACACACACACACGCGCGCGCAGTCAACAAAGCAGTATATCTACTTGTATGTCCTTGAGTTCTTTTGTTGTTATGTTGTCGCTTTCCCAGCTGTGAGGACTATATCACTTTCATCTCCCAAAAAGAACACATGTAGCTGTCTGTCAATACTCCTCTCCTCACAATGGCTAGAGCCTCCACTGTCTCTTTTCAGGAGATAATTATAATGCCTTTCCAGCACAGCTAGCAGTGCTAACTTCCTCATAGGCTTAATGCTTATAATTATATCTTTTTTTCAGTCATTAATATGTAATTATGCCTAATATTCACACCCGATTATTCTTTCCCGTTCCACATGAATGACTTTTAGTCATTGTTCAAGACGTTATATTTCATCCGTTATCAGTATCAAACTATGTGGCCTTTTTTTTTCTCTCTCAGCATGACCATTTTGTTAAATTAACTAATAAAACCCTCCAATGACATCTTACTGGCAAATATTTCTCCTAGCATTGTGGTCAATGAAATGCGTTTATTCAGTTCACTTGTATTCTATAATAGTGTGTTCTATTGTAGTTTATTATTGGGTGCTACGCCACCATTGTCCTTCTTGCGACCGTAGAAAGGACTTGACGGCCCGGGCTCTGAAGAGCCACCATCAAGAGCCGCACGAATGTAAATGTATCCCGGGAAACAGAGGTGATGGTTCAACCAGCCTGACCCCTGCGAGGCTCTCAAGCGTAACGACAGGCGCGTCGGTAAACAATCACCTCGCCGGACATCTCTCACCCACGAGGGCCCTAGACTTAGCCTGGAAAACCTTCCTGTCTCCTTCTCCCTGCTCTGTCTGCACGAGGCTGGTCAATAGAAACCCCAGTGCTCCTCGTCTCTCCATCCACTCCCACTGTTTCTCTGGCGGGCTATTAGCGACCGATGCGGGCGCGGCCCCTTACCTGTCTGAGGCATTACCGGCTAATGGCCGCCCTTGTTCTTTCCCTCGCCCATGCTCACTGTGATCTCCGAGGCCATTATTACTTGGCGGTCCCTTATTTTTTTTATTATCATTTTGTATTTATTTATTTATTTGTTTTTATAATAAAGGGTTCTTCAACGGCAATCCGTTTGGGTTTGAAATATTTGTGAGTGTGTACAACCTTGTCGTAATTTAATCATAGACATAAACTCTATGAAGATGAAAGGTTTGTGCAACTAAGTAGTTATATTTATTAGGCTCTTAAAAGCCTGTGTATTATCTGTGTGTGTGTGTGTGTGTGTGTGTGTGTGTGTGTGTGTGTGTGTGTGTGTGTGTGTGCACAAGGATTATCCATGGGATTTTCACTGTTTGAATACATTTTGACTTTTCTAATACAGTTGGATCCTAGCACGAAGAAGTTCCCTAAAATAGCCCGGACCCTGTTAGCACATTTCTGAAGAGCCCATAGACTCGTGTTGAAACACAGTGTGATCAAAGTCCTGAGTCTTCGCTAATGTGTTCACTGTGTTTTGTTCTCATCAGCCAGCCATTGATGCTAACTGTTCTGTGGTGTTAATGTTTGTGGGTTTGAGTGTCTGATACACGTCTAATACTGCTATTTGATCTTACAACAGTCTCTTAATGCCCTTTCCCTTTAATATATGTTAATATATTTATATATTTATAATATAATATATTTCCACACCTAGGACGAAAACCATGATGATAACTATAACGATATATAGTTTCACTAGTGTCCACATCAAACAACAGTAGTACTATTATTTCTTTAATTCCCTTCCTGTTTCTTACAATGCGTCTCTCTATATTTCAAATCTTCATTTGGGTCCTGTTGTCTCCCTAGCCCTGTGTAGTGTCCATAGAGCAGTGCTGTTGGAAGAAGGCTTATGCTCCTAGTACACACTTCATCTGTCCAATCCTGGGCCATCTCAATTCAGCACTCGACACCTTTTGACTGGACTGAGTTGCAAAGCAATTTGAAATTAACCAACTTTGTCTCTCAAGGTGTCTTTATTGGTCTGATAGATTTATTATTGATAGATTCCTGTACTCACCTGACTTAACGATATAACTCCACAATTTTGCACTAAATAGTTCGCTCTTTTTCACGTTTTCAGTTATTATTTTCTTACATGTATAATGTGTTTAGAAAGAAATCTCGGATTTTGCTTCACAGCACCTTTACCAATGAACATGACCACTGCAATAGGAAAAGCCACCATTTTAGAGTTAGGAGCCATTTTGAAGATGTTGAGCTGACACCGGAAGAACACAGCACAGCACAGCACAGCACAGCACAGCACAGCACAGCACAGCACAGCACAGCACAGCACAGCACAGCACAGCACAGCACAGCACAGCACAGCACAGCACAGCACAGCACAGCACAGCACAGCACAGCACAGCACAGCACAGCACAGCACAGCACAGCACAACACAACACAACACAACACAACACAACACAACACAACACAACACAACACAACACAACACAACACAACACAACACAACACAACACAACACAACACAACACAACACAACACAACACAACACAACACAACACAACACAACACAACACAACACAACACAACACAACACAACACAACACAACACAACACAACACAACACAACACAACACAACACAACACAACACAACACAACACAACACAACACAACACAACACGTTCTACCTCGCCATGCCTGTGGTGCCTTATTTCTTTATCTTCCACTGTTGCTCCTCCTTGCTGTGTATGCCCGCAGGACACTCCATTTCATCTTGCTTTGAACTCATTTTTAATTTTGCGCCGTATTCGGTTTTTTTATGCATATTTATTCATCTGTGACTTTTTTTTTTTCTTCATGGCCCCCTTTGCGTGCATGCACACCTTTTGCATTCGCTCTCCTGTGTTTCTGTCTGATAGTCTCTCTCCCCATCACACTCTTTCTCACTCCCTCCGTCTTTTAGGTGGTCTTGCTCTCCCTTCTGCTTTTATTTTGTCTCAATTTCACATCTCTCTTTCTCTCTCGTTCTCTGATCTCTCTGTCTCTCCCTCGTTCTCTGATCCCTCCCTTTCCCCTCGCAGCACAGATCAGACATGACTAATGCACTGTTGGTTTAATCTGTGCCTCCTTGTCAGAGGCGGTTTTCTCCCAAGCGTGTGTTAGCAGGAGACAAAGGCGGTTTAATACATTTTCTTATTTGTATTTTACAGTGCTGGATCCAAGCCGTGGTTCCCTAAGTAAAGAGCCTTGTTTTTTGGTCTAGTCAAGGTCAAGGTGATATGCCTCTGTTAGTAGCTTGTCTTCTGTCTTCCCTGTCGGGGTGTTTTCTTGGACTCTGTAATAGCTCCACTCCCTGCTTACATAATGATAGGCTGAGACGGCGGTCCATTTAGTGCCCGTGTCGCTCCATTTGAATAGATTGAGATTGGTGTTTTGGTCAGGCGTTTGAATAGGCACCTTCGGGGGGCCCTCCTCCTGATGGGCCCTCTCTCTTCCTTGAAGGCTGCCAGTGAGGCGATGGTGCTTGAAGGATGCAGAGTGGCACTCTATCGATTGGAGAGGCAACGCAGGCTGGGGGCCTAGACAATTTGAGACAAGGTCATGCTTTTTTCTTGTTCCCACCGATTTGCCACGACTACCTTTAGCGGTCCTCAAAAAGGTGGATAATACAACATGTTGGTTGTGGATGTAATAATACATTTAACATATGCTTTTGCTTGTCCACACAATAATGAAAGGAACTATGAGTAAAGAAAACACATATTATCTCATGTATTTTGTTTCTTGTAATCCAATTAACGGAAGTTATGCTTATCACTGTTAAAAATAAAACCATCAAACGTTCATTCCATAACATAATTGTTGCCATATATTGAAATATGTGGGGAGATTCACGACTTTTTTTTTTATTAAATACAATCGTCTAAATTAAATTTGTTTTCAATGAATGGAGCATGACGTTCTCAGGGAAAGGATTATTTGATGGGAAATCAAAGGGAATCTGGAAGTTGGATGGAAACCCATCCTTTGGTTGCACAGTGGGGGGGAAACATTGCTACATAGGACTACCGAGCTTTTACCCCCGTCCGTCCTGCCCGCCCCCCCCCCCCACACACACACACACACACACACACTCCTCCTCCATCATCGCCACCAGGCAGAGAGGCAGTGGAGTTAATGGGGACCCAGAGCCATGGCGGGAATGACATTTTACTCCCTGATACGGGGGGGACAAGAGCGGACCTCCGAGCGCTGATGGTCCCCTGTAGTGACTCCCCCAGCCTCCTCTCTCCATGTCACTGTCTAATTCTCTCCCATTTTCCACTTGTCTGTGCCCCCCCACCCCTCCTCATCTCACCCTCAATCCTACTCTCTCTCTCTCTCTACCCCCCTGTTCCTCTGTCTCTTTCTCTCTGTATCCATCCTGCTCTCTCACTCTCACCCAGACGCCAAGGAGGTCGTTCTGAAGGCTCAGATTCTGGCCGGCGGCCGAGGAAAAGGCGTATTTGACAGCGGCCTCAAAGGTGGAGTGCACTTAACCAAGGAGTGAGTATCCCCTTCTGCCCGCCCGCCCGCCTGCTTATCACTCGCAGGGCATTCAGGAGCTGGGCTATCTTTGGAAAGTGGCCCTGCCCTTTCCTCCTCCACAAAAGCAGCTCAGGGGAGAGAGAAGGAGCGAGAGAGGAAGAGAAAAAGAGAGACAAACAATGGCAGAGAGGAAGAGAAAAAGAGAGACAAACAATGGCAGAGAGGAAGAGAAAAAGAGAGACAAACAATGGCAGAGAGGGAGAGATGGAGAGAGTGATGGAGAGAGTGTAACAACTCTTAGCAGCTTGTCACTCGGAAGATAGAGAAACATGCACTACAGATTGTCCAGGCTGATACTCCCCACAACAACTAACACTCTCTACCATAGTCCAGGCTTTAGCCCCAATTCAACTTTGAGACGGGGGATTTGAGCGTACTGAATGAGCATCCCTGGTTGAGTTTGATGGTGTGGTTGTTTTTTTTGTTGCATTGATCACCCATTAACAGTGGAGCTCACAGTTTCATGTTCTCCAGCACCCTGTAACCACCGTAGCCAACCCTGTCCCATGAGAAAGCTCTCTGGAGGCTCTTGCAGTTAGCATTAGCCCACACGGGGCCAGGTCCAAATTAAAGTACAATCATTGTTGTTGTTTTTAGTTCATTAATTGATAATGGTATTTTTAGTCATCAATTAGAATGGTTTTCTTTATTGACCAAGGATATTGTAAGTCATTGTTAAAAGCTGGAATCAATTTGAACTGAGCAAATAATGTCTGAAATACAGTTGCTCACACATCTAAAGTAGTTAGAACTGCGTTCAACACCGAAACTATTGTCTAGTAGGGGAACTGAACGCCAGGAGCCGTGTAAAGCCAGGAAGCTGATTAATGACAGCCTGCCCGCCACATGTATCACCGTCAGCCTACTTCTTCATTATGGGATAGCCAGGGAACTTTGGTCCCAGGGTGAGACATTTGGCGATGGCCGTTCCCCAGACAGTGACATGTGCACACAGCTCACCCTGGGTCCATCTATCAAAAGACGAGCACCACCTTGACCGAGGGAGGGGGGCAGAGAGGGAAGGAGGGAGGGAGAGGGAGAGAGAGAGAGAGAGGGAGGGTGAGGGAGGAGAGAGAGGGAGAGAGAGTGGGAGGGAGGAGAGAGAGGGAGAGAGGGAGAGGGGAGTGGAGAGAGAGAGGGGGAGAGAGAGAGAGAGAGAGAGGTGCAGGGAGGGAGGGAGATCGGGAGGGGCACTCTCTTATCCGTTTCCCCTTAAGGCAGCGGGGGTGGGGGGTGGCCTCATTCAGGGGAAAAAATGTGTCTGCACATCAGGATGGAATCCTCCAAATAAAGCAAAGTGTTTTGTCCGAGTGTGTTACCAACATGTCAGCAGGAAGTGCTGAAGTGCCTCTCTGTTGAAATGAAAACCCTTCTCCAGAGGTGGAAATAATTATTTTCTCTGGTCTTCCTCGGCTTCCCTCCATGTTTACCACAGTGTGTGTGTGTGTGTGTGTGTGTGTGTGTGTGTGTGTGTGTGTGTGTGTGTGTGTGTGTGTGTGTGTGTGTGTGTGTTTCCCGTGTGTTCACTTTGAAACGGTCTCTTGTCTTCCAGCCCCTCTGTGGTGGGTGAGCTGGCCAATAAGATGCTGGGCTTCCGTTTGACCACCAAGCAGACGCCTAAAGACGGAGTGAAAGTTAAAATGGTGGGTGAGTCATCGCCGCCAGAACATGAGGTTTTCCATTTTTTTTTTTTTGTATTCTTATATATTTTTTTCTTCATAACCTCTAAGCAGTATCATTTCAGTCCTGCAATGCAGTTGCATGAAATTAATGTCACTACAACCAGAGCAACACCAGCAACAACACGTTATTTGTGATAAATAAGAGGTAGGGCCTCCATGGTGTCAGTATTGTCTGTGAACAATCGCTTCCAGGTGTCACTAACAAGCAGCTATATTATTTTCCTCACTGGCACAATGCAGCCCCCTGTCAAACACACCTTTCCAGGTAATGAAGCATCTCTGGCTGTGGCTTGTGTATTTGTTTCTCTCTCTCTCTCTTTTTTTCTTCTATCTCGCTATCTCCCTTTCCTCTTCTTTACCTGTTAGCTAAACTGCAGCCTAGAGCTCCCCATTAAGAAGCTTGTTTCCTTCCTGCCAGCCAGACAGCGCCACTCACCCTGCTCCTGCCCCTCCTGCAAAGAGTTAAGGAGAAGAATCAATTGAGTGTCACATGTGTTGCTTATAGAGAAGGGACAGACGGGTTAGAGAAGGTTCACGGACGCTGGATCCAGATTTGAGTCAGTCTAGCAGAAAGGATTGATATGCACGGTGTAAGAGGGGGACGACCGGCAAAGGCTCAGACCTTAACAAGCTGTCTTGTCAGATCCGATTGGATGTCTGCTTGTCTGCTTTTCCCCCCGTTAAACATTGTGTCTTCGTTTTGTCCTCACATTTGTTCCAGGTTGTTTATTTCCCAATAGCTTCAGTTACGGAACAGTATTCCAGGGGGTGAAGATGGTCTTTCAATTCCCAAACGTCCATCCTTCCTTCCTTCCTTCCTTCCTTCCTTCCTTCCTTCCTTCCTTCCTTCCTTCCTTCCTTCCTTCCTTCCTTCCTTCCTTCCTTCCTTCCTTCCTTCCCTTCTCCTTTCTTCCTCACTCCTCTCCTCCCATCCTACCATTCCAGCAGTTTGTATCGTGTTGTCGGTAGCACGCCTCGGCTAAGCCTCCCGCCAGCCCTGAAATAAACGTTTCATAGGAAGAGAGGAGGGCAGGTAGAAAATGGAGGTAGAAGACGTCCTGGAAGTGGACGGAAAGGGTGAGAGGAACGGCTGGAGAAGAAAGGCTCAGTCAAGATGGCCGCGTTGTCTTCAGGGGAGAGATGGATGGAAAGGC
>CM030173.1:41641036-41646036 GCA_017639675.1 Aplochiton taeniatus
TTTTCATGTCAATCACCATCCTTTGGCAGTAGATTTTCATTTTTAAATGGTGAATATTTAATTATTTAAATGGTATTGTTATGTCGCTTACTATTTATGACTTGAGTACTACTTAACACAGATTTTCTTTTTCAATGCCATAACTTTTAATATGCAAAATTGATGTTCACTTAACATACTGCTTTTTAGCTTTGAGGCGCTGTCAAATACACATCCATGAACCCTCACTACTCCAACTGTTGAAATAATGAAGACTAATGGGGAGAGAACATATCCTTGGTGTCATTCATTTTTGATGTTATGAGGAGTTAATGAATTTTGTTCTCTTCACACCTTGAGTTCTCAAGTTCCACAATAGTTTTACTTTCCGACTCTTTATTCTTTTGCTTTTCTTCCTCTCTCCTCTTCTTTCAATCCCTCTGATAAATTCGTTTTTCTTTACTCTTCGCTTATGCATTTTATAACGGCACCATTTCCCCCTCCCTGCCTCTCTGTGCGTTGTCCCTCAGTGGTCTGCTTCGACGCCAAGATCAACTTCGATGACAACGCAGAGTTCCGTCAGAAGTCTGTGTTCGCCATGGACGACATGTCCGAGAGTGACCCCACGGAGGCGGAGGCGGCCAGGTGGGACCTGAAGTACATCGGGCTGGACGGAAACATCGCCTGCTTCGGTGAGCCCGGGAACCACGTCGTGACCAAGCCGAATGAAAAACGACCCCCCCAAAAAAAAAAAAAAAACACACACAACGTCTCCGCCTCTCCCACCGCGTAAACGAATCGCTTTTAGTTTCTCGTAATGAGATGAAGGAATTGCTGAGGCCGGCGTGAAACTTTGTCAAACTGTGTTCCGTCCGGGCTTCTTTCCAGTCCCAAACGCGAGCAGCTTTCCCAGTCCTCCAATGGGGGCTCGGCCATGACCAGCGCTTTCTAATTAGCCGTGATCCGCAGCCCAAGCCTCCTGTGAGAGCGGTTGTTAGCACGCTGGCTCGTCAAAGCCCGTCGCTGTCCTCGTAAATCCCCAGGTTTTACAGGGTAACTCCAGGCCAAGGCTGCCCCCCCCCCCCCCCCCGGCCCCCCTCCTTCTCCTCCCGTGGCCTCGTGAAGACAGCGTAGAAAGTCAGCGCGGGGCTCGCCGGCCCTCCCCCCCACCCACCCCGCCCCCCCCATAACCCAGACCGCTGTTAAACAACAAACAGCTCGCAGCGTCTCACCCCTCCCTTCAAAGCTCCGTCTGCCACCGTAGTGACAGCTGTTAAAGCGAACGTCCCTTAATGGAGACTTCTGCTTAGGAGGCAGCCAGGACCCTGGCACGGCCAGCGGTGAAACTCAACGGCCAGGGCGTTTTGGTGCTGCACTGGTGGCTTGGCTGGCACAGGGAAAGACGGCTGAATCACTGGGCTCTGGCACAGCGGAGTGGAAATGGATGTGTGTCATGGCACAGCACGACACATTACTCACTCTGCACATCTCGGCACAACACACACAACACAATGCAACACACACAACACAATGCAACACACACACAACACACACAACACAATGCAACACACACACAGCACAACACACAGAACACAGCACAACACAATGCAACACACACAACACAGCACGGCACAACACAATGCAACACACACAACACAACACAGCACAACACACTGCAACACAACACAATGCAACACACACAACACAGCACAACACACATAACACAGCACAACACACAATGCAACACACACCACACACACAACACAGCACAACACACATAACATAATGCAACACACACAACACAGCACAGAACAACACAACACGAAGTCTTAACCCAATAAGCTACCGGGGCGCCCTGTTAGTGGGGCTCTTAACCAAGGGCCTAGTCGCTGGTGAGACACTAATGTTCTTCAGGCCACCTGCCACCATAAACAAGGTTTTTCTACCTAAAGTCAAGCACAGTCAGGATCTCACATTGGTATGGCTCACCGCAACTTCAAGTGGTACGTTTTCCTGATTAGACAAGTTGGAGCATTTTGTCGTAACTCTACCTCTAATTTCTAATTCTCTCAAGCGTCTCACTATTTGTTCGAGCTAAAGTTCATAATCTTCCTCTTGATTCCAGTACGTGCGCTCTTGTATTTGATCTTTCCCTCGGTGCTGGTAAAGTTCATTTTAATTAACTCCTAACTACTTCTCACTGTCATTCTTTTTCTCACAGGGGAATTAGTTTCAATTCCTTGCTTCATTTGGGCCCTAATGTGTGAAACTCGCTTCATTATGGCATAGGTCATTACTGCTGCACATTGCCATCTATTATCATTTGACTTTTAAGATGGCCGCGGGAACTTGGCCACAGAAAGTCTGTTTTGAGTTGACGTCCATTAAAGAGCCTTTCTTTAATATAAATGTTTCCAAACTCAAATTTCCATGGACGTGGTTTTAATTGGACCGTTTTTTTACTCTTCAGTGAACGGTGCCGGTCTCGCCATGGCGACCTGTGACATCATCGACCTGCACGGTGGGAAGCCAGCTAACTTCCTGGATCTGGGAGGAGGGGTACAGGAGAACCAGGTGTACCAGGCCTTCAAACTGCTGACCGCCGACCCCAAGGTACGCCTCGGGACACACACACACACGCACACACACACACACACACGCACACGCGCACACTCACTCATACGTGAGCCACAAGAGACTTCTGGGATCATAGAAGTACGTTATGTAGTTGTATTTGCTGGTACATGTGTGACACTGACATTTACATGTCAAATATGCCTCTCTAACGTCTGTCCTTGAGCTACATGTATTTACGTATCATGGTATATAGCACATCGTTTAATTGAACTATGAAATGAATTATGGCACATTTAGACAAAATGCTTTTATAGCAGGACCTTTTGTTTGGGTGTTTCATTTTGGTCTCTAGGTAGCTTAAGTCTACCATACCTAAAAGAAATGGAGTTGCCCCCTGCTTGTTGTGACATGGGGCATCTTTTCAATCGTTTCTCTGTGGTTGTGTAGCCACAGGTCTTGTCAATGCCTCCGCCTTGATTTCATTTATTTTATTAAGCTTGTAACCTTACTCCTGTCCCATAGACTGTCATTAGACTAGGAGCACTGCCCCACCTCCAGTGTTGAACTGGAAGAAGAAGGTGCTCAGAGTTGGTCATGAATACGCGAGTAATTGTTTTACTGACAGCGGCAAGATGAAGCCCAGCTCCACAGCTACATTACAAACTCGTCTTTTAATCTCTTGTCTCTGCCATCAGAGTCTCACAGACAAAGAGACATTGAAATGGAACTCAAGCACACACACACACACACACGCGACGTTGTTTCCTCCTTGCGGAATTAAAAGGCTGGCTCCTCAGAGGAAAGTGGCAGCTTGGGCTGTTTTACAACTGTGCTTCTTTATGTTCAGATTGCCAGTAACCCCACAGAAAACAATGGGGGACTTGTAAAGAGTCTGCTCTCCCTGATTGTGCTGTTGACATTCATCACTGTGCTAATTCCCACTTGGCTGTCACAGAACACATCCAAGCATCCTTCGCTTTTCTTTCCCCTTCTCTTTTTTTCCATCTCACCATCCTTTATTTGTGACATATTGGAACCGTAGACACAGACTTTGATGCTGATAGCGTTTGTTCGTAGCCTAGTAGAACAAGGACACTTCACTTCCCTGATTGGACACGTCTGAGACATTCTGAGACATACAGAGAGGCAGGCAGGCAGGCAGGCAGGCAGGCAGGCAGGCAGGCAGGCAGGCAGGCAGGCAGGCAGGCAGGCAGGCAGGCAGGCAGGCAGGCAGGCAGGCAGGCAGGCAGGCAGGCAGGCAGGCAGCAGGCAGGCAGGCAGGCAGGCAGGCAGGCAGGCAGGCAGGCAGGCAGGCAGGCAGGCAGGCAGGCAGGCAGGCAGGCAGGCAGGCAGGCAGGCAGGCAGGCAGGCAGGCAGGCAGGCAGGCAGGCAGGCAGGCAGGCAGGCAGGCAGGCAGGCAGGCAGGCAGGCAGGCAGGCAGGCAGGCAGGCAGGCAGGCAGGCAGGCAGGCAGGCAGGCAGGCAGGCAGGCAGGCAGGCAGGCAGGCAGGCAGGCAGGCAGGCAGGCAGGCAGGCAGGCAGGCAGGCAGGCAGGCAGGCAGGCAGGCAGGCAGGCAGGCAGGCAGGCAGGCAGGCAGGCAGGCAGGCAGGCAGGCAGGCAGGCAGGCAGGCAGGCAGGCAGGCAGGCAGGCAGGCAGGCAGGCAGGCAGGCAGGCAGGCAGGCAGGCAGGCAGGCAGGCAGGCAGGCAGGCAGGCAGGCAGGCAGGCAGGCAGGCAGGCAGGCAGGCAGGCAGGCAGGCAGGCAGGCAGGCAGGCAGGCAGGCAGGCAGGCAGGCAGGCAGGCAGGCAGGCAGGCAGGCAGGCAGGCAGGCAGGCAGGCAGGCAGGCAGGCAGGCAGGCAGGCAGGCAGGCAGGCAGGCAGGCAGGCAGGCAGGCAGGCAGGCAGGCAGGCAGGCAGGCAGGCAGGCAGGCAGGCAGGCAGGCAGGCAGGCAGGCAGGCAGGCAGGCAGGCAGGCAGGCAGGCAGGCAGGCAGGCAGGCAGGCAGGCAGGCAGGCAGGCAGGCAGGCAGGCAGGCAGGCAGGCAGGCAGGCAGGCAGGCAGGCAGGCAGGCAGACAGACAGACAGACAGACAGACAGACAGACAGACAGACACTGAGGGACCTCATTGTAAAGCCTACTGTACATGGTCAGGCAATGTTGAAGGAAACTTACAAACAACAGCTATTTTTGAAGAGGAGAAACTGGAATCTGCTTAGCCTACTTACTGTCCTACATGGTCAGGACTGCTTTAGTGGCGGGGAGGAGGAGGAGGGAGGAAGGTGCAGGAGGCACTCAAGTATTGAGGTGATGTTATGTACTCCCTGTAGGGTTGTCATAAACGGTTTATAGCCAATATGGTCATCTCCTCCGTGTACCACCGTGTTGGACTGTTTAAACAGTTAAAGTGTTTCTGTATATGGATAATTAGAGAGATAATCAGGCTT
>CM030173.1:41651036-41658536 GCA_017639675.1 Aplochiton taeniatus
AACCACGGTCGCCCACATTGATGATGTTTGGATGGAGCCGTCCCTCTAGAACTCTTTCTGGCTGGCTGGCTGGCTGGCAGGCTGGATGGCTGGAAGGCTGGAAGGCTGGATGGCTGGCTGGCTGGGTGGCTGTCTGGCTGGTTGGCTGGCTGGCTGGGTGGCTGTCTGGCTGGCTGGCTGGCTGGCTGGCTAACAGATCCAATCCTTACTTTAAACACTCATGTCATTTGAGCATTTGGATTGATATATTTTTATAGGCCACTTAACCATCGACTGTGGATTGTTAATCTGTCTCAGGTCTGTTTTCACCCCTGTGGATTGTTACACCCCCCCCCTCCTCCCTCTCTCACCCCATGGGCCTGTCTGATTGAACAGTCTCTGGTCTGCCATTTCTCATCTGCCAGAGATCAATAAGAGGATCTGGGATCGGAGCCTTGGCTAATTGAGCCCTTCCTTTTCTGTCTAACCCTGCTAGCGCTGCCTAGGAGCAGTTTGTCATCCTCACTCCCTGACTGAGCTTCACCCCTGGAGGGGCCAGAGGGCGGGCAGAGAGCGCTCACACAGGGCAACCAACACCAGGGATTGGCTGACCCTCTGGAAGTCACGCACTAGGACCCACTATAGAAAGGGACGACCTGGAAGACCACATTTTTTTCTATAGGATCCACTCTGTTTTATTTCTTTTATTTTTTGCCGAGAGAGAGACACGGAGACACGGAGACACGGAGACACGGAGAGAGAGAGAGAGAGAGAGAGAGAGAGAGAGAGAGAGAGAGAGAGAGAGAGAGAGAGAGAGAGAGAGAGAGAGAGAGAGAGAGAGAGAGAGAGAGAGAGAGAGAGAGAGAGAGAGAGAGAGAGTGAGATAGAGAGAGAGAGAGAGAGAGAGAGAGAGAGAGAGAGAGAGAGAGAGAGAGAGAGAGAGAGAGAGAGAGAGAGAGAGAGAGAGAGAGACATGACTTTGTTCATTCTGAGGGAAAGAAGCCAGGGGCACCTAAAATGGCCATGTGTTTCGTGAACGACAGCAAAAAAGATTACTTGTTCATGTTTTGTTTTGTTTTTTGGACAAGGAGAAGTATAGGCCATCAAGGATGTTTTATGCAACAAAGTGTCCGATAACAAAGATGCCTTTCCTTTCGAACTCTGACAGGCGCTACATGCATAACCCTGTTAGCTGACACTGAAAATGTCTCCTTCAAACTCCATTATTGTCACCTGCCACGATGCCATTTGAATCATACGACAGGTGTCACTCTCCACTTGCTACAGCTCAATGAGCCTGAGTCCTTACCTTTCCTAACCTTTCGATATTAGCATGATAGCATAGTGGCTGTTCGCACGTCACCCTGGAGTGTAGTAGGTCAGTGCCCCTGTCAAGGCTCTTCTTCCTGATCATTAGCACCAACTTCTTGGCCTGTAAGCTGCCCGACGACAAGCCCCCCCCCCCCCCCCCCCCCCCTCCCATGTAGATAAGAGACGGCCGCAGCATGCTTTTTATCATTAAGTACCATGTGATTCATCTTCCAGGAGAGCAAATTAAAAAGACCACTGATTAACTTGGAGGATTGAATTACACACACACACACACACACACTGCACATGTGTGTGCTTGCTAATGTCTGTGTCTTTCCATTGTACAGCTAGCCTCTTTGCGGATGCCAGCTTGGCTTTGTGGCGTCCCACTTGGTGCCCTGTTAGTGGCTACTTCTTGTTGTTGTTGTTGTTGTTGTTGTTGCTGCTGCTGCTGTTTTTGTTGTTTGTGCCAGAGCTCTCATCAACTAAACACACATGCTCCCCTCCTTTTCTGGGCTTGGGCGCTCAGGCAGAAGTAGTCCCTCTTCCCTCAAGTGTTTCAAGCTTATCAAATGTTGAATTTATGCAAGAACATGTGTCTTGGGAACGTCATTGCAATCACCTAGCACTTTCTTCAACCTGAACTATAAAACAAGTGTTCTCCTTCAGCCTGCAGAGGGAAAGTATCCATTATGATGAGTGTGAGGGTGTGTGTGTGTGTGTGTGTGTGTGTGTGTGTGTGTGTGTGTGTGTGTGTGTGTGTGTGTGTGTGTGTGTGTGTGTGTGTGTGCGTGCGTGTGCGTGCGCGTGCCTGTGCGTGTGCCTGTGCGTGTGTGCGTGTCTGTGTCTGTGTATGTGTGTGTGTGTGTGTGTGTCTCCAAGTCTATTCGACTCTCTGCTGTCATGTGTCAGGTTAGCCCCTGAAGGAGATGCACCAAAGTGTAACAGAGAGAAGTGCTGGAGTCTCCCTACTGAAAAACACAAAACTGAAAAACATTATTCAAGAAAGTAGAGACATTTGTAGTAAGTGTTTTATTTTTTGCCTGTAAAGTAAACTCCACAGTGTGTTCTATTTGGACAGACTTGTATCAGCCGGAACATGTAGCTTGACATATGCTAGCCAGTCCATTCCAACCCCCCCCCCCCCCCCCCTCTCCCCAACGAGTTTACTGTAAGGTGAGGCGCGCTCGACGCACTTCGGAGAGATTACGGTCGCTGTCATTGGCTTTTGCAGCCAGCCATGATTCGATATTAGGCTCTTGTCTGATTCGAAGGCACACACACACACTTCTTTACAGACGTAATGGAAAGAGCAGGGGGGCCCACATGGAATGTTCACCTCTCATCCCATCGCCTTGGAAACCGTCTCCGTGTTCTGTTCTTCCCTGCTCGGAGGCCAGAGCAGAGTGGGTGTATGATGTTACAGGCAGAAACGCTCCGTGGAAGATCACTTCTGGAATTTAACAATATGAAAGGAAAAGAAAGGTACTTTGTGTGTGTGTGTGTGTGTGTGTGTGTGTGTGTGTGTGTGTGTGTGGGTGTGGGTGTGGGTGTGGGTATATGATGTGCTTTTCGGTATATCCTACAGGGCTGTATGTATGTACACTATACATGACCACACCAATAATGATTAAACAAAATAATTGAATAATTAAGTGATTTTTTCTCAAAGTACAATATTCAAAGTGTAGTCTCGGCGAGGCTGATTCAGGAGTAGCTCTAACAGGTTCCATCCCTCCTGCCATGGCGTGCCTCTACCAGGCTAGCCCGTCTGGTTTGTCCCCCAGTGATGGTCTGGTTTCTCCCCCAGTGATGGTCTGGTTTGTCCGCCAGTGATGGTCTGGTTTGTCCTCCAGTGATGGTCTGGTTTCTCCCCCAGTTTCACCCCATTCCTCTGTGTGTGTGTGTGTGTGTGTGTGTGTGTGTGTGTGTGTGTGTGTGTGTGTGTGTAAGGGGTGGGAGATGTCAGGCGGCTGCCTGCTTACTGAGGCTGGGAGTCTGGGAGAGATTGATATGTATTATGAGTGGTAGGCTCTGTGTGTCGGATACTGAGGATGTCTGTTTATTTAGGCCATGCGGTGTTGCAGAGAGCAAAGCCCCTGTAAGGCTATGGGGAAACCCCTGTTGAAGGATTTGTCATTGTGCGACGTGAAAAGTGGTTTTCACACTTTCGTTTTTCCCTTTTAAGAACTTTTTACCGCTACTTGGTATTTCTTTTGCTATAATTTCAATATTATATTTGAGATTCTGTCTTTATAATGTTTTTATTATTATTGTTGTTTTGTTTGTTTGTTATTTCCTCCCCAAGCAATCATGAACTTGAGTGCATTCTAATGACCAGTTTGTACTAAGAGAGTTTCACAGGGGAACTCTTTTTTTCAAGGCAGGCACTACTAGATTTATAGCTTGACCTTAATGTCCTTAGCAAGATGTATGTCCCCCTATACTCCGTGAGATATCGGCTGTGTTAAGAACTCGCACTTAATTAACTTGTTAATCTTTCGCTAAGGAGATTTGGTCATGTAGCTAGTGGCCTGGATTTATCTTAGTGCTCTCTATTCCTAACTCCTTCCATAGCTCCCTCTTTCAATTTCACTTGCACTCTCTCAATCACTTTTTTTTTCTCTCTCTCTCTCTCCCAGAGCCTTTGCCTCTCCGCCCTTCTTACCCTTTCAGCCTTCCCGAGACCCTGACTGTATCCGTTTGTTGAACCTTTTCACATTCCTTCCTTTTCTCAGACCCGTTGTCATGACTTGAACTGCCTAACAGGGAGGAAGGAAGGGAGGGAGGAAAAAATAAAGAAGAGACTCAGAGAGAAAAGGACAGTGAAAAAGCAAAAACATTTAGAAACCGACAAAGGTTGCTTTAGAGAGAGAGACATGTTTTTGCATAATGTATGAATGTACGCCTAAGAGACTAGCAGAGGAGAGGTAGATTCAGTCAAATGGGCGAGACAGAACTAACAAATCTATTCCATAACACTTTTAGAACAGACTTGATGAGACAGGATTGGAAGGTGCTGTGATGAGGAGGTGGATAAACATTGTAAAAGTAAAACTTGTACTGATTGGAACGGTATGAAAATCGTCAGGATGTAAATTGATTTTGTTACAAAAGTCTTATGTTCAAATATATCTGTAATGAGGAACATCAAACAGGTATATTTCCAAATAGAATAAAAATATCAAAGGTCATCTCACTCTATAAAAATGGAGATAAACACACCTTCACCAGTTATCGGCCAGTGTCCATACTTTCTCAATTTTCCAAAATATCTGCAAAAGTATTTGCTCAGCATTTAGAATGTGTATTGATAAACGTGAGTTGCTAGGTGATCAGCAGTATGGCCTTAGGAAGAATAGATCTACCTCACTTGCATTAGTCAAACAAATGGAAGAATTTACAACCGCTATTGATTCAAAAATAAATAAAAACTATACTGTGGGCATGTTTATTGATTTTTAAAAAGCCTTTGATACTATGGACCGTAACTTTTTGAAAAATAAGCTAGAGGGATATGATGTGAGATGGATTATAAATAAATAGGTAGATAGCAGACAACAATCTGTACACATACATAACTACCTGTCAAAATACATGAAGGTGGTCTGCGGAGTACTACAAGGATCAGTGTTGGGACCAATTATTATTATTATTAGTTTGGTATATTAATGGCATTTGAAAAGTTTCAGACCTCTTAAGATTAGTTTTGTTTGCAGATGACATATATTTTGTCCAGGTGAAATTATTGATCAACTTGTTGAACGTCATGCAGGGGAGGTAGAGAAACGTAAAATGTGCTTTGATAGAAATAAATTCACTTAATCGCTTAATGTGACCAAAACTAAGTGTATGGCATTTGAGAACTGCGAAGTGAATCATTTTAAAATGTTGATAATTGAGACTGAAATTGAAATGTATTAAAGAAAAGTATTAGGTGTGATAGTGTGGACCACAAGTTATGTTGGAAACCACCTGTCACGCCCTCACTCCAGCGTTCCTCATCCCCGTGTTATTGATTGGCTTTATGATTTGCACCTGTGTCTTGTTTAGCCCTTTATTTAAGCCTCCTGTGTTTTTGGTTTGGTGGGTGTGTTTGTAAGTAGTACCTTTTGTGAATGCCTAAGTTTGTTTGTTCACCCTTTTGTATTAAACCTTAAAGTCTACCTGCACATGTATCTGTCTGAATGGAATCGTTACACCACCTATCCCCTATGTCAAATCGAAACTAGTAAAGTGTACTGTAATATTGTACAAGGCCATTTGTTGGATCACAACTCACTTTTTGTACTGTTCCCTCATACTCCCATACTTGATATATTGTGTGGAAGTAACACATACAAAACAAATGTACAAATACATTATACTTGTACATTGTACAAATAAGTATAATACAGAACAAGGCAATGAGAATAATTTGTAAAGCAGGTTTAAATGAACCAACAAATCAGTTGTTCATAAAGGAGAAAGTCCTTGCGTTTAATGACTTCTCTCAATACTATTCAGCACGACAGAAACTATGTACAAAGCCAAAAACTGTTTACTGCCAAGAAATATTCAGTGATTATAATTTAAGAGGACACTTTCTTTGACAATAAATATGTGCTAACCACGCAAAACAAGGATGGCTATTTCTAGCTCATGGAGTAAAATTGTGGAATAGCCTGGGTGAAAGTTTGAAAAGTTATGGCTGTTTACTTAGGTGTAAAAGATTTACCAAGAAAAGGTTTTTGTTAAGCACATTGCAATAGTAATTATATGGATATTGAAGGCAGAAATATACAGTATCTTTGGGTATGCATGGCAATTAGTGTATTTGTGTATGCACATATTGTAGGGCCTGAGTATATACTTAGGTATGTGTAGTTGCATGTGGTATGTTTAAATGTGCATACATATGTGTATATACACACAGATGTACAGTATATGGGCATATTTAATGTTCTTATGATAAAAAAGTATAAAGTGTATAGTCAATGATGTGCAAAGAGGTTGGTAATGTAAATGAAAACTTCAGCTTTTCGGTCTGTCTTGTGTATGTTTTAGTTGTGTTGTTGCTGTTGTGTAGGGTGTCGTTTGTGTGTTTATTGTGTGACACATGCATACATGGACCAAAATAAATAATTTCAAAAAAGAAAAAAAAAATCGAATCAAAACTGGGACAAAATGACGGGGAGAGAGATAGAGTTGAAGAAAGTAAAAACTGAAGGGAGGCAGAATGACAGAAAGAGAGGGAGGGAAGGATGGAGGGAGGGAGTGCTCCATTTTGAAGCCCAGCAGTGATTACACTGTCCATCAGTTGGCAGGAGGACCTGCATCAGCCCTCAGGATTGATGTTTGACAGAATAATTAGAAAACTGTCTCGCCTTGTAATCACTGGAGCTCATCTTTGCTGGAGAAGGCTTCCATTCCCTAACTCACTCCCTTCTCACACACACACACACACACACACACATACACACACACACACACACTCAGACTCACAAACTCACACAGAAACATTCACTGCAGAACGGTGTATAGGAGTCTGATGTGATGGAGTTGTAGGGTGGGAGTGTCAATGTTTACTCTTGTGGAACTGAAAGGGCCTATCTTGGGGGAAAGTGGGAGAGGGGGACATTAATAGATGTGACACCACCAACCTCTGCCTCAGGATGAAGAGGGAATCAGGTATGACTCAGGGAATTACTTTCAATGGCCTGGAAGCGTATGCTAATAAAACTGTGGGCTAAAATAACATTTAATTCGCAAACAAACACAAAATGGCCTTTATCTATGTAATGTAGTTGTGGTTTGAACAGCAGTGATAAAAGATTACTGTAGTGTTAGTGTGTATTACAGACACATTAATAATACAATGGATTAAGGCTATTTATTGTTAACAAAACAAACAAAAAAAATCTGTTGTTTAAAAAAAGACTCCAGATTTCTATGATTCAACTGGACATTTTCTAAAAAAAACAACAACTTTGTAGTGTTTTAATTATGATCAAAAATACTAGAAAGCATTTTCTTGAATACAATTGTTCATGGTACAGTCTAATGGAGGTAGATCTTCATTAAGATGGCTGGTAACTCTGAAATACAAAGGTCATCCTGCTTGTCCTCCAGCAGCCAAAGAGCTTGGCCTCCAGGCGAGGCCCTCATCGACTCAGGCCCTTCCCAGCCTCCACGGCTCTCCCCCCTGGGCTTATATTGGCCCCCCTGATC
>CM030173.1:41661036-41686036 GCA_017639675.1 Aplochiton taeniatus
CTCCTCTCCTCTCCTCTTCTCTTCTCTTCTCTTCCGTCTGTCAGCCTGCTAGTTTAGTGTGTTTACCTCCCAGCTCTCCTCTTCCTCCTCGCCTCCCTTCCCCTCGTCCTGTTGGAGAGGATGCTGCTGTCCACCCTGCTCTCTCTGGGCACCTGCCACCGGGCCGCAGTGCCCACACACCAGAACTGTGTCTGCAGTCATTAAGCCCCCGTCTCACTTCTCCTCTCTGATTAAAAGCCCTGGGTGGTGAGGCATGTGCAAGGGAAATGAAAGGGGGGAGAGGGAAAGAGGGAGAGAGAGAGAGAGAGAGAGAGAGAGAGAGAGAGAGAGAGAGAGAGAGAAGACATGCAGATGGACTCTTCTCCCTCAATCATTATATGTCCACCGACCCTCCTGTGTGTTTCGATATCCACTTCAAACACCCTGACAACAAAGCCCCCCCCCCCCATAGCAACCCACGCGGCACACTGCTCTGACAGCATCACCATGACAAAGGGAAAGGGGGGGGCACACTTCACAGTGCACTTGCGGGCCTGTTCCAAAGGCAGTCTCCGAGCTCACTAAAAATCCCCCCTGGCAGGGAGCCTTTTAGTCCAGACGTTTTTCGCGGAGAAAAAAATGGGTGAAAGTCACGCAAATTGCAACAGAAAATCTGAGAAATGTTCATTACTCAATAAAGTCTCATCTATAACATTTAAAAAGTCTTAAGTGATCCAAGGGGTGGAAAGTATTTTTCAAAGGTGTCTCATAACCATACCCTGGCACCACTTTTTCCTACGCAAATGATATGTGATGATATGTGTTGGTTGGGGTTGCCACCCGTCCAGGATTTTCCTGGACTGTCCCGGAATTTTGTTGTCTGTCCTGGAAAAACGAATTACCTGAAATGTCCCGAATCTGACCAGGCCTGGTTCAAGGAATGGAACGGTCAGATTGCTCCAATCATAACCATGCCACATAGAAATAATCGAAGTTTACTTAAAGCGGATTGGTACGAAGTTGGGAGGCCACGTAGGCTCACTTTGCCATCATTTCTCTTCATCACTACTCAGTTACTTATTCTCTGATAAGCAGCCTAGTTTTCTCCTACAGATTAACTCCGATGCATATAGCCTGGCAGAGTTGGGCGTCATGCCTCATTTGGTCTATTAGAATTTACAATGCTTTGTTTTATCATCTTTAGACCTCGCAATGCTTTCGATACTCATCAGGTAGACGTCTGAACTATGTGTGTTAGCATTGTGTCATTAGCCTTGGACCAGCCAACCAAACTGGTACCAGACAGCAGCCCTGTGCTTTGATCAGGGTTGATGGGGAAAAAGGTGTTCTTGACAGCGTATTGACAACAATATGTTGATGTAGAATTGATGTCACCCAATATGGCATAGGTGATAATGGAGGAGATCCATCAGTGTTCTGGGGAGGGCATAGCATAGAAATAGTTTTATTCACGTTTATTCACAATCTCGTTTTTTAATTTGTGCTAGTGTTTTCCTGTCTGTATTGGTGTTGGGTGCGTGCTGGCAAAGAGAGCGAGGCCATGGTCTTCAAAAGTCAATTTTACGCCCTTGAGCCCGTGTATCCTCAAGAGGGTGTCAACTAAATGACTTGTTGCCTCTTCTCCGCCTCTCATCTCTGAAATGGAGGGGCTGACTCACATCAGTGAGGAGAGATGGAGGGAGGGAGGGAGGGAGGGAGGGAGGGAGAGGGGAGGGGGGGGGGGGGGTGAGGGAAGACGGTGAGGGAGGTAGCCTGTCAAACGCCTACGACTCCCCTGCCACTCGCTCACTAGAAAGTGCAGACCTTGAGGCGGAAATGGCCGTCGCCGTTATCAATTCACTTTTCTCCGGGCCTTGACTCTTTCACTACTTTCTCCTCTCCTCCCTTCTCCTCTCCTCTCCTCATCCACAGCTCCAGCCAGCCTCTGGCAGCTGGCAAACCCATTTCCACCCTGATTGGTTTGTATTTTCCTGGAGAGTAGAACAAGGGGGGGGGGGGGGGGGTCCTCTGGGGTTTAGAATGTGGCATTCATGGCTTTCATTCCCTTACATGGATTCATATTGAACTCAGATATACATTCTGTGCACTGTGAACTCGATAGCATGACCTGCCAACTACGATAACATAATGTGCAAACTACGATAGCATAACGTGCAAACTACGATAGCATAACGTGCAAACTTTGATGACATAACGTGTGAACTATGATAGCATAGCGAAGCTTTGAAGGAGACAGGGCTGGTAGAAGAACAGAGTTGTGTCTGTCGCAATCATGGTGATATAGAAAGGCAATAGTGAGTATTATGGTATTGCTTGTTAAATTACCTCATTCTTGTATTTCAGGTGCTTATGACATATTTAGGGTTATTCATCATGTATCTGATATGGATTGTGTAATCCATCATCTGAAACAACGTAGCTTAATGCTACTCTAAGCTCAATGTATCATAGAATAGTCCTAATTTTAAGTTCCTCGAGTAGCCTTCTTGCTTTAACCTCTCTGTGTATGTGTGCCCTTGACATCCATCCAACCACATTCAGCTCATCTGGGGCTTAGATAAGAGGAGATATGCCCAGTTGTTTACAGGCCTTCCTAGCTCCCCCCTCACCGTTCTCCAGACCAACATTGACAGGTGCCACGCATAGCCATCTGTATCTGTTCCTCGGGACATGTCCCTCCTGTATCGATCAGCTAGGACAGCTGACACTTCTGGAGGCTTTCCCGTCATGTGGCAGTGCTTCAGATTGGGCGGTGTGTGTGTGTGTGTGTGTGTGTGCGCGCGTGCGTGTGTCTCAGTCTCAGGGAGATGTGTCTGTGTTTGTGACATAACGCTGCATTTCTTTCACTCAGGCAGTAGACGGAGCTGTCATGGTTCAGCAGGCCGGATAATTATTTCTCTCTTATCCCTCCTCGCCAGGCACCAATCCCAACCTTCAATAGCCATCCGCCCAACTTCTCCTCACTTCTCTCTTTCTCTTTCTTCCTTTTCTATCTCTTTATGTCTCTCTATCTCACTAACTTTCTCTCTCTCTTTCTCTCTCTCACACACACACACCATCTCTTTCTCTCTCACACGCACACTCTCACTCTCCTTTGCTCACAGACACACACACACACACACACCATCTCGTTTTTGCCTCTTTAATTTTGTTTACTCTGATAGTAGTGTTTCATACGTGTCCTAGTATCCATCTCTGTCTGGATTTCTTTACAGAAGGTGGATTTGCATGAAATCACAGGAACATTGTATACTTTTACCAGATTGAAGGGTGAACGGAAGAGAAATTATAAAAAATGACACATTTCAAAGATGACCTCAAGTTATCTGCCACTTTGACACTGTCAGCTTGAAATTCATCTGTATTAGAAGCACTCAGGGGTGAAAAGAAATCGGTTATATCTTTTGGAACAAGATGGAGTCTTTTCTCCTTCTCTCCTGCGCCCTTTGAAAAGTGTGCCGCTACTCCGCTTTCCAAAAAGCTTTGGGTTTCTAAGTAGCTCTGTAACATTTCTGAAGGTAAAGATAGGCTTCATTGTAGCAGTGAGGATGCTGGTGTTCTTAAAGGTACTTGGTGGCGACACAGTTCAGAAGATATACCCTCCTCTCTACTCTATACAAGCATTGTGCTGACAGATGACGTGCAGGTCAGCTGTCTGTACAATGTGTGTGTGTGTAAGTGTGTGTGTTTTTTTTTTTGTCCTGTGATATATCCCCAGTGGCTCCTAGTTTCTGTTCATTAGATGGGTTTGATGGGAAAGTGACTAAGCTCTAGACCAGCTCTAGTCGTCCCGTCCGCCCCCCCCCCCCCCCTTCCACAGAGCCACCCAAACACCCCCGGAAGAATGGATGGACAATTACCCAAGGGGGTCCATTTTGATTTGGAATCGTTGGCGGTTAGCCTTTGACCTCAGTGGGGCGGTACGCAACGGGGACCCTGGAGGTAGGAGAGGGAAATGCACAGGCACCGTGGGGGGGCGTTGACAAGCGTCGCCTGCCTCGTTCCGATAACGTCCGACAATAGTCCCTGAAAGGACACAGTGAGACAGCCGTCTCCCGCCTGCCCGCCCGCCTGCCTGTGTGCTAGCCGCTAACAAAGAGGGATGCCTTCCCTCTCCTTTAGACAGATTAGCGCTGTCCGACAAGGGGCTTGCAGGCGGCTTTTTTATTTTTTAAAAGACAACCTTTTTGCTAAATGTGTGTGAGCTGTAGACAGTCAGAGACCGGTGGGTGGTTTTATCTAGTTGGACTGTGGACCAAAAAATGGATAAAAAAATGTAGCGACAGTCATTTTGGTGTCACCCGGTGCGGCCCCCCCCCCCCCCTAGTGACGCCACTGCTGGGGATCCATGCAGTGGATAAGAAGGTCTCAGCGGGGTCCAACAGTAATGCAGGTGATCAGATTTCTTTTCTCCTGGTATGACTTAATGGCCGGTAGATTGCTTCTGGAGGATAATCAGCTTGTTCCAGCCGTTTTACATATGGCCTGCCACAATCACTCGTACCAACCCGCCATTTCCCTTCCCATTCATCTCCAACATGAGCCCTAAACACATTTTCTTTCATAAGAAAAAAAGAAAGAGCCAAATGGGCGCTCTGGGAATGCATTGCCAACGGACTTGGGAGCTTGTAAATATGCCCGGGCTCCATTTCATCCCGTCTTAAATGCAGTTAGCTGGGCGGATAATGGAGGCAGAAAAGCCTGTTTCTCCTGTGAAGGCCCTCTTTGTGTTTGACAGGAAGGAGTTCTGACAGGGTATTGAAGCGTCGGTCCAGCTATGATCCTATTATGTGAAATTTGAATCGTTCACTGGGGCCAGGTAGAATTGGGCTCAGGTGCCGTAGCGCCGCCGTGAAATTCTCAAAGGGGTCCCGGCCGTCACGCTATGATGTCTATACGTGATACGTCCGAGGGGAAGACATCGGCCTCCTGCCAACAGTTCTCCTGCTCTGAAAATAAAGCTATTCGGTACAGCTATACTTGTCTTTCTGACAAGGAAACAAACTAGTCTGGAAGTTATTGATGTACGATGGCCGGCGATAGAACATCGTCTGGTATTGTGTAAAAATAGATCTAGGGGCGTGAATTTTTTTTCTCCACTGGAGCAGCTTGGCCTTTTGATTGGAGCGGCCGATGGAACAAAAAGGCTGACCCTAGCTTTGACTGCTGTTCTTTTGGACCATTCATTCCTGTGACGTTAAAAGGCTCGGGGCCAGATCCACTTTTGGAGAACTGCACTTAAAAACTATAGAGGTAGTTCATAGCTACATAGTGTGGTAAGCACAAAATGGCCGACCAGCTGGGCTAAAATAAGCAGCTGGGAGGGGGTTGCAGGATAGGGAATATGCGGTGGTGTGTTGCTAGGAGGACAGGATTTTTCGTATTTATTTATTTTCATGGTTGTCTCTTCATCTTTGTTTTCAATACATTGGGCTCGCTAGGCATCTTCAGGGGGGCAATGGTGTTGCATCAACAGTTCGTTTCGGCCCTGACCAGAGCAGAGATGCCAGCCGGAGAGCTCCCTCTTCGCCGTGGAACTGCTCATCTAGCCTTGTGCTCCTTCTGAGCATCCAGACCTTTGTGTGTCTGACAGATTGAGGCGATGTGGGGGCGACCCGTCCTGCTCACGGCTATTCATACGTGTTCAGACATCCGGGACCGCAGAACAAAACTAAACTGGAAAGTGCAAACCCTGCCTTTGACACATCCCTATTTCCTATGAACTGCATTCACTTCCATGCCAGTCTAAATAAATCATGACTTATGTATCATTGATATACATGGATGTCAATAGGGGACGTGTGAATGGAAGAAATATGGTTGTTCTCAATAGAGGCCGCTTTGAAAAATGAGCTGCCTATAGGAAAGAGAATGGGGCTTTTCCTGTCGCACTGGCCCGCTCTGCTGGCCTCTAAATCTCTACTGCCCCCCTGTGGTGTCTGGGAGGTATAGCATGTGACACGTGTGTATATTTACCCATAGCAAGCTTATGTTGAGTCAGGCAGTCAAGTGTGAGCTTTCTGGCAAAATGGGTAGAGACTGTTGGGAAGAGAAAGTCTGACAATTGTGACAGAAGTGAGGTCATCGTTCCACGACATCAACTAAGAGATGGCGGTAATAGTGTGCTTTGTATCTGACCATCGCTCTCTCTCTCTCTCTCTCTCTCTCTCTCTCTCTCTCTCTCTCTCTCTCTCTCTCTCTCTCTCTCTCTCTCTTTCTCTAATACTCACTGACTCACTCCAACCCTCCCCTTCATACAGACAGTCAGACACACACACACACAGTGAGGGATCATTGACGAGGCTGTTCAGTGGAGCCTAGAACCATTCACACTGTGTCTTCTGTGCGACTCCAGCTCCTCCTCCGCTCTGGTGGCGTTTCTCCGTTTGTGGCATTATGATTGGATGGAGGTTAAAGAGAGGCGGGGCTCGTGTGGTGGTAGGGCTGGCCTGTTGCCCCTGCCTGGGGCAAAAGAGGCACCCCACCAGGGAAGACACACACACACACACACACACACACACACACACACACACTCACACCCAGGGCCCTTCTTCACCTGACACCTAGTGGGCTGCCATGCTGATCTGTGTGACGCAAGACTGAGATTTAAGGACTTACAAGCCCGTCTCATTTTACACCTCTTTCTCTCTCTCTCTCTCTCTCTCTCTCTCTCTCTCTCTCTCTCTCCATCTCTATCTTTCTCTCTCTCTCTCTCTCTTTCTCTCTCTCTCTCTCTTTCTCTCACTCTCTTTCTCTCTCACTCTCTCCCCTTTTCCTTCTCTTGTCCCCCTGATTTGTCAGGGTCTAATGTTTCGGCTCACGCTGTCTTTGCCTGCTAATGTCTCACAAATGCATTGGTGTGTGTGTGTGTGTGTGTGTGTGTGTGTGTGTGTGTGTGTGTGTGTGTGTGTGTGTGTGTGTGTGTGTGGTTGGTAGCTCCTAATTGTGTGGCACCACTCAGAGTAGACAGTGATGAAAGACACCGCCACCTGAGAACTAGCTCTCTGTGACTGACGGACAGCTGCAGCGCATTAGCATGGCTCTCTCTCTCACACACACACACACACACACACACACACACACACACACACACACACACACACACACACACACACACACACGTACCTACCAGACTTTCGCACTGCATTTGAGTTTCTATAACGCAAGGACAAAATTGCAATTTTAAATTAAACTGAAGTAATGCACGTCGCAGTTACTCAAAACCATAGTTAGTTGACGTTTTTTTTAAACGACTAAATCATCTTCTACAAATAATATTTTCGGCGTCTTATGGATCATGGCAGTTTCATGTAACAGTTAAATAATTAGGGTTGTATTAGTATCTGCTCTGAAGCTATTTCTGTAGAAATAAGCGCAGCAGAGTTCCCTCTGTTTCCCTTGGTCTTCTCTCACATGCAAGGTGTGCCCCTGTTTACTAGTACAGACAGCACACACAGACAGGCCATTGTTTTCATGAGCTTCATGATTACATTTACCGGGGCAGTGCTTATCTTTCGTTTGTTTCCAGTTAATTGTCTCCCTGGTCAAACAGTCTTTGTATGCATTTTAACGAGACGTAAAAATGGCGGGTCAACCAGACCAAAGTAGTCGCTAACACGTTCTCATAACCCTCTGGCCCTCTCTCTTATCTCCCTGGTCTACCAGACCAAAGTAGTCGCTTACACGTCCTCATAACCCTCCGGCCTGTCTCCTCTCTCTTATCTCCCTGGTCAAGCAGACCAAAGTAGTCGCTTACACGTTCTCATAACCCTCTGGCCCTCTCTCTTATCTCCCTGGTCTACCAGACCAAAGTAGTCGCTTACACGTCCTCATAACCCTCCGGCCTGTCTCCTCTCTCTTATCTCCCTGGTCAAGCAGACCAAAGTAGTCGCTTACACGTTCTCATAACCCTCTGGCCCTCTCTCTTATCTCCCTGGTCTACCAGACCAAAGTAGACGCTAACACGTCGTCATAACCCTCCAGCCCTCTCCTCTTAACTGGTTGTCTGTTTGTGGATCTTGACCCTGCAGCCCTCTCCTCTTAACTGGTTGTCTGTTTGTGGATCTTAACCCTGCAGTCCTCTCCTCTTAACTGGTTGTCTGTTTGTGGATCTTAACCCTGCAGCCCTCTCCTCTCTCCTCAGGTGGAAGCCATCCTGGTCAACATCTTTGGCGGCATCGTCAACTGTGCCATCATCGCCAACGGCATCACCAAGGCCTGCCGCGAGCTGGAGCTAAAGGTGCCCCTGGTGGTCAGACTGGAAGGTGGGTCTGGCACGAACAAACAAGAAACACACACACACACACACACACACACACACACACACACATTAGGCACGTTTATGTCCAACCTTTATAGGTATTGTATGGCTCATCCTGTGAGCTTTGAAGAACTACGTCTGCTACTTGACTCGTTATTTCCAGTTATGAACTCGCGTTTTGTTTGTTTTATTCCTTTGATGGAACTCCCTTCATAAAAAGAGAGAGTTCCTCCTTCAGCATGTTCCATTTGGCCTTGTCAATTATTCATTGTGTGGATTACAAAACGTCTTTTGAGTGGGTTTGAACGCGGTTGGTGAAATGAGTATAGCCTGGATGCTGGTGACCTATGACCCCTCCCTCCTCGGTATGAACAGCTCATGCGTCTCGCTCACCTGTCACGTTTTACCGCGGCCGTCGTTAGCGGCAACCAGAATAACAATAGGACACTGCACTGATTGGGTCACCTCTGACCCTCAGTATGCTAAGGAGTCCGGCGTGCGTGTGTGTGTGTGTGTTTGAGAGAGAGAGACTTTGGACCAGAGGTTGTAAGGATAATTGTCAGGCAGCAGCAGCCCCCCCTCTCTCTGGAACAGCCACTGTAGTGGCAGGGGTGTGCGTGTGTGAGGACTGTTTCCACTGTAGAACGAGGGGGGATGGGGGGGGGGGGGGTTGTTGATAACAGAGGTAGCTCTGGGGTGTCACCTTAAAGGGATTGCCAAAGGCTGACCGTCAAAACGTACATATAGATACCATGTGTTATGTATGTGTTATGTATGCTACATACATGTAGATATCATGTCACTGCTCTGCATGTATGTGTTATGTATGTTACATGCATATTGATATCATGTGTATATGTGTTATGTATGTAACAAACACCTTCTGTGTGAGTATGTGGCCTCACCATCATGCTTTTCATTAACCTCACCACCCAGGTAACTGCCCCCCATGTTCTTAAACTGATGGATTCCCCTAGGGCAAGCTGGACAGGACTCTGTTTGTGTGTGTGTGTGTGTGTGTGTGTGTGGCGCCCCCTGTCAGGTTTAAGCTGTGTGTGTGTGTGTGTGTGTGGGGGGGGGGGGGGGATTGAGAGTCAATCAGCTAAGCTGGCCAGGCCGACCACAAGACCATGGAATGGCAGGGCGCTCTTCAGCAGGATCAGCCTGGATTAACAGTTAATTGGGAAGACTCAATTTAGTTTTCAGTAGCAGTTGAGTTGATTTGTTAGCATACGTTTAGGAAAGAAGGGTGGTAGTGTGTGTGTGTGTGTGTGTGTGTGTGTGTGTGTGTGTGTGTGTGTGTGTGTGTGTGTGTGTGTGTTGACGTCCTTGCAGCACATTATCGTCTATAAAGGATATAGCTTAGCTCCGCGGTGAGAAGAGGATCCCTATGGAGATCCTAGCACACAAACGGCTGCACAACCCCAGCAAGGCTTAGCTGCTGGACACCATTACAGCAGAGCTATCACAGTCCTGCCCATCGCTGAGGAACTACTGCCCCCTCTGGCCAGTGAGGGCATGTGCACAAAAAACACATTATTGTCGTCCGTGTTAGACGTGTTGTGTTGTGAGGGTTGTTTAAAAATCGGGTCCCTGATGTGTCTCTGTTAAAGGGGGTGGGGGCGGGGGCGGGGGGGGGGGTAGTCTGCTCTTAAACAGCCCACAGAGCCCAGTGAAAAAGTGATTGCGTGCTTCTAAAAGCGATTGCCTTGCTATTGATTTGCACAGCCATTCCACAACCGTGGCCCAGAGATGGGAGGCCGTTTGCTGTTCAGAGGGAGATTTTCAGATTTTTTTCCCAGAGTAATTAAAATTGGACTCGGGGTCTGGCAGAGGGGTCGAGATGTCTGCTGCAGTCCTGACAGTGTCGTTAGGGTGTAAATGGAGTCATCGACACACACACACACACAGACACGGTGACAGACACATAGTAGGGAGAGATGTCTGCAGTGCACACACACACACACACACACACACACACACCCAAGAGAAACCTCTGGCAGGCCAATATAGACTCTAATGGAGTGATCTGCTGCTGTGGTCTAACCCTCACTATCAACACTCCCTTAATGTCAATGCAAACTTACTAATCACCTCTCTCTCTCTCTCTCTCTCTCTCTCTCTCTCTCTCTCTCTCTCTCTCTCTCTCTCTCTCTCTCTCTCTCTCTCTCTCTTTCTCTGCCAACTGGACTGGTTAACCCTTAACTACCAGCTGGACTAGTTAACCCTAACACTTAGCTACCAACTTGACTAGGTAACACCTAACTACCAACTGGACAGGTTAACCCTTAACTACCTGCTGGACTGGTTAACACCTAACTACCAACTGGACTGATTAACCCTTAACTACCAACTGGACTGGTTAACACCTAACTACCAACTGGACTGGTTAACACCTAACTACCAACTGGACAGGTTAACCCTTAACTACCAACTGGACTGGTTAACACCTAACTACCAACTGGACTGGTTAACACCTAACTACCAACTGGACTGATTAACCCTTAGCTACCAACTTGACTGGTTAACCCTTAACTACCAACTGGACTGGTTAACACCTAACTACCAACTGGACTGGTTAACACCTAACTACCAACTGGACTGATTAACACCTAACCACCAACTGGACTGATTAACACCTAACCACCAACTGGACTGATTAACACCTAACCACCAACTGGAGTGATTAACACCTAACCACCAACTGGACTGATTAACACCTAACTACCAACTGGACTGGTTAACCCTTAACCAGCTTCTGCCCCTGTATTATTGTGGAATATGCCTTCCAGAGCACATTTCCAGTACTTAGTTACCAACTTTGTAATACTGACCAGAGACAGAGAACGCTGACCGATTAACAGAATTATTAATCACACAGATTTATATTTGGTTTTATATTTTATTTACAATGTTTGCTTTAAAGGGACAGCTCCCCAGTGGCTAGTGTGCGTGCGTGCGTGCGTGCGTGCGTGCGTGCGTGCGTGCGTGCGTGCGTGCGTGCGTGCGTGCGTGGGCCAGTGTATGCACTATGCAGACCTGGCTGTGAGTAGGTCTCTGGCAGCACCTAGTGGTAGCAGGTGAATACATACAGTAAACGCTCGCGCACACACACACACACACTTAGCGAGAGACACACACACACTCCTTAATAAGCACCTCTATTGTAGATGATACAGACTGCACTCATCTCTTCTTGGCTGCGGTGTTCCTCACTGCATTAGCGCTGATACTCTGTCTGTTCACAAACGGGACATCTGCTTTGTCTTTTCAATACACACACACACACACACACACACACACACACTCTCCCTCTACAACCCTTTAAACTCGTTCTTATTTTAGCTGCTTGCGTAATGAATATTTATGGAGGGGTGTTTTTTAAAGTGCATATTGTGTTTTGTTGGTGTTTTTTAGTCTCTGCTTACCGTGGGCTTATATGGATTTGGAAAGCGTCTTTTGTTGCTTGTTAGAACTCCCACTGAACACGTCCTGTACAGCCTGGCTAAGGGGCTTTATCTTCACCGCCAGAGCATGATACCAGCGATGTGTCAATCCCAATCTAGGGAATAGGTCAGTGTATCTATGTGGGGCCGCTCTCTCTCTGTGTCTGTGTATCTATGTGGGGCCGCTCTCTCTCTGTGGGGCCGCTCTCTCTCTGTGTCAGTGTATCTATGTGGGGCCGCTCTCTCTCTCTGTGTATCTATGTGGGGCCGCTCTCTCTCTGTGTCTGTGTATCTATGTGGGGCCGCTCTCTCTCTGTGGGGCCGCTCTCTCTCTGTGTCTGTGTATCTATGTGGGGCCGCTCTCTCTCTGTGGGGCCGCTCTCTCTCTCTGTGTCTCTGTGTATCTATGTGGGGCCGCTCTCTCTCTGTGGGGCCGATCTCTCTCTGTGTCTCTGTGTATCTATGTGGGGCCGCTCTCTCTCTCTGTGTATCTATGTGGGGCCGCTCTCTCTCTCTGTGAATCTATGTGGGGCCGCTCTCTCTCTGTGGGGCCGCTCTCTCTCTGTATCTATGTGGGGCCGCTCTCTCTCTCTGTGTATCTATGTGGGGCCGCTCTCTCTCTGTGTCTCTGTGTATCTATGTGGGGCCGATCTCTCTCTGTGTATCTATGTGGGGCCGCTCTCTCTCTCTGTGTATCTATGTGGGGCCGCTCTCTCTCTCTGTGTATCTATGTGGGGCCGCTCTCTCTCTCTCTGTATCTATGTGGGGCCGCTCTCTCTCTGTGGGGCCGCTCTCTCTCTGTGTCTCTGTGTATCTATGTGGGGCCGCTCTCTCTCTGTGTATCTATGTGGGGCCGCTCTCTTTCTCTGTGTATCTATGTGGGACCGCTCTCTCTCTCTGTGTATCTATGTGGGGCAGCTCTCTCTCTGTGTCTCTGTGTATCTATGTGGGGCCGCTCTCTCTCTGTGTATCTATGTGGGGCCGCTCTCTCTCTCTGTGTATCTATGTGGGGCCGCTCTCTCTCTCTGTGTATCTATGTGGGGCCGCTCTCTCTCTGTGTATCTATGTGGGGCCGCTCTCTCTCTCTGTGTATCTATGTGGGGCCGCTCTCTCTCTGTGTCTGTGTATCTATTTGGGGCCTCTCTCTCTCTCTTTCTCTCTCTCTCTCTCTCTCTCTCTCTCGCTCTCTCTCTCTCTCTCCGTCTCTCTCTCTCTCTCTCTCTCTCTCTCTCTCTCTCTCTCTCTCTCTCTCTCTCTCCCTCTCCATCTCACACGTTGGACGGGCGGTGCTGTGCCCTTTGAGAGAAGACAGATTTGTCAGCGAGCAAGCCCCAGAGAGAGACAATATTTCGCCTGATAAGACAACGACTTTGGACACCCTATCTGCCGCTTGCCTTGGAGGCAGAGGCCCCCTCTCCTCCTCTCATTATGGCACGCCATTGATTGTTTGGCTCGCTAAGGCTTCAGGAATGTGTTTGGAATGACTTATCATCTGGCCGGACGCTAAAGCAATGGAACGTAAGGAGGAAAAGTGGCGGACGGTAATAGAATTCCCTATTGATTAGAACCTCCGCCTCTCCTGAGGATTCACACACCCCACCATCTTAATTACCCTCCTGTCGACAGAGCAGGGAGGGAAGGACGGACGCGCTGACACACACACACACACACACACACACACACACACACACACGCACACACACGCACGCGCACGCACGCACACACACACAACCACACATACACACACACAACTATGCACGCACGCCGACAGACACACACACACACAGACAGAAGCACACACACACACACCATTGCTGACACCTACAGAGTTCAAAGGGCATGCAAAGATACTTGAAAAAGCACACAAATAGCCTAATGTAGCACCTACAAATGCCACTGTTCTTGTACACACACACACACACACACACACACCATCACTGTCTCCTTAAGTGTCCCAAGGGTCAAAAAGTATGCAAAGATGCATGAACAAGCAAACAAATTATGCTTGTGTAGCACCTACAAAATGAATGTCACTCAGCCTGCACACACACACACACACACACACACACACACACACCGTAGAGAGGGGATGCCTCTCAAACACCTGTGTTCTGTTAATATGTCCTCTCCCCTTCACAGTGTCACCTGTGGAATCAGCGAATCAGTGAGCAGCAGATAAATGAACAGCTGCTTGCTGTTGTTGGTGGGGAGAAGCTGTCTGCTTGGCTTAACCCAACTCTGTCTCTGTCTCTCTCTCTCTCCCTCTTTCTCTCTCCCTCTGTCTTTCTCTGTCTTTCTCTCTGTCTCTCTCTCCCTCTCTCTCTCTCTCTCTCTCTCTCTGTCTTTCTCTCTCTCTTTTTCTCTCTTTCTCTTGTTAGTTTCTCTTCATCTAGTTTTCTATTTCTCTTTCCCTCCTACCTGCCCCCCTCCATCCCTCCCCTCTGTGCTGTGTTGTGAAAGGTGCCCTGGGGATGTGGTGGTGGTGGGGGGGGGGGGGGGTTTAGTGTCTCTGCCCCCTCCCCCCTCGGCAGGCAGTGCGGGCAGCCTGTGACAAAGCCCCCCTTCCCTGAGGGGCTCTGCTTGGTTACAGATCCAGCAGGTCACGGGGTCACCACCACCGCCCAGAGGCCCCCCAAACAGCTGTCTCCTCTGACCCCAGTACCCCCCCCCCCCCACACACACACACACACACACACACACACACACACACACACACACACACACATACGCACACACACACACAGGCAATGAAAACACCCTTTGTACACCTGGTTGAAAAATGATTTATTTATACACCTGGCTGGAACCGTTTGACTCTGGTTTTTCCATTTATTCACTCATCCACTGGATACGACGTGTCCCAAACCCGTTTCGCGTCTTAAATGCTGTTTTTCTTTCTGTTTCTGCGTCCTGTGGGCCCGTCCGGGTTTGCAGTATACTAAGAGTGTGTTGATGTGCCTCTCTCTGACCTTAGGGACGAACGTTCAGGAGGCTAAGAGGATCCTCTCTGAGAGCGGCCTTCCCATCACCGCTGCCAGCGATCTGGACGACGCCGCCAGGAAGGCAGTGGCCAGCATCGCCAAGAAGTAGACCTGGTGACCCTCGCCCTGTAGCCCGTCCTGGACCTAAATGACCTCTAACCCGGACCTTCAGATCAACTTGACCCTTGCCTAAGTCACCTTTAACATTGACCCTGCCCTAAGTTACCTTTGACCTTGACCCTTCCCTAAGTCACATTTAACCTTGACCCTGCCCACATCACCATCAACCTTGAGCCTTAACTCAAATCTTCCCTGAATCACATGTATTTGAAACTCTATCCTTCCCTGAATCACATTTATTTGAAACTCTATCCTTCCCTGAATCACATTTATTTGAAACTATCCTTCCTTGAATCACATTTATTTGAAACTATCCTTCCTTGAATCACATTTATTTGAAACTCTATCCTTCCCTGAATCACATTTATTTGAAACTCTATCCTTCCCTGAATCACATTTATTTGAAACTCTATCCTTCCCTGAATCACATTTATTTGAAACTAACCCCACCCAGGTCCAGACACTATTCCCTCCAACTTTCAGCTCATTTCAATCTTCAGTTTGGGTGCGTTTGATCTCCACCTCTGTTTGGCCTTAATTTACCAAACCTCCCTCCAGCCTTTTATTGTGGAGGTTGTAACTCCATTGATCAAGTAGAAACAAACAATACCTTTACAAGTGCTTCATTTGATTCGTACCATCTTGCTTAGCAGACTGAAAAATTGTCCATTCTTTTTGTTGAGTTGGTCTTGTGTTTGGTCAGTGTGCGACTGAGATGACAAAGTCCAGTCACCCTTGTATGTGCATTCCATTTTGAGATGTGCGTTTGTTTGTGTCCTGGCGTCTGTGTTGAAGGACTGATCGATTGAAGGGTCATTGTTCACACGTTTTAGACGTAACATTGACTGATGGCAAAAAAAAAAAGATGTGAAAAGTTCAATGCTGCCTTTTAGGTGATGTCATCACTATTGAAAAAAGAAAACCAGTGTTTGAAAGCTAACTACATCATTCAATATCAGAGATTTGAATGCTTAAAGCCATGGACTCAATGGAGGATTTGTGTGTGTGTGTGTGTGTGTGTGTGAGTTAGTATCTATTCATTGTAGTGATTGGTGATTGATTTACCTTGACCAACGCCTTGATCAGAAGTAGTTATCATATGGAGTCAAACACAAAAGTCATCATCCTACTATGTTTCAAATGTGAAATACTATCTTCTTTTACACCGTCTTTGAAACTATTTTAACATGTCTATGGTTAAACGCTGTACTATTTCTTGAAGTGCTTTTTTGATCTCTGATGGAACAGGAAATCCAGTATTTGTTTCTGTGCCTACCGTGTAGTATCAAGGAATACTTCAGACTCCTCCGACACACTGTGCCATTGCTGTCAGTCACATTTAACAGTTTAATATAAATCTGGTGAAGAACATTTGTTATTATAGTTACATTTTTATAATCATGAATGTATGTGTCACGGTTTTGATATCTAAGGTATTCAATAACTGTGTTTGTAATTTCACTGAATAATAAACGTGAATATTTGACAAATAAGTACTTTCTTTTGGGAAAATAAAGTTGACTCAGGTTATTGCATCAGCAAACATTACATATAATCATATATAGTGTGGGAATGAAGTGGAACTGTTAAGCGCACTGTCAATTGTTGCAAGGGGAGAGTTTGTTTGCGGACTACTTTATAAGCGCACGGCATGGACTCTATGAGGTGATAAAAGAAACCTAAAACGGATTACACTGTAAGATAAGTTATTGGATTATAAACCATTTATCTGAAGTACTGCCTGGCCATTTCACATTAAATGTTTTGTTTTTTTTGTGCCGTAATTAATACTTATTAATAAAAGTTTGTTGCACAGGGAAATGATGCTCAACAAATACGTGTCACATCAATTTACTGCTGTCATATTCATTGTGTGTCCACAATAGCAATATGTATTATGTTAAGTCAAAGCTCTTCTAAATTATTATTCTGTTTGATGCTTCAGAAATGGCTTTTGTCGAACCTCTGTGATCCTGAACTTCTATGTATACTTACACCATTTTGTCAAAATTCATACCTCATGTTCTATTTTAATGAAAAACAACTGAGATGGCCGAAGGATTTGTGAAAAGTCACTATCCTTTATAATAATAATAATAATAATTCATTTTATTTATATAGCGCTTTTCTTACACCCAAAGACGCTTCACAACAAGAGAACAGGCAAATAAAACAGAAATACAAGACAAACGGATAACAGGAGAACAGGTCGAGACAAGACAGCAATACAAACTACAGTAAAATTTGACAGAAATGTTGTAGAGGTAAGGGGCATTTGAGTTAATTTGAGTAGGCTAGGGTGAAAAGGTAGGTTTTAAGATGGCTTTTGAAGATAGGAAGTGAGTTTGAATCCCAAATGAAAGGAGGAAGAGAGTTCCAGAGTTTAGGTGCTGCCCTAGAAAAGGCACGCTCCCCAAAGTTTTTTAGTTTTGCTTGTGGGGTGACCAATTTCAATTCAGAGGAGGAACGGAGTGTCCGGGTGGGAAGATAGAGCTGTAGAAGATCCGAAAGGTAGGGGGGGGCCAGGTTATGTAAAGCTTTGAAGGTGAGGAGCAGGATTTTATAAGTAATACGATGATTAACTGGGAGCCAGTGAAGGGACGAGAGAATGGGGGTTATGTGCTCAGAGGATTTGGTCGAGGTCAGGAGACGGGCTGCAGAGTTCTGAACAAGTTGGAGTTTATGGAGAGCGGTTGCACTGATGCCGACTAGGAGTGAATTGCAATAGTCAAGACGGGAGAAAATGAAAGAGTGAATGAGTTTGGTGGCTGCGCTTTGGGAGAGTGATGATCGGATCTTGGCTATGTTTCTGAGATGGAAGAAGGATATTTTGACCATGTTATTGATATGTGGGGTGAGAGACAGAGTGGAGTCCAATAAGACGCCAAGATTTCGTACCAGAGGGGAGGGGAAGACTGTAGAGCCATCGATGAGGAGTGAGATATTGTTGACTTAGGAAAGGGTGTGTTTTGAGCCAATTAAGATGAGTTCACTTTTGCTGGTGTTAAGTTTGAGGTGGTTATTGTGCATCCAGGAGTTGATGGAAGATATGCAGTTTTCAATACAGGAAAGTGGAGGGCTAGTGAAAGAAGTTGTGCTGATATATATCTGGGTGTCATCAGCATAGCAATGAAAGTTGAGGTTGAATTGTCTACTGATTTGACCAAGGGGAAGGATGTAGATTATGAAAAGGAGGGGACCCAGGACAGAACCTTGAGGAACACCCTGTGTGACTGGGGAAGTGTCAGAAGTGAAGCCATTGAGTGAGATGAAGTGATGTCTGTTTGAGAGGTAGGACTGAAGTAGAGAGAGTGCAGTGCCCTCAACACCCAACATGTGCAGCCTTGAAATAAGGAGCTTGTGGCACACAGTGTCAAAGGCTGCACTAAGATCTAATAGGACCAGGATGTTGAGGGCCCCTGTATCGGCGGAGGTGAGGAGGTCGTTCAAGACTTTGGTAAGTGCAGTTTCTGTGCTGTGAAATGTGCGAAAACCAGACTGAAGGGGCTCAAACAGATTATTGGCAGATAAGTGTTCTTGAAGCTGAGATGCAATGATGCGTTCTAGGATTTTTGCGAAAAAGGGTAAGTTTGAGATGGGGCGATAGTTTTGGCGGATGGTCGAGATTTCTTAAGGATCGGAGTGACTGAAGCAATTTTAAGGACAGATGGAAAAACTCCTTGGGCAAGGGATGAATTGAATAAGTTTGTCAGATGAGGAAGAAAAGAGGGTAGGCATGATAAATAGAGGGCACTAGGAAGAGGATCAAGACGACACGTAGTGGGTTTGGAAGCCTTGAACAGCTTTGAGACATGGGAGGAGTCAACCGGGGAAAAACAGGAGAAATGAAGATCGTGTGTAGGTGGCTGAAAGGGACTCACAGCAGGGGACAGTGTGACAGTGCAAGGTTTGGCGTCCAGAGAAGAATGAATGTTGACTATTTTATCCTTAAAATACTGAAGAAAGGAGTTGGCAAGCTGGGTGGAGGAATGAGACATTGTGTCCTGCCGGGGTTGAATAAGCTTACTGACCATGGAGAATAGAGTCCGAGAGTTGGAGTTTGGAGCATTAATGATGTCTGAGAAGTAAGAGGAACGTGCAGCAGTGAGTGCATCTCTATATGAAAACAAGTGATGTTGAAAGGCTTGAAAGTGAACGGTGAGTCCTGTTTTTGAGCATAAACGCTCAAGTTGACGACCAGCCTGCTTCATCTTTCTAAGCTCTGCAGTGAACCAGGGGGATGATGAGGAGAATGAGACAGTTCTTGTTTTTAGAGGGGCCAAGGTGTTGAGTGAAGTTGCCAGAGCGGTGTTAAGCAGGTCAGCCAGCTGGTCTGGGGAGACGGCGGCAAGATCTGAGGATAGAGCAGCACCAATAGCATCAGACAGAGCAGAAGGGTTAATAGATTTAATATTACGAAAAGAGATAGATCTAGAGAGGGGAAGTTTAGTGGATTTGGAGTGAAGAGTGAACTGTATAATACTATGGTCAGACAGGGGAAAGGGGGTGGGGAAGACCTGCGTAATTATTGAACCAGTGGAGCAGACCAAATCAAGGATATGACCTTTTATATGAGTAGGGAAAGTAACATGTTGGGTAAAACTGAGACAGTCTAGAACATCGGAGAAGTCAGAGGCTGTTATGGAGGCTGACTGATTGGTTCGCTCTGTGTTTGAGAGAGAGAGAGAGAGAGAGAGAGAGAGAGAGAGAGAGTGAGAGTGTGTCTTCCTGTCAGATGGACTGACTCGCTGATGGATTATTTGTCAGGGGATCTGAGAGGCTGCCCAGAACCAAACAGGATCCACTGGCACCTCAGTGTGAGGTACACGCACGCATACACACACACACTGGGACCAAGCAGATTGTTTGCACTATTCACGTAAGGCACACTTAAGTACTCAGCAAACACTATACATCCACTTCCATATGAAGAGCTCCCTCTTACGGAAACACACACACACACACACACACGCGCAAGTTGTATGGATTTCCTATTATTGCCTATAGGTAGTGGCACATAAAGCTCCCGGATGGATCACTCTCATATACTGAGTACACACTCTAACCATCCTCTCCTCTCGGTCTTAAGTCCTGGTTCCTCTGCTCAGCAGTGCTCCAAAGTGGCCAGACCCCGTAGCCATAGAAATGGACTGGATGGCTCAATAATTGTCTTATTTCATGCTCTTCTCACAGTGTGTCGGAAACACCCCCGCTGATGGACGGGGCGGCGGGGTTTAAGGCTTGTTAGAGTGTCCTTTTCGGGGGGGCCCGCTGACGTTGTTTAATTCAGCAGCCGAGCCGGAGGTCACAGGGAAATGTGTGCGGCGATTTACTCGCCAGAATTAGTGCCGCTCCCTCATATAAATATAGATGAGGCGGAAGAAGTGCTGGAGGTCAGCCAGTGGATTATATCATTTACCCAGGGCTTTTAACTAGGCTAACGCCACCGGAGGTGGAAGGACACAGCTCCGCTCCGGAGAGGAGCTCGGCCTACGGCTGGCCTCTTTAATTAAAGGGAATTATTATGCCAAGAGAGTGCATCGCTGCAGTCTTTGTGGTACCCTTTATTTGTCTCTGTAATTGTGCATTTTGGTTTCTGAAAGCTCTGCAGGTTTTTTGTTGTGTTTTACACAAGCACACACACATGCGCACACACACTGCGGAATTGATGTCAGAACGGTAATTGCCACTTTATGAAGCTGCCGTTAGTGTTTAACATGAGACTGAGTGCCGATGCTGGAGGAAAGCCTTCTTCCGACGATAGGGTCAATCCTATCTCTCAGGAAGGATTGGATATTTATTGAGCAATTTGAAGGAAACAACTACTAATATATTAGTTCATAAAAAAGCGATCGCAGAGTAAATTGCCCACAGTTATTGGGTTTGCTCTGTCAGGGACAGGGGTTGATCAATATTTACTATACTCCCAGGACAGGAGCGTTGCAGATGGTGGCTGGAAGGGGAAGGTGGGACTGGGTGTGTGTTGCCTCCCCTTTTATCCATGTGTGGAGTGGTGTTTTCGTCATGCATGTATGTGTGAGTGAGTCTCTCTGAAAGGGCTTGAACGGTTTGCATGTGCTGGCAAGTCTGTTTGTGTGTGTGTGTGTGTGTGTGTGTGTGTGTGTGTCTTTGTGTTTGTTTGTGTATGTGTGTGTGTGTCTTTGTGTTTGTTTGTGTATGTGTGTGTGTGTGTGTGTGTGTGTGTGAGTGAGGTGGGGCGGTATCCGCCTGCCCCATTTATGTGGGTCTGTTTGTGTGAAAACAGCAAATGTGTTCCTTCCCCCTACGGCCTTCCAAGCCGTGTCCTTGAATTCCTCTGGTCACTGTCTCGTTCCTGAGCCCACACACTCAGGTGAGAAAAAGTCTATTTTCACTCCTCCGTCGACAGTAATTGTCTAGCCTCCAAATCAAACCATAAAGAATCAGCTTTGACAGCTTTTTATGGCCGAAACACGGCAAGCATCTGGGAGACTGAGTAAAAATGTCAGGCAGGGCGAGGGCCTGATACTGTTGATTGTGTGTTTGTCTGCTCGCCTGGCGTTGAGGTGTTAACGCTTGGCCTTGGCTCACAGACGAGCGGTAAGGAAGCAAAAATCCATTTCCCTCTCCCAGATTGTTGCCAGTGTGTCTGTAATTGAAGGACTTAGAAATCGATCTAAATTACCGTTGCCGCTGCCTTAACGAGAAATTGAGCGGAGAAGAGGCAGATTTTAAAAGTCGTGATAGGAGATGCTGGGGTTGAATCTGCATTCTCTCCATGACGGTCTGTTTTCCCCTTTGTTTTTCTCTGCTAGCGCTGCTTTCACAATCAATAGAAAGCAACGACTGCTTTTTAGTAAGATACATTTGATGTTGGCCTGAAAGTAGGTGTTAGTGCCAGTTTGATTCATTTATCATTTATTTATAACTGTTTGAAGTTTTTTTTTCCTTCCTGAATACAAAGTCGACCTAACTGCTAATGGCTCACTAAATCATTCCTCTCGTTCCTCCTATGATTTTTACCTTCAGTTGTTCACCCTCTTTCGTCCTCCTTACCCCCTTTCTCTCTTGCTCTTTCTCGCTCTCCCCTTTCTCTGTGTTTCTCTCTCTCTCTACTTTTCAAACCCAACTCTACCTGTTCACTGTTAAAGAGTGCACACAGACTCTCTCATAGTCAGTGATTCGATAATGACTGGTGATTAATTAAAAAGCAGGAGAGAGAGAGAGAGAGAGAGAGAGAGAGAGAGAGAGAGAGAGAGAGAGAGAGAGAGAGAGAGAGAGTGAGCGAGAGGAGGGGGAGAGAGAGAGAGAGAGAGAGAGAGAGAGAGAGAGAGAGAGCGAGAGCGAGAGCGAGAGAGAGAGGTAACAAAGGCAACAACCCAACACACCTCTCCATTCATCTGTGGCCTCTCCTCAAATATTTGGTGGCTCCCCACTTTTTTGTTTGACAAACTTTTCCTCTCTGCCAACTTTTTGACACGGAGTTTGCAGATACGTGTTTGCGAGCGTTCTCTGATCCAATTATCTACAAAGCTGTATCTGGAGAGCGGGCTTGGATAACGGAAGTATCTACTCCTGCCCCGACACTAATTAAAAGCTCATTTGGTGTGACCTCTGAAAGCCTCCTTAATTAGAACAGAGGCAGAACCAACATAAAGTCATTTCAAATTGCCTGATAATTAGGCTCTCCAGCAATCCTGGTGGAGCTTCTCAGCAGGTGTGCTTGTGGCACGCTCAGACACCACGCAGTCCCACAATGCACTCTTGTGAGCCGTCAACCAGTGCGTGAAAACGAAATAAACAGGAGGGGGGGGGGGGGGGGGGGGGGGGGGGGGGGGGGGGGGGGGGGGGGGGGGGGGGGGGGGGGGGGTTGCTTAACAACGCTGTAACTATGTACCTGTTTTCACACATCATTCTTTGTGTTGTTGCGTTTTGTTTGATTGTCCTAGCGGTTGACTTTTATCAGGGAGCGCTAGAATAGTTTTTGGAACGTAGCCATGCCGTAAAGTCAGACGGGCAGGTTTAGTTTTCATTTCACTAACAACACCTAGCTTTTCTGTTTTTGGGATGTTGACTCAACGAAGGGGGATATAAGTGTCTTTTATGCAAAATGATGCATTGCATCATGCAAATATACAGTGTGTGTGTGTGTGTGTGTGTGTGTGTGTGTGTGTGTGTGTGTGTGTGTGTGTGTGTGTGGTGTTGTAAATGTGCCACAGGTTAATTTCCAGGTGAAGGTGACTTTGAGATTACCGGTAACAACCCCAGTCTCTTTTTTTATTCATCATCTCCCTGCTCAATCTCACAGAGAAGCCTGTGTGTGTCAGGTGCGATCGCCGTCAAAGCACTCTGACTCTGGAGTCTGTTGAACGAAAAGGGGGCCTGTCACTGTTGATTTATGTGGCGCGATGAAGAGCAATGGTAATGAGGAGATGAAGGCTGCATGCTCACGTACACACACATGGAGAACCACACACACACATACACACACACACACCTACACGTACACACACAATAAAGAAGGTGATGGAGTTTGGCATGTTGGTTTTTGTGTTTACATCTCTCCAACTGCTTACCGTTCTCTGGGGAGGCAAGACTTCGTAATCAGAATGTGTGTATTCTGTTTGTGTGCATGCTAATCAAATGTGTGTGTGTGTGTGTGTGTGTGTGTGTGTGTGTGTGTGTGTGTGTGTGCATGCTAATCAAATGTGTATGTGTGTGTGTGTGTGTGTGTGTGTGTGTGTGTGTGTGTGTTGACTGTGAAGAGATGCTCTTGATGTGGAATGTGTGTTAGGTGTTTAATGGGTTCCATCTGTTTCTGAATTACTAGTCTTTCGACGTAAACTCCTTTAAGTTGAACTGTCTTTTTATGTGATAAAAAAAAAATCTGAAACTATGAGAGAATAACTCAAAAAGAAGATCAGTTTGTTTCAGGGCTAAACTGCTTATACGGTTTGAACATGTTGGCCTTTGTAATTACATGCACACTTTCATCACTTCACAAAATGTATACTGTTTATTGCACTCGTTTGAAACTTCATATTCTTTCGTAAGGACATACAAACGATGTATGAAGTCTATTTGAGTATTAGTGTGTGTGTAGTGTAAGAGTGTGTGCGTGCATGCGTGTGCGTGCGTGCGTGTGTGTGTGTGTGTGTGTGTGTGTGTGTATTTGTGTGTCTGTGTGTGTGCGTGCGTGCGTGTGTGTAGTTTAGTCAGCTAGCTGCCGTGGAGTGTGATCAGACCGGGCGCCCGGCCCACTAGATGAGCGCATCGCCGTCCTCCCCTGGATATTTCAAACACTTCCTCTTGCAAAATTCCCCATTACATGGGTCAGCAGAGGGCAATGGGAGAGGAATAAGTATCCCACACTAGACCGCCAGACCCGGCCCTGGATACCCCCCCACCCACCCACACGTCCACCCCCACTAGCTGACACCCCTCTGATAGCCTGTTTAGGGAGTCTCATCCACAGCGACAGGCGGCCCTTTTCCCCCCCTGTTTTTTTTGTTTTCCGGCGGCGGCCATTTTCCCCCGCCATGTCAGATAGGGGGATGTTAATGAATGCACAATGACATTCCTCTAGGACTGAGCGGTTATTCAGCCTCCGCCAATTTAGCGGCAGGTTTCCTGGGGGGGGGGGGGGCTATAAAAACAAATAGGGCAGGGTCAGAATCTCCTCAGCGAGATTAAAAACTCATCTCTCTGAGCAGAGCGGTCCTTATTGAAGCTGATTCTCTGGTACCTCCATCTAAATGGCAGCATGATTAGAAAGGGGTTTTGTAGAGACAGGGGGGGGGGGGGGGGGGGGGGGGGGGGGGGGGGTGAGGAAGACACCTTGTCCCTTTGTCCAATTACCTTAGCCTGGATTACAGGCAGGAAGTCACTGTAGTGACTCTGTGTGTGTAGTGTAGTGTAGGCATGTGTGTGGGACGAGTATTATTAAATGTGTGTGTGTGTGTGTGTGTGTGTGTGTGTGTGTGTGTGTGTGTGTGTGTGTGTGTGTGTGTGTGTGTGAATTAAACGTTTCCCTTTACTTTTTTCCATTTCTATTTATAGACATATTTCATTTCAATGCAACTACCAAACATCTTCTCACGACCAAGGACAAAGCCTTCATTTCACATTTGGATCATTTGCAAGTATTAGAAGCCATTCAACTATTCTATATCACTGAATAAAATCAAGGATAAGCTTAGTGTTCCAAGATTCTA
>CM030173.1:41701036-41703536 GCA_017639675.1 Aplochiton taeniatus
GGAGGCCCAGGGTTGGGGAAGGGGGGAGAGGAGAATCAGGGTTGGGATAGAGGAGTAGAAGGGTTGGGGAAGGGGGGAGAGGAGAATCAGGGTTGGGATAGAGGAGTAGAAGGGTTGGGGAAGGGGGGAGAGGAGAATCAGGGTTGGGATAGAGGGAGAAGGGTTGGGGAAGAGGACAACCATGGTTGGGGAATGAAGGAGAACCAGGGTTGGGGAAGAGAGGAGAGGAGAACCAGGGTTGGGGAAGGGGAGGAGAAGAGAGGGGCCCCTGGGGGACGTTGTCCTGGAAACGACACCAAGTGAAGGAAGAGGCCCCGTACCAGAGAATCACTCATCTCATCTACAGGGGCAGCAAGAGGACAAAGACACATCACTTACCGCCGGCCACACACACACACACACACACACACACACACACACACACACACACACATGAAAACACACATAAATACAGGTGGGCACATATCCCACACACGCACACTTATTATGCATTAAAGTAAGCCCGCTCTCTCATTCTCTCATTCTCTCTCTCTCTCTCTCTCTCTCTCTCTCTCTCTCTCTCTCTCTCTCTCTCTCTCTCTCTCTCTCTCTCTCTCTCTCTCTCTCTCTCTCTCTCTCTCTCTCTCTCTCTCTCTCTCTCTCTCTCTCACACACACACACACACACATAAAGACACACAGCTTCACATAAATATTGTACATATTTAATCTTAAATGTGTCAAGTATGGCTTTAGAGAGGGATTATGATAGAGGTGTACATATGTTTCTGGGAGAGTGAGCACTTTATCTCCTTCTAGGTCGGGATGTTCAATGCACAGGGGACGTCTTTTAAATCTGTAAGTCCAGCTAAGTTCCGGAGAAAACTATATTTATTAAATAGTCTAATGAGATATTTGCTACGTGTAGAAAGCAAATTGCCAAACTGTCATTGACATTTGGCTTCTAATGATAATAGTAATAACCTTTATTCAAAGGTCTTACAATTAACCTAGAGGTGGATACACAGCCGAATAGATATTCATAATAAACACACATATCATTTTTCCAAGCACATATACAAAGGGGGATTATCGAACATGGGTCAGATAATTAGCAACCACATCTGTCAGTGAAGGTATACAAATAGCTCTGTGTGGGCAAGAATAACTTTTCCATCAATAGCCCATGTATCAGCCTGGCAAAAAGCCTCTGTCAACGGGATGATGCCAAAACTAAAGTGACACACTTCGTGATGGAAGGATTACAGAGAAACCACGGCGGAAACCCGGGTGGACTGGAGTGATAGGCGTCGCGCAACACAACCCAGTGTCAACTGGAACAGCCTCCTCGCGGGACCAAGTGCACACTCTAGAGCAGCCGAGGCACGCAAGAAACCCTATCGCGAGCTGTAAAAAGCCCAAGTTACTCACCCCTGAGCAGGCAGATAGCCATTTTTACACACAGAAACAAGTGCCAAGGCCAGGTTATAAAAAACAACATAGCAGCATCCTCGCTAAGCCCGTTGCAACTACATAAGAACCTCAATGCTCTAAACGGTCCAAAGTAAAAAATAAACACCTATTTTTCCATACAATAAATTATCTGGCGAAACTGTTTCTAAAAAAGAAGGCCTCTAAGGGTCTACAAAAAAAAAGGATAAGAATTAGTTGAAACATTTAAAGATCGTTTTCCCTAATGCTTTGTCTTAATTACCGCAGTGCAAGCCATGCAGATCTGATTGGCCGCTTATGCCAGGAAATTCATAAACCCACAGTGCGATATTAATTACTCCAGCAGGATCCGTTGTGTACTTGATATGCACAGAGCATCACAGCCATTAGCAGCCTTGTGTTTCAGTCAGAATGTCAGATGTAATCAAATCTAAATGTTGACAACAACACATTTACCGATCGATACGAGATCAGAGGGGCGAAGAGCGTTTAGAGCTATGTTTCAGACTGTTCTCTCGTCTGAGTATATCTGCTCCTTGCTAAATCATGTGATCAATCATATCTTGTATGCCAATTTCTATGCCATGTTTTTTGCTAATTAATAACTTGCGTACATTTACTGTTTCTCCAGCCACTGTTTATTTCACATGCATAATGATTCATATTCAGTTTAATCATTATTGTATTTTGCCTGTAGACAATGTAATTTACTAATTCATTTGAATACAAGTATTAAAAACCAGTAGGCTATATTTCACTTACATAAGTGTTTTCTGAAACTGCTTAGTGAAAGTTCACATTGTATTTGTGTCAGAAAATGTCATGATAGACCCAATCTCAAGGAACTCATCAATGAAATAATGACAGGGGTGGCGCTGCGGTCTCAGCGCAGAGGGGGCGGAGACCAATCAAATGGGCCCTTTGAAAAAAACATCATCCAAAGCGGCACAACGTTTACTATCCCTGTGTGACACAAGCAAGGGGTCAAAGAACCAGCACAGGCTATATTCAGCACCTTGGACAACACCAAAAGATGATTCACAAACTAATAGTGTTTTTAAAACCTGTTT
>CM030173.1:41708536-41736036 GCA_017639675.1 Aplochiton taeniatus
TCCAAATAGCCAGCCAGCCAACCAAAGAGCCAGCCAGCCAACCAAAGAGCCAGCCAGCCATCCAAATAGCCAGCCAGCAAGTCCCTTAGCCAGCTCGGCAGCCAACTAGCCAGGCAGTTACTCAGTTAGCCAGGCAGCCAAACATAGCTGATTAATTATAGAAGTATGTTAAATGACTTTCATTAGCTGTGCCTTCACCACGGTGGAGACAGGGAGAAGAGATGGATGGGGTGTCTCCTTGCTTTCTCCACCAGCACACGCTCCATCGCTTTCCTGTTCTTTTTTTCTTTTCTTCTCACTCACCCACTCATTTCATTTCACTAACCCTTTCAGACTCCCAGTCTCTTTTACTCCGCCCTTCACCTCTCCATATCTCTCTCTCCTCTCTCTTCTCCTCCTCCTCCCCCCTGACATTTCTTTCCTTCCCTCTCTCTCTCTCTCTCGGTCCATTTCAAACTGCCTCCCTTGCTGCAGAACAGTGTAGAACGGGTTCCCCTCTTTTTGTATTTTTCAATTTTTCTGAATTATGGTCAAAGTCAAATAGCCAAGCTTTGGTGCCAAATTGGATTTTAGCTATTTGTAAAAAAGGGACACTCACTCTCATAATTAAAACTGAGATTAAAAACCTTTATGGTTTAATGTTTTCTAAATAAATCTTTTTTTAGTTTGGAGATATTAGGTGATTCTTTTTTCCTTCCTTCGTATATTTAATTTTGGATTAAAACTCAAACTGAAATCGTGAGAGGAGATTATTTATTCAAGCCAGTGGCAAATAGATGATGTCTCTAAAATATTTGGCACGTTCAGATTAAAAAAAATGTGGAAATACATTTTTTTTAAATCCGATATTTTATAATAATTATTTTTGCAATTGAAATAATTGTATGAACACCCATTTAACCTACCAGTACAAGAGATGTGACCACAGAAATTAAAGGCATTATTATTATTATTATTATTATTATTATTATTATTAATAATCAAAAAGATCACCCAAAAAATAATGTCCGCATTTGTACAGCGGTGATTTCAGTGGAAGTGTGTGTGAAGTACTACACACACACAGACATTATCCATCTGGATCCTTCTGATTTAAACGTGTCTTCACATAGGGGCCTATGACCTTTGGAAATTCCTGACACCAGCTCTGCGAACCCAGTCTCTGCTCAAATGAGCCACGTGCTGCAGTTTCTCTAGTTCTTACAGCCACGGAAATCTGTCAAATGAAAAGGAGTTTAATTGACAAGAGCCCCGTAATTCAAGAACCTTTTATGAGGGACAACATGACAGTCACACTCTTTGTGTTGCATGTGTTTGACAAACAAGTCAAAACATCATTCTCATTATTTCAAGCCCTATAACTGTAATCGTGCCGAAATGTCTGACCTGACTGACTTGAAATAAAACTGGCATTTAGAAATATATCCCAACACCTTTGGGACAATCTGAAATTTAGGACAACAGAGGATAGAATCTAAGCCTCTTTTGATGAACATTTGTGTAAATGGCTAATACCAGCCTCATTGGGACCACCCCCTCACACCTTTAGGCCAAGACAAGGCTTCTCCGCCTGTCTGTCTAACAGGAAAGTAGATTGGGTCTAACATCTTCCCACAGACCTTGGGCTTACAGTAAACCTTTACCACAAGCCTCTCTCTGTGTGTGTCCCCGCAAATATGTACATGTACACTCGAGAGTGTCAGTGTTCTGTAAGCAAGCTCTTACAGCAGCCACAACCTGCGTACCAATGCAAAGGCACGTTCATCACACACACACTCACACTCACGCACGCACGCTCGCTCACACACACACACACACACACACACACACACACACAGGTGCTGACCCTATATCAAATCCCAAGAAGTGAAAAAACATCCTGTTCAATTTCTGTGTCTGATAGAAGGAGATAGACCCTGATCCGTTGGGGGGTGGGGGCCCCACCCCGCTGCCCTGGATCCACAGATCCCCTGTTATGGAAGTCCAGTCCACTCTAAATTCATCCTCTCAAACTATCCCTGGTAAAAAAAAAAACAATCCAATGGAAAACCACAGCAATGGATTAGCCAGTCAAGACACACTCTGAGCAGAATGATGTGCGTATGTATGGTTACTTTGGGGGAGTTATGGGGGGGGGGGGGTTCGAGTGGATTTAAAAGTCTTCTGGCAGACGCAGGCTGTCACCCCGTAACCAAGACGGATTGTTGATATTGCAAAGACTGTTGCTCCTACTGAGAGCTGCCCATCACAGCTGAACATTGTATTTTATCCTGTCTTAATGCCATCAATCAAATTAGTTTCCCTACAGAGAGAACAGTGGTTGGCTGGGAGGAAAGAGTGGCGGGGACATTTTCTGCTAACTCAATTGTTTCGGCACGAAAAGTTTCCTCCTCCACATTTTTTCTTTATTAATCCTACACTTATTATATACGATACACAGGGGCAGAAATGACTGCCAGCAACTCTCTCTCTCTCTCTCTCTCTCTCTCTCTCTCTCTCTCACACACAAACACTCGAACACACACGTAGACCCACCCTACCCTTCCACTCCCTGCATCTACTTCCCCCGTGGACAGAGGGCGGTGGGGTGAGACGTCCTGGCCTGCCCCAACCTCTGGGGGAGTCCCCTTTGGAGCCCTCCTCTCCCGCCACGGAGCGCCAAGGACAGCAGCCACGCGGGGCGTTCACGGAACACAGCCGACGGAGAACGAGACTCGGCAAACACGCCCGGGAAGAACAGCGAGAGGCGAGGGGAAACATTCAAAGCACAAACAGATTGGTGACATCGGGGGGGGCCATGCAGGGCCCCATCTCTGGGGTGCTCCCTGATCTTGTGGTGTCCCAAGACCTTGGACTGAACCAGAGAGAGGTGTGGAGCCAGAGAAAGAGAAAGGTGAAGGAGAGGAAGAGGGGGGCAAAGAGAGAGAGAGAGAGGTGTGTGTGTGTGTGTGTGTGTGTGTGTGTGTGGGAGAGAGAGAGGTGTGTGTGTGTGTGTGTGTGTGAGGGAGAGAGAGAGAGAGAGGGAGGTTTATATGCTTGGTGATTTGCTGAGTGCGTGAGGGAGACCGCATGCGGTTCATAGGCGCTAGCCCGGAACATCCAGGCTTTGCTTCATTAGGCAGTGACGCCCTGAACCGCTGACATTTTCAAACTTGTTCCACAGCTTTCTAATTGCCATGAAAAATTGGACACTGCGACAGACAGAGAAGGCCTGCGTGGTAAATCTTGATTTGACACATTTTCCTCTTGTCTCCGAGCGTCATTTGCCTCCTACATTGGAAGAGGAACGGGAAAACGTATTTGTCCCGGAACAAAGGGAACCAGCGAGGAGCAAATACGATCTCCTCCATTGGGTCGGTTTTCCAATCAGGACTCTTTCTCACTCATAAACATGAAACAGAACAGAAGTAAACAGAAGAAACAGAAGTAAAAACAATATCATTAAACAGACTTTAATGATAGACTGTAACATTCATTGAAATACATTTAAATGAGAACCATGAGATAAAGTGATGTTATGTTTGATGTTTTATTGGGGGAAATAATACAATACATTGCCGCCTCAATTTTCTCTCAGGAATTCTCAGAAAACTGCCTACAACCCCCACCATCAAATCAAAAGTGAATAACTTACGGGAAAAAAGTAGTCTTGGAAATGTTTGGAAATTTGGCAAATACACACTTAGCATTTAGGCACAACTTCACACACAAAGGCACGCAATTAAATTCATATAAAAAGTAAACTATGTATGCAAATTAGGTATGCTAGGCCCCCTGAGAACTCTAACATTTTTGACAATTTGCCTGTAACTGAATTTATACTTGTTTTTAAGTGTATTTTTCAATTTAAAATATAGTAAAATATGGCACATAAAAGTGCAAACACCTACACTCAGAAACCTATACACATATTGAGGATTTTCACCTGAGGGTCAATACCTTAATAACATGATGAGTTCGGTCAGGACCAGTAACTCAGGCTGAAGCCAGTAATACACACACACAAGGCAGGCATACAGCCTACAGTGGATACAACTCTTAATTGTGAGGTAGAAAGCGCATTTATGTCAAACACAACCTGTTATCAAAGGAATCATATTTCTGCGTGGAAAATTCGTTTTGCTGTTCTTCTGTATTAAAAGTGGAAAATAAAAACGGAAAAATGTGTGAGGCGTTCCACACGTGTAATAATGACTTATTCCCTGGCCTACTCGCAGGTTGGAAAAACAAGGGCAGTGGAAATACAGCCACACTCTGAAAGAACAAAAGGCTTGCTGTTCCATGTAGTCAAGGGATTTCTCGCTGTAACTGGCCCAAGTCTAGGAGCCTTCATGAGAGATAAGACAAATTGATTGGCAATGCGCTGTACGAGCAAGTGAATATGTTGACCTTTTGGAACCGTAAACAACAACAACAACACAATCTTTACAATAAATATATATATATATAAAAATGTTGGGAGTATTTCTGGTGCTTGGTTGTGCCCTGGGCTAATGCAAGAACGGCCATAGGTTATCAAACCACACGATGCCCAACGCTGACTAGAAACCAGGGGATTGGAAATGTAATGAGAAGTAGGAGGGGGGATCCCTGATGAGGAAAACGCCCTGTAGTGCCGCGGACCAGAGGAGCACCAGCCTACTTCAACCGCTGGGCTCCTCTGGCGTTGCTTTACCCGCCATAGCATCACCTTCCTGGGCTACAGTCTGCTCCGGGGCCCCAGGCTCCACTGAGGCCTCCTCCACCCTCCCCTCCGTGTCCAAAGCAGGGGGGTTTCCTACCTCCTTTACCCCCAGCTCCACGTTCCCCTCTGGGGCTTTGGTTTTTTTTCATCCGCGGCTCTTTCTCTCCTAGCAACCTGTAGTTGTAGTAGTTTGCGACGAAGAGGAAGAGGCCGGCGAACCACCATCACCGTGCCACTCAGTAGAAGAGGTAACTGTAGTCACCATAGAGGTCCACCAGGGGCCCCTGCATGCAGAGAGAGAGAGAGAGAGACGAGAGAGAGAGAGAGAGAGAGAAACTGTCAGGCATAAATAGATTTACTTACTTCTATGTCGGAGTGCTAGGAAATATTTTACATAAGTACTACAAAAGGCCTCTCCCTTTATGCTCATCCTATTAGAGAACAACCAATTATTCCATAACAATGAACCATGTTCTTGTTTATTATTAAATATTAACATGTGATCTCTTTCTATCTAGTGGGATAAAACATGTAGAATCACGTGCATAATTCTGATGCTCTTTTCAATCTTGACTTGGGCCTGTGTGTGTGTGTGTGTGTGTAAGAGAGACCGGGAGATAGCTAGAGGGAAAGGAAATAGAGCGAGAGAGAGAGAGAGAGAGGTGAAGGAGGACATTCCTGGAGTAACAAATGTACCAAACGACAGCGGCCCATTACGCCATTGCTGGTTCACCCTGGATCTCAGAGGAGGCAATTTGGCCAGGCGAAACTAGAACGAATTGGGGAGCGAGAGGAGCCATTGTCAGGGCCGTAAAGACCCAGGACCCTGCTGCTGAACCAAAAGGCGACGAATGTGGTTCATATCAGATTGGAGCCTCCAGCTTTTCTTAACACCCAGCTTCCAGACATGGATCGATTCCGTCGCTCTCCCTATCTCACTCTGTCTGGCCTGTCCGTCTGGCTGTGGGTCTCTCTCTCTCAAACGCACTACAATCTCCGGCAGAACATCTTATTTGGTGTCCTATTGATTTATCTGAATTACCAGTTTGGTCCATGACCAATTCTAAGTCAGAATTTAAAAAAGGTGACTACTGACTACTTCAACTTTTGGAAACACAGCATAGCTCCAAATGTGGAATGATAATTCCCAAAATGCAACATTAAAAACTATCAAAAGAGAATCTCTGAGAGATTGATTCATCTCTTTCATTTAAATTCTGTGTTGCTTCTGAGCAGTTTCGTTCTTTTCTTGCTCTTTTATTAATTCAGTCAACTTCAGTAAACTTTCAGTAAATGGTTTTAAGTGTGTCTGTACTGAACAGACAGGGAATCGAGTTCGACTAAGGTCATGCCAATAAAACCAAACAAAATAAACTAGTCTCAAATTGAAGGTAAGGTTTTTGGGTTGAATTAAAGTCTTAATGAGTCAGTCTCTTATGAATATGATGTAGGTGATTGAGTGTGTGTGTGGTGTGGTGTGTGTGTCTAAGCTGGCTGGAAGGGGTCGCCTTGCCCCTGGATCAGTTTCAACCAGCATGCGGCACGCAATCTTGATTGATAGCGTTTTGTCCAGCGGGCTAGTGTGCAGATGACATCACCCTCATTAAGACATCCCCTTGATTGGCTGGACGATAATTAAGTCCATCTGGCAGAGTCAACTCTTCCTTTAATGTATTCATGGCTTAATTATGGCCCAGGTACCCGCTCTAATGAGTGAAGTCACAACTGAGATTCATTAAACACCGAAAGCAAAAGGCTAATTACGCCAATTATCTCTCTCTCCTCCTAATTGGGCTGACCCGAAGGTGGGTGGGGGGGGCAATGGTACGGAGTGAGGGCAGGTAATGAGGAGACTTGTAAGGGGAAATGTTAAGATTCTGCCCCCTGGAGGGCTACGCTCAACATGCAGGGAGGCGCTTATTTACCCCCATTAAACGCTTGTCTCAGAACAGGGTCACGCTGAAGGAACTGAGGGGGAAGTGTGTGTGTGTGTGTGTGTGTGTGTGTGTGTGGCCAGGAAGGTTGGAGGGCTATACATGTCCACCTCATTAAGTCAGAAGAGAGGAAGAGTGGATCTGTTTAACTGTTTCGCGTTGTCAACACCGGACCCAAACGCTAATCTCTCACTTCATTTGTATCACCTCAAACGACAGAGAGTGTCCATTGACTTTTTAAAGTTGATTTAAATAAAAACGGTGGCTATGATGTAGCAAAGAAGTGCCTTTTTGGGTTTCTGTACATGTTTTTTTTTTTTTTATGTGTTGTACAGTTTGATATTCTACACTTTTGCCTACGATATCCACACGCAAAGTGATCCATTCAGGTCAAAGGTCTGCTGGATAAGACCCCTAAATGAATGTAGCAGGCTTCCAACGTCAGAGGAAGAGAGAGCAAAACACTCCTCTGGCATATGACAGAGTGCCTGAGCACTTTTCATGTCTAAACTAACTCCCAGGTAACTTCCTAGGTCAGAGGTCAAACGTTGTTGGTCCTCTGGGCCGTATCACTGACACAGTACGTGGGCCCTGGATGTGGCCGATCAATAACAACGGCCTAAACAAAGTTCTGCAACGTAGTAAACTAATAACAATCTTGATTAGTCTTCGCATCAGGTTCCAGGATGTAAACGCCCGTTGACCTCCGAGGTAGATCTAGGGGCTAGCCTCAATAACCTGTCCAGCCCAGTTGGAGAATGTATGTGAGTCAGTGTGCGGTTTTTGTTTGTTTTTTATCTTGTGCTGAGTTTGTTTTCGTGGGGGAAACAAGGCATGAAGTGCTAAGCAATGCCTGCAACAAACAGTTGAATTCAAGTGTACTTGTCAAGCAGGAAAAATATAGGTTTCTCCCACGAGTCGACGCAGGTAAATGGTGAAAGAGAGATGAAAGAGATATGAATTGTCTGACAGTCTTGACCTGAGCTGACCCATTTTGAGTGCCGTTCCAGAGAGGAATGCAGAATACTTGACTGTCAGAACTTGCATCATGTGGTGGGTGAGTGATGTAAAGTAACACCAAAGTAAAAACACGTTGTTACTTTACATAAGTATTAGTTTGACTTCTTTTTCAACTTTCTCAAACAACTTGTTACATTACTTAAAAATAGATATCCCCAGCTGATAAGACAGACTCCTTTTAGGTTCCTACTTAACGTTTCCAAAGCACCTTAAATAAAAGCGGCACCTTCACTATAAAGGGCCAGCCAGGGTGGCGGCGCGGTGCTGTCTGTCTACACACACACACACACACACACACACACACACACACACACACACACACACTACACACACACCAGAGGTCGAGAGGGACTCCGCGCAGAGACAAAGACGAGAGCGGAGAGGACCTTTCATTACCCATACAGCTTCTTAGCTCCGAAAAATGTTCCCTAATTGTGTGGAGGACGAATCCTCTAGCGTGCGCGCCCTGAAAGGCCTCAGCGCCCTCGGTCTTATTTACAGCCGTAAAGAACCCGTGACCAATTACTGCTTTCACTGGGCTCGGCCCTGTGCTATGGGCAACCCCTGCTCACCCGTGATAATCCAATTCTGCTGGAATGCCGTACAATAATGACACCCTGGAAAGCAGTTGAGCTCTGCTGCCATGCAAAGGCAGGGGCTGTGACTGAGTGGAGAGGGAGGAGGAGGAGGAGGAGGGGGGGGGGGGGGGAGTGTGGAAGAGAGAGAGAGAGAGAGGGCGGGGGGTGATTGTTTAATGATTAAGGGAGTGAGTGAGGGGGGTGAGTGAGTGAGTGAGTAGAGAGAAAAGTAGCCTGATTATAGTGACTTGGTGTGTTGTCTTTTCTAGTGAGTGAGTGACTGGCTGACTTACTGACTTGGTGTGCGTGTTGTTATATAAGTGAGTGAGTGAAGTGAGTGAGTGAGTGAGTGAAATTAGCGAAAAGAGTGACTGGCAGTATTTACCAGCGGCCGGGGGTCCCAGCAGCATGGGCCCGCACTCCAAGATGGTGACCAGTCCCCATTGGCGCTGGAGAACTTCTGGGGGCCCCACCGAGGTCCAATGAGACACTCGAACACCAGCGCGAACCCCATGCCGAAGCCCACCGCGGAAGCACACGGTGTAGACCAACCAGCTCGGCGTACCCGCGTGCCAGGGGGCACAGCAGGTGGCACAGGCCGGTGAAGGTGACCGTGGCGCTGAGCACGTACTGGACCCTGGGCCGGACCCACTTGGTGTTGGCCAGGAGGCCCGTGGCCGGGCGGGTGACCATGTCCACCAAGCCCATGATGGAGAGCAGGAAGGCGGCTGAGTACTCGTCCACGCCGCGCCGCACGGCGTACGACGACAGGAACAGGACGGGGCTGTAGATGCCGAAGAAGAGCACCACGTTGCCCGTCACGTAGATGACAAAGCCGCGGTGATGCAGCACGGAGAGGTCCAGCAGCTTGCAGCGCTCCGGTGCCGCGGCCCCCCCGCTCGCTGGATTAGAGCTCAACCCGTTGGTCGGAGGTGCAGCGGCATTCCCTTGGGCTGGGGCCGGGCCTTTTAGGTCGCCCCCTGGTGGAGGTATTGCGGTAGGGCCTCATGAGGGAGCCGGCCACGCAGCAGTTCCAACAGCAGAGCCCCCAGGACCAGGAAGCTGCCCCTCCAGCCGAACTGGTCGAACAGGAACTCGTTTAAAAGGGGCCAGCACGGCCAGGAGGGCGGGACTTCCCGCCATGGTGATCCCATTGGCCAGCGGTCGTTTGACCCGGAAGTACTGTCCGACGATGGTGAGGGAGGGGTTGATGTTGAAAGCAAAGCCCAAGCCTGGGAGTAAATAGAAGCAGGGAGGAAGAGAGTCACGTTCACACACACACACAGACACACACACACACACACACACACACACACACACACACACGCCGCCTCATGAACTTAAACGGACTGGCGGTGCTCGCCAGGATTAAATGAAGACCCAACTCTACTTTGTTCACATTAGGGTTCCATCTCATTTCACATTTGCCCAACTAAATCTCATTACGGGAAGCTGGAATAATTTCAGAATGATTCCTCAATTTAAATGGTAATACATTTCAGACTCTGGGTAATTCGTTCACTTCCACCTTCTTTTCCTAAAAAAAAAATAAAATCCAATCTAATGGCATTTCACTCTGTAAACGAGCAATCCTATTCTCGCACCGTGGCTTCACTTACAGATAGGGAGAGGCAGGGAGCCGGCCTCCTTTACGACCCCACTACATCCGTCTAACAACTGTTAAACGTCTCCACCACTGAACAACTGCCACTGAGAGATTTCACTTTTTAAACCATATTTTGGGCAGTTCTGGAAGCCAAAAGGATAAAAAAAAAGACCTCAAGATTAAATGAAAAGGGTCTCAAACAAACAGTTAAATCAGAAATGGAATTTACGGTTCTGCGAGAGGAGATTGTGAGACAGGTAAACAACAGTGAGTGAGGGAGTGTGTGACTGATGTGAAGTGAGTGAGGGAGTGTGTGACTGAGTGATCATGTGAGTGAGTGAGTGAGTGACGTGATCGATCATGTGAGTGAGTTGAGCGATCATGTGAGTGAGTGAGTGAGTGAGTGAGTGAGTGAGTAGGTGAGTGAGTGAGTAGGTGAGTGAGTAGAGAGAAAGTAGCCTGATTATTGGGATCACTTAGGAGCGTGGCGCGGTACACACTGGGCCCCAGGGCCCTCGCCTGGCCCCTAGCCACTCCCTGGCCCTATTAATCCTCCACACCAACCTAATGAGTCTCGCAGGGGGCAGGACAGGAGCCCCCACTAGAGGGACAGAGGCTAGGGCCTAGAGGCCAGACAAGGGAGGGGGGATGGGGGGGGCACCGTTAGGTCACTCTCTCTGGGAAAACGAACTGGACTGTTTTAATTACACTCCCCAGGTCTGTCGCCTTGGTGTTCCTGCAAGCTACCCAAGGGGGTCGGGGTGTTGGGGGGGCGTGGGGTTGGAACAGTTTACCCTAAGCCCGGACTGACAGCCTGGCGTGCCAGTCCGGCCCTGGGAGGCAGACGTGACAGCTGCGGAGGACCATGGAGGATGCGTGGAGCCTCACCCGAGAGCAGCACCACCGGGACTGGGAGAAGAGGGGCGGCAACACCGGGGTAAACAATGCTAGGCCCAATCCTCCAGGGTCTGGCTACTTCACACTTAATGGTGAGGCTATCCACAGCACAGATCTCAGCGGTCGGCATTATGTGAGTTGTTCGGCTTCAAGAGCATAACAAACGATGTTGTTTATGTGGGCCCGTGAACACACACACAATCCCTAAAGGACCGGATGGTGCCAAAGCTTATGTTTGCTCCTGCTAATGCTATCAGACTGAGTAATAATAAAGTCCATTAAATAATAGATTATCAAAGTGTTTCCCTATTAATTTATTATTTAATTCAATCACACATACAGTCTATATATACATATACAGTACTGTGCAAAAGTTTTGGCAGGTGGGTTGGGGAGGCTGTAAAGTAAGAATGCTTTCAAAAGTAGAAATGTAAATAGTTTTGTTCCCATCAATTAACAAAACGAAATTAAATCAATATTTTGTGTGACCACTCTGGTGCTACTTTTGGGGCGGCCTACAGTATATACTGTGAAGTGACGTGGGGAGATGTTGGGTATAGCTTAACGTGTACCTCCGATGACTCCGATGCACATGTATAGCTGCAAAATGGAGGTGCAAAAGCCGCGGTTGTCATGGCGACGCCGCACATCAGCCCTCACCGCGATGACCACTGGTCGGCTCCCAAAGCGATTCACCAGCACGCTGCTCAAGGGCCCTGTGGAGAATCAGGAGACGACGGAAAATATATAAGTATAACAAAGGAATCATCACAGTGTTTCCTATAAACAGGACGCATATTTCTACAAGTTGGAAATGCAGTGAAAGTCATGCAGAAGTTGTAATCGTAAAAACAAGGGGGAAAAATAAAAGTTTGTACATTGACACTTGTGAAAGTAGTTCCATAGTCCTCTAGTTTTTTTGTTTTTTTTTGTGACCGAAGGAGATTGACGACTCCCAATCTAAATGAACACTGAGTGATTAATCATCGATTAAAAAGCTCTTTTATATTCTGTCAGTGGCCCCACTTTCATCCATAACCCTGTTTCAGCCTGTGTGTTTATCATTTGCATAACAGTCAGTCCTTGAACCCACGGTGGCAAAATCCAACTTTGTTAAGTGGTATTAAACTTGCAACATTTACATTCTCCTGTATGCTTCTCACAGAGATATGCCATGTAGCATCAATCAAACAAATACATTGACAGCAGTTATCACTGAAACCTTAGCATGCTGCCTGTCAAAGATATGTTTGGACTGAGTGCCTCAAAGCTATGGATAATTGAAAAAAGTAAACATAGAGAGGATTTGAAACTTGTCAGGCTTTCAAAAGCATGTTTAGGATGACTGATGATTAATTTATCAGTACATGTAAAGCAAAAAAAATACATAATGGCAGCAGGCTTTCCTTTTTTCAAAACCAAGTCCATTGTCCAAAAACTGATTACATGTGTTCAAAAGCTCCCAAATCCTTGTTTTTTTTGTTGAAAGGGGAATTACACAGACCCTGAAATCTTCTGCTAAATCTCCTCAGCCTTAATCAAAACCAATTTTCCAGTATTTTCTTTTGTAAAATAACATGGTATTTTTAACAACTCTTTCTGACAGTGGCCACTGCTTCAAATATAACTTACTTTTGCCCAGTTTAAATTAATTCCATTCATTTAGTCAAAGTAAATATTAGATTTGACAAGAACTTTTGAACCAGCCAAACCAAACATAAGATCATTCTAAAAGTTGTTTCTGCTGCTTAAACACATTTTGCAGAAGAGGAATGCTTGAGGCAAGATAAGCACAGAAGGCCAATTCTCCTGGGACTAGAAGTGTGTGTTTATGCGTACACAGCACTCACACACAGTACTCCCAGTCGCTAGGGCGGACGATAGATCATCTGCTCACAGTGACTGCGTGCCACTATAGGGTGCCACCCCACACACGCCATCACCATTTCCCTTCCCATTATAACTTTATCACTCCAGCTCTTTGAGTCATAAGGTCCTCTGAAAACGCTGTCACTTTCTCCCACAGGAACCTGCTGAGAGGCCCAAATGTGTTGAACCCAGCCCTGATATATTCCCCCTGTCTCTCTGCGCTGCGCTGGGTGACTTTGCCATAACCAAGCCAAGGACATTATGATGAAGCAATGTGCCTGGGCCACCGAGTGGGGGAACGTTTCAAAGGCTTGGTTTCAGTGGGTTGAGGAGTGTGGGTTAGACAGGCCCCCTGTTGTCCTGCGCCCTTACAGTGGCTGATTGATTCTCTGATTCCCTAAATTGTCCCTCTGTTATGTCATACGTGTTGCATAATGAGCCACTCAAGTCTTCTCCCTGACAATGGGTTCAGGTGAGTGAGCGTGAGAAAGCAGATGTCACTGTGGAAGCAGGCCGTTTTAGTCTCTGTGCTCCAGGCTATGGTTATAGCGTGACTGAAGACACGCCAAGCCGGTCCATACAAAAACAAACTTTCTTGGGCTGTTTCACAGATTAATTTATGAATAAGAATCCAATAAGCATAAATATCACATTTCCCTCTGTATAGTGTAAAGTATATACAAAAATTATATATAACCACTACTGTGCAAATGTTTTTGGCAGGTGTGTAAAGTAAGAATGCTTTTAAAAAATCTAAGTGCTAATAGTTTGTTTTTATGAATTAACTAGATGCAAAGTGTATGAACAAATGAACAATCTAAATCAAATCAATATTTGCTGTGACCACTCTTTGCTTTCAAATTTTTGCCAGCATTTTTTCACATCTGCCTACAACCTTTGCACAGTACTGTATATATATATATATATATATATATATATATATATGCTGTTTACATTATTAGCTTTTAAAGAAGCAACCACTAAATACTGAATACATCCCTCAGACACTTGTTGTATCTGTGGTTAGATGGAAGTCAGAAAGAAAAATCTAAATGAAAGGAAGCCTATACTTCAACCACAGCTCTCCACGAAACACAGCAATTGTGTTCAGGCATTTAACAAGGCAATAGAGGACCCCTACTCAGTAGCTTGCAGTGTTGCCATGGATCCAAGAGGAACCCTTTATTTTATGGGAGAAAGTCTGCTCTGAACAAACAATATTGCAGCACTTGACCTAAATACTCACAGATGTAAGGGTGGACTGTAAGCACACGTTTAAATTCATGTTAGGTGGATGGACATTGCATGACCTATTTAGGTGAACTCACTCTGTTAATGGATGCAGAGGTTTCAAAATGATTCTCAACGAGTGTGTGACTACTTTGTCTTTAAGGTAAATAGGATTATGCGAAGGAATCTGGCAATACTATCATATACAAATCATAGTGTTGGTTGCAAATGCAAATTAAGGTGAAACTTGAAAACAAAACTCACAAAACCAAATGAAAATAGCAGTCAGTTGTTTACAGAAACTTAGTCTGTCTTTCTGCTTAAACAACTGTCGACTCGACAACGTTGAGCGCCATACTTCCTTATGTGGTTGAGTCTGCGTACAGTTTTAACTTACCGCCTCCATACATTGTCGCGAGCATGATGGATGAGATCCAAGCGATCTCGCTGTACTTAACCAGGAAGTGGTCCTGGATGTCATTGTAGAAGACCGTGAGGGCTTTGGGGAACGCATACGAAAAGCCGACAGACAGGAAGGCCCCGAACACCACGGCCCAGCCCCAGCCTCCATCAGGGGGGGCGTTGTCCAGCTTTGTGTCTGAGGACATGTTTCTAAACACAAGAGAAGTGTTATTTATTTACATCAGTTGCTTGACATCCAGTTAAAGATAGCTGCAGAGAATTTTGCACTGGTCAATGTAGGCTGCATTCACAGCTCTTACATACAGAATATAGATGTTATTTTTGGCCTCATAAAATAGAGCTGAATGATAATAGACACTGAAACCTGGTTTAGTAGTGACACACAATGTGTAATTTTCAATGATTGCATTACTTAGGCCACTGTAACCTCAGAGGTCATCTCGCATGTGACACTCAGCCTGTATTCATTAGCACACTTTCAGACAAGGGCGTGTCTGAGCCTCTGAAGGATGTCGTTGTGGCTTCTCTCAAGTCAAGACTGATTCTTTCATCAGATTCATTCAAAACCAAGTCATTAGGTCGATCCTTTATAGTTAAAACACTATATCTAACGCTAATGTAAATTTAAAAAACGATGTATTCAAAGTAGTTATTATAGCCAAAACCAAAGGTTTTATCAGGCAGCGTTTTTATTGGCCTGTACTAATTTTACAATAACCTAATAAAGCCATTGAATTATTTCTTAAATAATAGCACAAATACACGTTTGTAACGGGCCTGGTGCTATTTGCAATTATGTTAGCCTATTACTCTAAAATAAAGGATACACAAATGTAGTATGTATGTTGTTAAACAATGATGACAAACTATAAGCTATAGGTTAATGTTTCAGATAGCAAGACATAAATTATTATTTACCTGTGGTGGACCGCCAATGCCTTTACTAAATGGGCTGTCAGTGCAATTGGATGGGGCGAACTTTTAACATATTGTAGCCTTTTGTGTGGAATCGGGAGCGCGTATTACTTTACCCTCTCACATGGTAATGTCATATCTATATTGTTCGAATGTACCATAAAATCGTATTCATTTAATAGAACCATACTGATCTTTTCCGGTGGTCCCTTTTCGAAGCATGGTACAAGTTCATTCTTGACTTTTTCTTGTACCGGTTCTTTTTTTACAGGCTACACGTGTTCAGTTCATTCGATGCGGCGTGCCAGGATAAGACCCTGCACGCGGACACATCTTCTACAGTTTATGTTAAGTTCATTGTTGCAAATTTCTTACCTTATTTAGATGCGCCTCTTGCAGCTCTGACTTTCCTCAAAAAAAGTTTGAGAATGTAAGTGACGTTTGGTCACATGTTACGATCATGACACACATTTTGCCCCTGGTGGTTTCAACCACTGAGGGAACACTACCAATTTACATTTTCTAATCTCATATGACCGATAGTGGTTTGTGTCTGCTTAGTAAAAGAATAGACCCATAGTATCCTGATTTCCGAGGTCTAAATGATCGTCGCCTATACCTACGTTGAACTAAATGAATATGATCATGAGTCTACTCAGTCACACAGAAATTCTAAACAAAACAAAAAAACTGATAAAAACGTTTAATATTTTTATTCGCAAATTATGTGCAATGTGAATTTCACAGTTGAGCTCAACCACCTCTACCCCACAAAACCCCAAACAAACAGCCAAAATAATAAGGGGGAAAAAGTCAATAAAATCTAAGAGGAACACAATGGTATTAACAATAACAGATGGGTGTCTACTCGTGGCCAAAATCAATTGGAGAAGCCTCTATTTTAGCTCAAGGACAAACAAGTCTGCACACATATCGGACTCTACCGAATTTGAAACAGAGTTGAATAGTCTATGACTGGTGTGTTGGAAACTGCAATGAGGGTTGTAGTTTCTCATGCTTGATTTTAAATGGTGAGATGAAACCAAAAATAAAGAAAATCAATTTTGCGATCACTTCTACCCCCCAAAATTATTATTTTATAACTAAATATCACAAGATAGAAAAACAAAGCCACTGAAAGAAAAAAAATATCACATCTATTTTTTTTTTCAAGTTATAAAATAAATCAAAAAATAAGTTTAAAAACTGTGCAAGTACAGCAAACTTATAGTACAGTATATTACACTGACACAACATTTAAATACAGTACTGTGTATTAATAGAAATCCTGAGTGTTGTCCATTTCTGGTTCCCAAATTAGTTTTTAGGCATATGGGTGGACCCACCCTTAGCGAGGGCGTTTAGAGGGCACTGTTCTGGTCAGGGCCAAAGAAAGTCAAATGGTCTAGAGTCCTTCTCTTAAGAAGTGTATCCTGTTTACATGCTGAATGTTGCCTCTAATACAACCCCCCATGTCAAAGACAGGACTACATCTCCCAAGATTGCTATGTGGTTGAGGATCGATTTTAGGGAATGCTTGTCTTTCAATGTATAATGGTACAAACAAAAACAAAAGGGTATAATATGTAGTGCAAAGATGACACCGGAACCTGCATGTGAGGAAATTATTGATGTCACGGAAAAGGTTGCAGTTTGAACTGGGAACATGGAACAATTGTTGTATCATTTATCCTCGACAAGATTGTCAAATAAAGCAGCACCAACGGTTCTTGTACGTCCTCCATAGTAGCACACGGATGGATTCATGGACGTAAAAGTTAACATTAGAGATGGGCTCAGCCCACAGTGCTGTAACATCTGTTAGGGTCGGCGGGTGCTTCTTCAAAAGTGTGCTGTTCGTGGAGCATTGAACTGGAGAGTGAGTCAGTGCAATGGCGAGTAAGACTTTTGACACACCTTCTCATTCGCCAGGGCGTACACAGTACTTGATTTCGATGCCACTTTCCCACCTATAGGCACAATATTACCCCAAGAGATCTGCAATAATTACACATACCTTCCCTACGACTACGTCATATAAACTTGCGCAGGAGAGTACCCAAACTAAGCCTGAAAACAAACATTAACTAATGCACTTCCACGAGGGTCTTGTGTAATCACAGTTTCATTAGTTATTGCTACTAGAAACCTTTCCTTTTTCACTTTGATAACCCCCCCCCCCGTAAAAGCATGTTCTTAAATGCTCGTTTGGCATTTATATGGAGGCTGAAAGCCTTTTCTGTAATGGAGATCGAAATTGTGACAGACATGCGCTGAAGAAGACTTCTCGACAAAAACAAAAGCAACGCAGCTATTCACACTTCGGCCAATTCCACTCACTGGCCTATGGCATTAAGCAATGTCTTGGGCGACTAGTTCCCCTCACGCAAATCAAATCTCTGTTTCTTTTTTCCCCTCCAATGTGGAGTGTGAATATTCAAGATGTTCACAAAGCTTCTCTTGACATATGACACTTGTAGAAACAAAATGGATGCCAAATCAAAGCAGAGCAAAAAATAAAAATAAAAATAAACGCAGACATCATTTTTCACTTATAACTGATCTGAGGCCAGGTAGCATATTGTTTGACACATTAATGTTTCTTGTGAGGGAAGTATGAGTTCCATTCAAAAAAGCCTCGTAAAAGCTTACCAAACAATAACACTAAAGTAACCTAAGTCCATCAAATAAAACTGTGGCGCATCAAGCATGGAATTAAACAAACAAAAAGAACAAAAAAAAAAGAAAAAAGAACAAACACACACACACACACACACACACACACACACACACACACACGTCACCCTCCCCTCAATCTAAGCCAGCAACCTACCAATGAGCAGGTGTGCTCATCTTACCCGTACGTATATATAGTTTATATAGTCATTTATATATGTGTAGTTTTCACTTTATGCTGACAAATAGCATCCTTTTCTAGAGAGCACCTTTTTCTATTGAAATCATCAATTGCATGCCTATCAATCATAAAAGTCCTTACCTATAGACTTCGAATAAAATGACACAGCCTGGCTCAACAACTAGCAAACAAGAGGATAATTGCACTTATGATTAATTGTCGGGTACTATAAAACAAGCGTCAGTTGAGGGTTATTTGGTGCAGACTGGGAAAAAGAAAAATACTGCAATGTTTTAAAAGCACCCCCATTTTGATCGTGTTAAACTCAAGTTTGAAACGACTTTTTTAAGACCAAACTGTGAATGGTCCTCGCGGTGCACCAGGCACAAGGCAAGCAGCAGGACCGGCCCTCCCCTCCTCTTCCTCCTCTTCCTCCTCCACAAGTCGGTTCAGACACACGCGAAACAAAGGCGCTACCGAGCTGCCTTTAGAGCACTTTCTGAAGACATTGAGGGTAGAGCTTGGCCACCACGCACTCAAAATGGCGGCCCAGGTCCCAGAGTCGGTCGGGCGTCTCGTAGACTTTGGTCCATACGTCGGCCTCCTCGTCGTACTGGTACAGGGAGTTTTTGCGGCTGGTGCGGAACACGTGCTCCTCCACCATGACCTGCGTGGCGCGGACAAACAGGTGCAGCTTTCCCTGCAGCAGCATGGCCTTGATGTAAGGACTGGTGGCCTGGTCGAAGGGCAGGTCCCTCCGGCGGACCCAGGCGTTCTGCTCGATGTCGTACACCTCCACGGTGAAGGTGCGCTGGTGGTTGCGGCAGATCCCGGCGATGTAGTAGATGCAGCTCTTGTGTAAGGCGGCCAGGCCCTGGCTCCGGGGGACAGTCATGGGGGGCAGGTGGCCCCAGTAGTCTTTGCGCGGGTCGAAAGAGAAGAAATACTCACCTGAGGGGGCAAAGAAAGAGAGAGGGAGTCGGGCTCCTCATAAATCTAGTCAAACTAGGCCGCTGAAATAATTATTATTATATATATATATATTTTTTTTTTTAAGTTCACCTACCTGACAGACATACGATATTAGTCTAGAAACTAACCTAAAATCACTTTTAAAATAGGCAGGCTATGTGAATGATGCGTAGAGGAAAAAGGGGACTGTGAAACCCGCAGCACCCGTTCCCCTCTCTCACTGACCCCAGGTCTGCCTCTAATGCCGTGGGCTCACCTTGGAGAATGTAGATGCGATCTTTATACTCCACGGCGCTGTGGAACTCCATGGCGATGGGCATGGGGCTGACGGCCGTCCAGCAGTTGTCGCGCATGTCGTAGCACTCCACCGACTTGAGGGCGTTCCGCCCATCCCCCTCGTAGACGCGGCCCCCCAGGGCGAACAGCTTGCCGCAGCAGTGCACCAGCCGGCAGCCGATCCTGGCGCGCAGCATGGGCGCCCGCAGCAGCCAGCGGTTCCCGGCGTGCTCGTACTGCCAGAAGTCGCTCTCGGCGCGGTGGTCGATGGACACCTCGCTGTTGCTGGGCCGGTAGCCCCCGGCGATGTAGATGTCGTTCTCCGAGGACACCAGGATGCCCACCTCGCGCAGGTCGTTGGGGGGCTTGCAGAGCTTGAAGACGCGGCCGGCGGTCGTGTCCAGGCAAGGCACCGTCTGCTTCTTCCCCGAGTGCTTGTGGGCGGCGTCGAAGCAGATGACCATCTCCGAGGCCGTCATGCCCAGGCGCTGGGGGCAGCCGTTGAGGCGCGCCACGGCCTCGGACGCCGGCGCCTCGGGCAGGGAGAGGGCCGAGGCCAGGGACGGCGGGATGCGGCTCAGGAAGCTCTCGTCCAGCAGGGGCAGGCGGACGCACTGGGAGAAGACGCGGGCCAGGTGGACCTCGCGGCGCGGCCGGTCGTGCTCCAGCCAGCGGACGATGCTCTCGAAGACGTGCTCCTCCTTCTCCACGTTCAGGTCGTCGTTGTTCAGGATGCTGACCAGCTGCTCCTCCGTCACCTGGAGGAACTCCTGCTCCCGGGACACGCACAGGAACTACCGGAGCAGACCGCACAGGAAACACACAGGGCTGTCATGAGACTGGCCAATAGTCCAGGACTTTAGAGCCGTCTTAACAGGCATTAACAGACAGACAGACAGACAGACAGACAGACAGACAGACAGACAGACAGACAGACAGACAGACAGACAGACAGACAGACAGACAGACAGACAGACAGACAGACAGACACACACACACACACACTTAGGGAAAGTAAGAGACAACTACAATACTTCTTTTACAGAGTGTAACAAATGATCGTCGAGGTAGTATAATGTGACACCACGGACGATGATACACTTTTTAGAGATGACAGCTAAGTTTCATTTATGTATGGTGTAGCCTACCTTCTCTCCAATGTGAAATGACACCACTGTTTCAATGTAAAAGCTATGTTAGTGTAATCTATGCTGTAGCCTACCTTCTTTCGGATATAGTCTTGGGAGCGCTCCCTAAGCTCCTGGTGGCCGTATGCATCTGCGAACATGTACACCCCAATGCAGTTCTGGGGGTCCAGGCGGCTGATCATGAACTGGGCGCACTGGTCCTGCAGGGACGGGATCTGGAAGATGCTGGCTGCAGTGAACAGGGCCTGGACGTTGGACTCGGACAGCGTGACCCGCGACGTGTAGGCGTAGTCCAGGACCAGGTGCATGGACTCTGACTCCACGCCCACGATCCGCACCTCGCGCTGGCTGCTTTCTGTAAGGCCACTGGTGAACATGGACCTGAACATGGGGGGGGGGGGGGGGGGGGCAACATAAAATGGAAGCACAGTGTGTTCTGATGAGATGTTTTCATTTTCTTGGCTGAACAGCCAGTCTAGTCAGATGTTTAAGAGGTTTGAGTGAATGGTGTACAACAGCTGTTAAAGTTATTATGTCGAGAGTCTTAGACTTTAAACCAAAGGGCATTTTAAAAACACATTCTGGGGGGAAAAAAGGCATTCAAGCTACAGGAATAAACCACTAAGACAACATTTTTGGGCAACAACTTTAATTACTTCCCTACTTTATTCTACGAGGTGTGCAATTTCCCCATTTAAAAAATGTGAGAACAGCATAATCTGCTTTAAAGTTCAAATCAAAACAACAACGCTATTCACATTCACATTTACCAACGGACCCACTTCTACAGCGTGTGTTGTGCAATTCGATTTCAACATCTATGCCTTTTCCAGGGAGCACACCTACCTAAAGTAGGGGCTGATGGCAGCAAGGACATTTCGGTGACAGGAGAATGTCTTGCCATGGTCCACTTCTACGACTATGTCTGTGAGCTGTGCTTCATCGTACAGGGCTTTGAGCTGCTGGAGGAGGCTGCAGGCATGGACAGCGTCGATCCCATTGTAGTTGCTGGTTGCAGGAGTCCCGTTCTGTACGTGTAACAGCTTTCCTACTTCTGAGAAGCAAACTAAAGATACAGAGGAAGATGGAGGAAAAGTATGGAGGCTTAGGTAAATGGTTAGGCTAAAACACATGATACAATGGAGAACAAGCAGTAGACCACTTCTAACGCATTTGAGCCGCAGGTAAAAAATAGTCGCCTCTTACAAAACAATACAAACTGGTAAGCCTTTCATTAAGATAACCAGTCAATGACAGAGTGTTTTGCTGGCTCTGGGGCTCACCAGGTCAGGTGATAACTCATTACAACAGACAGTTTAAAATATATACATATATAAATATATAGCAGTAGTGAAATATATTTCCTTGTAAAAGAATCACAAAATAATCCAAGTAGCTAAGTGTAAAGGCCGGCTGAGCTAACACGATGCATATGTTAGTTGTACCAAACCAGGTGTGAATGAAACACATGTTGGAAATTTGACACCATATAAGTAAAGTGTCCCTACGTTACATAGATGTTCTCTCAGTTACCCATATCATTACGCCAAGACAACCAATAATGTCTGTTTAGTGTATATTTAGTTAGCTTCTAAGCTACCAGTTCACTGAACAAAGACCTCGCTTTCTACAGCGAGGCTCTGCGTGGCTGAGCACGGTCCGGATTAAAACCTTGGCTGAATAGAGAACTCCAGGTGGCAACAATCAGCGACATTGCCAGGTTAGCCAAATGTATCTGGCATACTATCTGGCTAGAGAAGGCTACGTACTGAAACTAGTGAATTATAAAAACAATGTTCTTATCCACTTTTGAGATAAATTCAAGCTAACGGCAAATTCATTACACGAAATAGTAGTCTACCATATGTCGTTTACGTTTAAAGGAACAGTGACTAGTGTGTAACGCGCTAGCTAACCTCAGCAAACTAGTAAAACCACATTAGCCCCAAAGTCAAGACGATGAAAATAAATCAACAATTAGAAATACTATTTTACCGTCCTTATCATAATAATATTCTAGCGACAGCGAGTTAACCTACGGCATTCCCCAATCACTGATAGGAACTTAAGCTTGTTTACTGTGTCGTAAAGAATTGTTTACACAATCAGCTGTAGCTCGCTATCTAGCTTGCCGAGCTAATTAGTTAGCTAGCTACACTCAGCTAACCCACTTTTCGAGAGGATCAGCCTGGCTAGAACTGGACCTCAATAGGCAAGACAAATACATATCACTGATAATGAATTATGTCAGGTTGAAATAAAGTACTACGTCTACACAAATACAAAACCATAACTTTAAAATGCATCAAAATAGTTTGAATAATAAACAAAAACCATTCAGATTTTCTGCCTAACCTCCACTGGCAGCCATTCTCCCCAGTCTGTCTCAGGGCAGACCGAGAAACGTCATCACTACAGAGCCCCGGAAACAGGGAATAGCCAATCAACTGAGAGAGAAGAATGTCAAAGAACCAATACAATTGTCCTAGACTGAAATAGGAATATGATTATAGGGAATTATCATAAGGGCCAGTGAGTACAAGGCATAACAAACGAGTCAATTATTTATGTGTGATTGCGATCTACCATACGATAGGACAATATACAGTATACAATATGAGTTGGCCATGAGTGCCAGAACTTCTCCACAGAAAATCAACACGGTGAATTTTATTTTACATTGAAATAAATAAAGTACAACATTCACACTGATGCAAATATATACCACGACTGGATATAGTTATATAGACAGCAGTTGTATATCCTTGGCTTGGACATTCTACTCTCAGAAGCTCGCAGAGTTTTTACTACGCCCATCCAACCGCCTGGCCTCTCTGCTGGTATCAGCACAGCGCAGACTTGAAAGATTGCGTACCAATGTAGATTGATTAAAAAAAAAATGTAAAAGAAAAAGACTGAATTAAAATGGAATTGTAATCCACACAATCGATTTGACTTTCGTTGGTTCCTCCAAATTATTATTTTTTTTCACCCATGGCAAAATCTGTCAAACTGGAGCAGGTCTGAAATGACAGAAGAAAGAGAATTAATATGGTGTCTTTTATCTAATAACATACAGTATGTACTGTTAAGCCCTATGGACAAGAGCCCAATACATCGGAACGGATGTTTGAGTACTTTAGCCCCATTAAAGGCTATGGTGCTGAAAGGTAGAAAAACACAAATAGCTGCAATTGGTAAATAAACATGGGCACATGTTGACAGAGAGGATTGCAGGACACACCAGGTAGCCATCATTACTTTTTACTCCAAGAAAATGTTAGGAATATGTCAGAATGATGGTCATATTGCTGAGCGCAAAAGTAGACAGTGGTCTTGTATAATTTGCAGTAATAGACTAAACTAAATACTGATGTTATAAACTGCAGTGAAATGTACTCTCCAAACTTGGTAGTGATCTGCGTAGTGTGTGTGTGTGTGTGTGTGTGTGTGTGTGTGTGTGTGTGTGTGTGTGTGTGTGTGTGTGTACTACAGATATGCACCCACTGTGGAGGCCACGTTGGCTGTACAATGAATTCCTCCATCGCGCCTAAAAGGCATTTGCGAGACAGTTGGGAGAAAAGATTCTCCCACAGTCTCCTTGGCGGCAGGGAGAGAAATAGGGAAGGAGGCTGAGGGGGAACCCAAAGTAGCCCTGGTTTGGGCCACGATTGAATTGCAGAACAGAAGCAAAAAAAAAAAGAAGCAAAAAAAAAGGAATGAGATGAGAATGCGTATGGGAGAGAGAGGGAGGCGGGGGGTGTAATTGTATAGTTTAAATGTGTGTTTTTGTCAGAGATGGAGGTAATGGGTTATTACATGCCTCCAGGGACCTGTGGGAGAGTTAGCCAGCAGATGTTGTGAGGAGCTGCTGGCTAACTCTCTGCCACCTGGGCTGAAACGAATAGGAGCTCAATGGGAGGCTGCTGTAAATGCCCACCTGAGTTCCCGATTCATGTTTTAAAAGTGCTCCTCTTTAACCCTATCTGAGGAATAGGCAAAAAAGAAAAAGAAAATGGGACGGATGCTACACGGCCTTTTCACCCAGAAACCCACTCTTCTCAAACCCACAAATCCCTACTTTATTCTACCTGCTGCTGAGGTTTTCTATTAGCATAATAGTTTTGTGCAATACCTGTGCAAGGAAAATTGACTCATGTTGGCAATGTTTTATTGATAATAGGTAATAGGTCGGCCAATGTAAGCACTGATTGCTTTAGTTTGAAAATTATTGACATTATTGAATATTTTAAAAAGGAGACAAAGTGGGAGATTATTTGCCAAAATCTTCACTGTTAAATTCACTGCATTTAGGCTTATGCAAAACCCTTTGTCATAATTTCTTCGACAGCAAGTTCTGTTGAATATGCAAATGTGATCTTCCATCGGTTGGGTACAACTGTAGTGTGTTCTTTTCTGATGCTTTTTGTCTGAGGTTTAATCCAACAGGGAAATGAACCATTCATAATTTCACGGTTTGAGAGTAAATCCTTAATTTAGCAAAGATGTGACCCAGAAAATAAATATCCACCTCGTCATCTGTTAAATTTGTGTTCGAGATGTAGCTGACCTAATAGCAGTGAGTCAAAGCACACAGCTTCGCATTTAATTAGGGCTTTATGCTGAAGCCCAGCCACTCGACAGAGTCGAACATTTGGGGGACGCTTGTTCTAGCTAACCGTTCTGGCACCGTACGCCCTTCAGATTATAAAAAGCAAACAAATAAGGCTGCCGCCACCCACTGCGAGGTCAGGTCATTTGTTCCACTTGTCCGGCTGATGGATTTGGTTTTATAAAATTTGCCTTATTTTAGCCCCTCGCTAATTATTGATGAAAAAAAAATGCCACTGGCACGCACACACACATCCTCGTGCTGGCACACACAGACACCCAGCCCAACACACACACACACACACACACACGCACGCACGCACACACACACACACAAACACACACACACGTTGCACAATTTAACCTAAGCTTTCAGCCTCATTTTTTCCCTCTCCATCCAAGTCGTCCTCCATCGGTTGTCTTCACAGGCCTGTGGGTTCCTGCCATGGTTGAGCTCTCCCAGTATGAGGGGCCGAGCAGGCTGGGAGGCAAGAGACACCCAGCTGGGAGGTCTGGGCCCTCTAATAGCGGAATCGGATTAGAGGACTCCCCCGGCGTGTGGGCCGCGGTGCAGCCGTGTGTGAAAGCTCTGCCTGTCATCAATATTAAGGCAGCGGCACAGGGAGATCCATCAGCGAATCCGATTGCACACCGAGAATTCAGAGGTCCCGGTAGAACAACCCGGGATGGGCTTTTTCTTTTTTTTTCTTTATCTTTTTTTTTTCTTCATCTTCTTTCCTTTTACATTATTCCTGGCCCCAGGAGAGTATTCTCCATCATGTCAATGTAATGTAGCTCACAGAGGCAATCACACGGCCTCCACCGCCCCCAGGCCGCCTGCTCCGAGGAGAAACGCAACTTTAGCACTTAATCATCGCCACCATAGCCGCCATACCAGTCAATGGGATCGTTTTCCACACAATATGCCACCAGATCCTTCATTGTGGGCACACTGCTGTGTACCTGCCTGCTTGTCTGGGGGGCTTCTGCCCCCTTATTTCCCCCCCGACCGTATTTGAAGTGCGCCGGATGCAAAGACTGCACCCCAGACAGCCCTGTGTTCTTATTTGTAGAGCGTGTCCATGCGGAAAAAGACCCCAGCTGGATGTGATGTTACCAGGAGATACCCGCTAGCACATTTGGATTCCAGAATCCTATTGACGGAATGTTGAGAATGTGGTTGCAATCCAAAACCATTCTACTGTAGGTAAATACCATGGAGATGGGATGTCAATAGGCCCCGAACAAGAAGAGACGAAAACATAGTTCGGTTGTGTGTGTCAGTGTGTGCATGTTTGTCTGTCTTTGCGTGTTAATTTCTGCTTTGAATAAATATATACGTATACACATAAGCTCAGATATGCATGTGTGTGACAGAGAAAAAGAGGGACATACTTGTTTCTCTGTGTAGTGCTGTGTGTGTGTGTGTGTGTGTGTGTGTGTGTGTGTGTTTGTGTGTGTGTCGAGCGAGGTCATGAATAGCCGAGGTGTGTATTATCATGTGATTGATTGGCTGCACGCGTGGCTCCAGGGGAAGACACCTAGAGAGGTCAAACACGACTATTCCAAATAGACCTGTCTGAGTTGGCCTGAGGGAGGGCCGACCGGTTGGACAAGGGCAATACTTTCTGTACCCCAAGTGCCCTTGGTTTACTGTGCTTGTGCTGGACAAGCCCATGTTTTATTCACTGACCCAAGAAGGTGATAAATAGAGAGAGAGAGAGAGAGAGAGAGAGAGAGAGAGAGAGAGAGAGAGAGAGAGAGAGAGAGAGAGAGAGAGAGAGAGAGAGAGAGAGAGAGAGAGAGCGAGAGAGAGAGAGAGAGAGAGAGAGAGAGAAAGGAGGAGGGGTGGCTATCCACAAGCGTTAGCAAATGCAACCCTGATGCTAATCCAGTTTCATTCCCTTGGCCTGAAGCTAGTCCTCAGAATGGCATATTAGACAAAGGTGGGTTGGATCAAAGAATTAATCTGGTGGGCCACAGTTGTTTAAGAGGGGACTATTTATAAATGAAAATAATGAGGACTTTATGTTGCAGATGCGCTTGGTGAACGGTTGCTCTGGTGCACGTTTGGTCTGCATTTGGTGTGTTTCTGGTGCTTCTTGCTTTAGCATGTCACGGTGCTGCCTTTGTTCTCTCTTATTGTCTTTGATGGGAGCGGAAGAGTCACAGTGATTTGTTTTACTTGGTACTTTTTGTTTTGTGTATTTAAGGCCAAATGTGTACTCAACTTAATACAGAATGTGTTTCTCCCTTGTGAAAGGCATCATATATGTTTAGTCGCTAGGGCTTTCGAACATAATTTTGTTTTCAAATGTAAATATTAACCTCACTTAAACTTGTAGGTTTTCCATTGTGTCAAAATTATGGATAACCAAAGGCCATTATTCTATTTGCATTTCTAAGTACAGAATGTTTTTGCATCAGGTTTCTGTACAATAACCAGTAATAATGATAATGTGTCTGCCAACACATATTTA
>CM030173.1:41741036-41761036 GCA_017639675.1 Aplochiton taeniatus
GTGTTTTTGTGTGTGTGTGCACCTCACTCTCTCTCTCTCTCCATCTGTGTGTGTGTGTGTGTGTGTGTGTATGCACCTCTCTCTCTCTCTCTCTCCATCTGTGTGTGTGTGTGTGTGTGTGTGTGTGTGTATGTGTGTGTATGTCTGTGCGTGCACCTCTCTTTCTCTCTCCCCCTCTCTGTCTTTGCGTGTGTGCACCTAACTCTGCTTCTTTCACTCTCTCCACCTCTCTCTGCTTCTAGCTTGTTCTCTTCATTTCTTTCCCCATTCTCTCTCTCTCTCTCTCTCTCTCTCTCTCTCTCTCTCTCTCTCTCTCTCTCTCTCTCTGTCTCTCTCTCTTTCCCTCCTCTTCAGCCTAACAGCCCCTGACAGCTGGAGATGAAATATAAATTTCTATATCAAACACCTACACAAAGGAGCACTGACCTTTGATCAGCTGTGCGTTTGATGTTGTGACAGGGAATTTGCATGGGAGCGGGCCGAGGCGTTGGCACGGGGGCGCGGGGGCGCGGGGGCTAATGCCCGGCCCTGTCAGCCAGGCACAGAGGTCAGAGGGGGATGTCTAATCCTCCAGAGACCAGCGCTGCGGCAAAGCCTAGCCCGGGATGTTAAACAGCCTGAAAATAGCTGCGGGGAAATCTCGGCGTTGCATCAGAAACACCGATCCAGGCTTAACACGGTGACGGTAAAGGATGACCTGTTGGAGTGCTGGTGGACCACGGCTTGGGTCGAAGTCGTGGATACTGCACGTCAGAGCACAGGTAGGTGTAGCTATGGAGGGGTACTGCATGTCAGAGCACAGGTAGGTGTAGCTATGGAGGGGTACTGCATGTCAGGGCACAGGTAGGTGTGGCTATGGAGGGGTACTGCATGTCAGGGCACAGGTAGGTGTAGCTATGGAGGGGTACTGCATGTCAGGGCACAGGTAGGTGTAGCTATGGAGGGGTACTGCACGTCAGAGCACAGGTAGGTGTAGCTATGGAGGGGTACTGCATGTCAGAGCACAGGTAGGTGTAGCTATGGAGGGGTACTGCATGTCAGGGCACAGGTAGGTGTAGCTATGGAGGGGTACTGCATGTCAGGGCACAGGTAGGTGTAGCTATGGAGGGGTACTGCATGTCAGAGCACAGGTAGGTGTAGCTATGGAGGGGTACTGCATGTCAGAGCACAGGTAGGTATAGCAATGGAGGGGTACTGCATGTCAGAGCACAGGTAGGTGTAGCTATGGAGGGGTACTGCATGTCAGGGCACAGGTAGGTGTAGCTATGGAGGGGTACTGCATGTCAGGGCACAGGTAGGTGTGGCTATGGAGGGGTACTGCATGTCAGAGCACAGGTAGGTGTAGCTATGGAGGGGTACTGCATGTCAGGGCACAGGTAGGTGTAGCTATGGAGGGGTACTGCATGTCAGGGCACAGGTAGGTGTAGCTATGGAGGGGTACTGCACGTCAGAGCACAGGTAGGTGTAGCTATGGAGGGGTACTGCATGTCAGAGCACAGGTAGGTGTAGCTATGGAGGGGTACTGCATGTCAGGGCACAGGTAGGTGTGGCTATGGAGGGGTACTGCATGTCAGGGCACAGGTAGGTGTAGCTATGGAGGGGTACTGCATGTCAGGGCACAGGTAGGTGTAGCTATGGAGGGGTACTGCATGTCAGAGCACAGGTAGGTGTAGCTATGGAGGGGTACTGCATGTCAGAGCACAGGTAGGTATAGCAATGGAGGGGTACTGCATGTCAGAGCACAGGTAGGTGTAGCTATGGAGGGGTACTGCATGTCAGGGCACAGGTAGGTGTAGCTATGGAGGGGTACTGCATGTGACACATGTCAGGGCACAGGTAGGTGTGGCTATGGAGGGGTACTGCATGTCAGAGCACAGGTAGGTGTAGCTATGGAGGGGTACTGCATGTCAGGGCACAGGTAGGTGTAGCTATGGAGGGGTACTGCATGTCAGGGCACAGGTAGGTGTAGCTATGGAGGGGTACTGCACGTCAGAGCACAGGTAGGTGTAGCTATGGAGGGGTACTGCATGTCAGAGCACAGGTAGGTGTAGCTATGGAGGGGTACTGCATGTCAGGGCACAGGTAGGTGTAGCTATGGAGGGGTTAGAGTCCTTGTAAAGCATGCTCAAGGTACAGACTAAACGGTGGTGGATCTTTTAGTTCACACATTTGATTTGAAATTGACTTATTTCTTCAAAATTCCCGTTTCGCACTGCTTTGTATCGCCAATACCTTATAGTGAGAGGACTAGCCGAGGGAGCTATACGTTATTTGTTTGAACAAAAAGTATGTCCCCAAATTCAGTTGAACAAATAAGGCAGTGCATCCCTTTATTATGGGGTTATTAATGAACATACGCTGTATTACAATTGAATACTAGTCCTCCTGCCCACTCAACGAATGTTCCTACGGCGTCAGGCTTACGTAGGGTTGGTGTAGCTGAGGACATATGGCGGCCCGATCCCAAACCCAGTCTATTGATCTCTGGAGTGGCCAACCAGTGAGGTGGCTGGGAGCCTGGTTAATTATTCAGGCTGGCATGTCATTTTTCATGGCGACTCCTGTATGAGAACCCCAAAATAAACCTGTCACTCCCACTGACCATCTTTCATCTGGCCGTCAGCTGCCCAGCTCATTAGTCACACACCACACACACACACACACACACAGAATCACGCACACACACACACACACACAGAATCACACACACACGCACGCACGCACGCGCGCGCACGCACGCACACACACACACACACACACACACACACACACACACAGAATCACACACACACACACAGAAAAAAACACGCACACACACACACACACACAGAAAAACACACACACACATACACACAGACAATCACACACACACACACACACACACACACTCAGAAAAACACACAGATGCACACACACACACACACACACACACAGAAAAACACACCACACACACGCACACGCAGACAATCACGCACACACACACCCAACACACACACACACACACACACACAAACACACAGAAAAACACTCACAACCCCGAAAAAAAACACACACACACACATACACAGAAAACACAAACACACACATACACACACGTGAACCCAGACACACAGACAAACACACAAACAGAAAAGCACACTCACGTGTCAAGAAATGACATGGATTGTAAGCACAAATACACATTCACATATTGTGCATCAGCGATTTCGGTGTATATAGTAAATTGACATTTGCACTCAATTGCACAAGGTAATAAACAGAAGCATACACACACACAAATACACACAACCACGTTTAACAGCCATGGTTGGCACACACCGTGCTGTTTGTCGGACAGTCATTTGATCTGATTTCAGGCGATATCGTCTTCCCTTTCATTTCTGTATCAATATTTCAGTTTGGCTCTGGTTTCAAAGGGTTGGGGCCTTGTTCTCCGTCCATATTGCGGAGAGTTTGGAAACAAGTTAAGGGGTTTTTCATTCGATTAAGCAAATTAGTTTGATAACCAAGGTTTATTAAGAGATAGATTTTAGAAAAGCTTAATAGCCCAGGAACTTGGTGATACAAGTTATGTCAGAACACTGCCAGTAGTTTATTTATAACAGACCATTGAATAACTGTATTGCACCACATTCCACAGCTATTTAACTTTAGGTAGTAGTAATTTGTTTAGTCTCCGTTGAGTGTTTAGCTTACAGTGTGAGTGCATTTCGTCAATGACACAGCAAACACCAAGCGCTTGTTACACTATACAGTAGCCAACCTATACAGTGTCGTCATCAAGGAGGCTTTGACACGTTCACGGTCACCGCTAACGGCCTCGCATCAAACTTCAGCCACTGCAGTTCAAATGTAAACTCATACGATCTTTTAGTGACTCAACTATTCTCGAACAGAAATGACTTGACAGCTAATGCGGTTGTTTTACAGCCTGCGACACTTTCGAAATGAAATGCAGTCGTTTTCTCGCCATTGAAATATAGCAATCATTTTCCTCCGGACAGATACTCGCTCACAATAAATCAAGCAATGCGAAAACTCATAAAAAAGTTGTCTGCTTCACAGTACTCTCTCACTGGGCCATAAAAATAGGCCAAATATGGTCACATAACAGATTGCGCATTACCTCATGCCATATCTTCTGACAGAAGTGAGGTAATTGTTGAGCCTCGCGGTCCTGGTTATTAAGACTCTGGAGTTCGCTCACCGTGATCAATATTTTTGTTCCCCATAATTATCTCACCATTAGGCTACACTAATTAATCACGCTGTCAAGGCTCGTTTCCACTTTCGTTCGCTACTGGCCACTGGAAGGGTCAGGTGGGGTGATCAAAGGGAGAAAGAGGAGAGGAGAGCTAATCTGATTAATATGTTGTCTCTTCGTCCACAGAAGGCTGCCATTCCGCATTGTGTGGGGATGACAAAACTATTCCGTCACCCCGAGAGAGACTCCGTGGAGTGGGAGACGAACGAGGGCCTCAGCAAAGCAATCGATCAGTTTCCTCTGACTATACATAATTAGAGGCATATCCTCGTGCACCCCATCTTCTGCATGGGTAGCATGCTGCTGGATGCGTCAAGCTTGAGAACCTGAGTGAAAGCTCCGAGCTTTGTGCCCTTGGGTAAAGTTATTTAAAGCGGAGTCAGTTGGAACTGTCTTTTGATTGCATTTAAAGCGGAGATGAATGTTCTAAATGGCGATCTATAAGGGTAAACGGCATCTTGAAAAAATCCTACGTTAATAAAAAAAAAAGGCTTTTTTGCAGCTGGCTGATTGCAATGGTAAGCTATTGCCAAACGTGCCCGCCCATGCAGTCTGTACCCTCTCGTGTACACTAACATTGAATATTGATCTTTTTTATTTTGCCCCCTATAGCTCCAACAAAGACAGAGTGCGCATCGCCAAAATCAAATCCAGAATCGTGTGTGAGAGTTCTTATCGTCCAGCAAACCTACCTAGGAGAGTGGGACGAGCCGCAAAGCTCTCAAACTGATCAAACAGCTGTTACAGAGCCCCCTGTCCCAAACTCCGCCCCCTAATGTACTGTCAATGGCTGTGCTTTTCCTTGCACTAAACTAGCCTCGCGATGCCAGACTCAGATCGTTGCGCTGTGGCATTTTAATTCTGCCAGTGCCCATGCAAGTCTCACTTGAAAAACGAAGTTTTTATTCTCATTGTGATCTTGTTACATGTTTGATTATTAATAATTAAGTTATATTCTGCTAAACTTTGAAGTGGCTGTCATAGGGTAACAGCTATGTGGTTAACCTAGCTCTATTTGCTCACACTTGTTTTCCAAGTGAGACCTGGGGACAAACTCAATAGATTTCTCATGGTGCCCAACTCTGTGGGCTAACAATTTCAGAAGTAACATATGTCTGTTTTACTCATGAGAAATGTTAAGCTCTTATAGGAAAGGCGTAATTCATATTTGTATACAATAAACAGGCCTATGAGGAGACAGATTTGCAGTTTGGGTGTTCAAAAATCTTTGACAGTCGGTGTTGGAAGAAGTTCGACTTCGTGGAGCAATAAATCACATTCAAGTAATGGCACATTGATGCCACCTGCTGGCCTCAATTTCAGTTCGATAAAGTACCACAACGAGAGAAAGCCTCTTTTTAATTTCTTATGAGTTAGCAACACACATGCACGTTCTTACACATGCTTCGACTTGAGATATGGCATTCCAAATCTAATCAATATTTTCATAATTATACCCACTGCTGCAATTATTAAATAATAATAATTCAAATTCGAATGATAATTCAACATTAATATTGATTGTTGTCTTCTTGTTATGCAAATAGGCTACAGTTCAATGTTTGAGACTCTGTATTCCTTGGGTGACAATGACATGCGCTGGTCCATTACAAGTTTTCAAATGAACATATTGTTGTAAGTACAGACGTTACACGTATACATATGGATACACTCTGAACTCTCGAAAATCACGGAGAGGGGAGGGGGAAACAAAAGCCCTTTTAACTGGTATAAGTGGTTTAGCATGTAAGAGAGGGGGGGGGGGGGGGGTGGGGGGAGAGCAGAGAGGCTTGCGCCCTGAGCCCGGACGAATGCAGCTTTGGCCAGGCCGAACACAGAGCACTTTCACGCCTCAGTTGCAGAGAAGTCGTCTGGGTAACTGAGGCCTAATAAAGAGACTGGGAGAAAATGATTTTCTCCTCTTTTACTGAGACTGTAAACACACAAACCTGGCGCTGCCTTGAGGGTGTGTGTGCACACAGAGCATTATACAAGGCCATATGGTAGAAGGCAAGGGCTACACTAGGTCTGACCACTTCAACAGAAAACACATGGATCTCTGACAGCAAGCAACACTGAAACATGAAACGTTCCCACATTAGCATGACAACGGTTTGCATAGGTAACTATAGCCTAAGCAATTTTGTTAAAGCTTTTTCTTTTTTTTGTATAATACGTTTGACAGAACAAAATTATGTATTTATTTATTTAAAATGTAATATATTATTTTAATAAACATTTTATTATATTATACATAGTATTTATTTATTGCATAGGGTCAACAGTGTATATATATATATATATAAATATATACTGTATACATATATGCTGTATATATGGTGCAAGTTCCCCGCTAGGGGGCAAACTTTCTCCATTAATTTAAAAGGCCCTACAAGAAGTCAAGCCACTCCGTTATAGATTACTTTACGAATTAGGAGAAAGAAGCAGCGCAGAGGCATATATCAAAGGGCGTATGCGTAGCTCAAGCCTATTCAAGCAATACGTGTACTGTAGAACTCAATTGACGCTACCAAAGGAGAATCTGAATATTTCATAGGTAAACCATGCCTTTCCCTTCACAACGGGTTCAATGTTCCGCCCAAATGGGAGCGAAACCTTCGAAGTCTCATCCTTTTCCATCGACCGTATTTTCCGTAAGATGGTTGCAGCAGACAGCGAATAAAGGGGGGATTTGTGAGTGACCCCTGCAGCTACTCAACTCGACGTTGGAGATGGTACGGGAAATATCACCCAATGACCCTCAGGCACTCCAAAAAATCCCTCCCAAAACAGGCCTGCTTGACTCACTGACTCCCGCCTGTCCTCCCTCCCTCGCTCACTAGAGGAATATTGCTAAACGGGTAACCGGGCCCCACTCCCTCCCTCACGAGCTTGTCATCGCAGCTTATTTCCCTCAAGGTAATTAAACGTTGCGCGCGGGACACTGTGTTTAACATCAACTCAACATTACCCTGTTGTACTCTCCTTAGTTCAGCGCTTGCTCAATTTAGGCATGATATACCATGGATTCAAAGAACAGAACACAGGCAATAACTTTTCAATCCAAACGGTGGGATTAAATGAAGATTAAATGAAGAGATGATTGCGAAGTCGTCTGTGCGCAGGGAGCTCTTGGTGTCGGTGTCCCTACCGCGTCTGTCAGCGCTCGCTCGTATCAGCCATTCGCTCTCACTCACTGCTGTTACCCTAATAAGAAAAACATTAGTCTTGCAGATTATTAAATTGAGTAGGCTATTTACTTTTAACAGGTAATGGAGAGAGATTGAGTATCAGAACTTTCAAAGGACCAAGCCATTTCATTCTTATATTTTGTAGTGGTAGGTAGACATTGCACTCTAAAATCTGCTGGGTTGAAAATGACCCACATTGGGTTGTTTTGGCAACCTAGTGCAGGTTAATTATTGGACCACCAATGCACTACTTGGACCCAGCATAGGGTTAGACTCACAACCTGGTTTATTTATAACCATATTGTTGGGTTTCTATAGTAGTCAATTAGTTATAGCTATTGGTTAAATCTAATAAAACTCGATTTTTTTTTGTTCAATTTAAATCCATGTTATTTAAAAAGAAAACGCAGACAACCCCCATTAAAAAAAAACAATATTTATTGACTGTATGATTGACAGTCACATAAACATAAATGTAATATGGTAAACTACCAGACTCAAGAACACACTTCCAGCTATACGAATTTGCGATCGTAATCAACGGCCAAAAATCGATGAAATACAAATTGACAGTTCCGACTTCTTTTGACAGAATGTGTTGGCTCAGGTTGCACAGATCAACGCTCATCATCCATCACAAATGATCAAATGTGAAATGAAAGACAATGCACTTAACCCTCATCCTGCAGACCCCAGAGGAATACCTTTTGTCATATCTCTCAGAGGCTTAATTCCATCTTCCCAATTTGCCATGTCTTTGTCGATCATTTTGTTCCTATTGACGTCATTTCATTGTTTTCTCTTTCTGTTTTAATTTGTGCTTTTAAAAAACACTAATGTATAGGGGTCCCAGGGGACCCCAGTCAAGCATCAAATTCCACCCATCCAGTTTTAATAGACAAAACAATTAGATTAGATTAGACACTGGTTACATAGCTAAGAATGTTTTGATAAGAAATAACATTAACATTTTTCTATGTTGATTGTTTCTTACAGTAGTGTATTCTTGAGGTCCCCAGGAACCCCATTCTGTAGTCCTTGTATGTAAAATATGATGACTTGATGGCAACATAACCCTACATTTTGATGACAGTACACTACTTACGCTATATCAAATCTGGTCACCTGCCTCAAAGCTCGGTGAGTGGGCAGGTGTACCAGTTGACGTGATGAAACTAGCAATTTGGGCTACGATGATCAAACACGCATGTGTTACAGCAAGCAGCCCAAAAATATGTTAAAGCAACTCAGGACGCTGACCTAGCAGGTCTGACCCAGCATTTGGATTGTCACAACAACCCAGTATTTTTTTACAGTATTTGTTATAACTGATAACAAGTTTAAAGAACAAAGAACATTTTAATTTAAATTATCTTTATCTGATACCTTAAAAGTAAGTCATTTCAACCACTTGTTACAGTTATATTATTTGGATATTAGTTTTAAACTGTGACTAAAATTTCTCAAGGGACTTAGCTCTTTTTAGACTCTTTCAGACTCTCTTACTTTTAAAGTGAAGAGATGCAGTGGTCCAAGCTTAATGGTTATTGACTGGGTCTACAGCAAAGGCTGGCAGCCGAGTGGTTGACAGGTGGAAACCAAATTCCTCTGATTGTCTCTGCCACTTGTGTGTCCCTAACACTGTACAGCAGGGCCCTTTGAGTGTGGCAAGAAACAGCCCCCCCCCCCCCCCCCCCTCTCTCTCTCTCTCTCTCTCTCTCTCTCTCTCTCTCTCTCTCTCTCTCTCTGTTTGTTGTACCCCTTTCTGTTCTTTCTTTGGTTTCTCCCTCTCTCTGCCCCCTGTAACAGAGTCGGTTTTCTTCTTCTTGGTTGCCCAGTGACTTGTGTTCTTTGTGAGTTTCTACACAGAGGCTTTTTGTAAATAGTTTGTTTGGCTGGTTAGAGTGGCTTACTAGTCTTTTTGAAAGGGAGCAACTGCAGCAGAGTGCAATGAAGTGCTTTTTGAATCTCCCTCTCTCACTCTCTCACTCTCTCTCTCTCTCTCTCTCACTCTCTCTCCCTCTCTCTCTCTCTCTCTCTCTCTCTCTCTCTCTCTCTCTCTCTCTCTCTGTCTCTCTGTCTCTCTCTCCAGTACAGTTTTCCACGCTTCCTTCTCCCTGCCGCTACCCCCTCTGTCTATCTGTCTGTATCTCTCTCGTTCGCTCCCCTTTACGCAACCCTCTTTGTCCCCAACCGATATCAGATCCCTCCACTTCCCATATCGAATAGTGTCAGAACCTTTCCTCTGCTGTGCTGGTGTCCAAGCCTTTTGGCATCGTACTGTTAGTGGCCTACTAGAGGTACATCTGATTGCACACATCTGTATGGTTGTCTGCGTTCAGCGATGTCTTTTTGGGCGGACGCAGCGCCAAACGCCATAGGTGGCACCTGGAGTGTGAGCTACATCTACTGCCACTACAATGTTGAAGAGGCAACCCAGTCACTCACACTCACATGCACATGCATACACACATGCTAGTACACTTGTGTTCACATGTGCTACTTCACAGTATGCCAATGTGGCATGCCCGATGAAATATATAAACTCATAAGTGCAAATAAGGCTCGCTGGGTCTCACTGCACAGCATGAGATTCTGCGTCTTTTTGTGTGGTGTGTTATTGAATGTTTTAATTTGCCACTCAAGCTCAGTCTAAATGATTCATTTGCAACGGCTCCTAAGCGTTTGTTCTGCATGGTGATCCGTCTGGAGTGCATGCAACCAACTGATGGCAAGCAAACAACCTCGAGATGGTTTGGCAAACGAAAAACAGCCCGCGGTTAAAACAGACGAGCTTTAACGCTGCATTTTCCAAACGATAGTAATCATGCGCATTGTTGACTTTTTGCAGCATAACTTGTTCATTCATTGGAACACACGCCAGAGGTGCAGCGGCCCCGCTTGACATTTCCTCAAAACCGAGCACAGTAAGTACGCTCTGGAACATGCACACAGCGACGTGAGACGCACTTAAAACGTCAAACGACGTGGAGCGTTTGTGAAGATGGGAGATAAGAAGTGGAAGTTGTAAGCTGGCACAGTTTCTGTCACTCCACGCTGTAGGGCTTGTGGAGGATGACGCTGGTCAGCGCCCCTATCACTGTCTACCAGTAGAAGTAGAATATCTAATTATACTGACAGTGTGTATCCAGCCTGAGGGAGAGGCACCAAAGATGCCTCAGCGCTGGATAAAATGGAACCAACCGACAACCCCCCCCCAAACAATTTAAATAAACAGATAGAGCCAATGCCATTCTGTTTTCTTTTCAATGTCTTCCTGTTTTAAAACGATTCATTTCATTCTGTTGTATAATCAGTTTAAAACAGCGCTTACATTTTGGAATGGAAAGTTCAGATAGCTTTGGAGCTAGTCATAGCCTACAGTTCAGTTGTTTGACTCGGACGGAATGTTTTTTACTCGTCCCAAACGCCATGCTAGTTAACACATGGTTGTTTGTTGTGCTCGAGGAAATAGAGAATGGGGTAGGATAAAGCAGTGAGGTGAGAGCAAAGGAAGCCACCATGCCCCCTTTTGAGATGGACAGGCCCCTATTATCCCTCCCTCTCCTTCGAGTGGGGGCCCATAATTGGGCCTTTGTGCAGTGTGTGAATTCTTCGCCTGCACACACTTTCCCAGACTGTGTCCGTCCACCAAACAGATGGGGTCTGTGTGAGCGGAAGAAGGCAAACACATGCACGAGTGCAGGCAAGCTCTTAACCCATACCACACAACCCACACATTGTTTTGGGCAGTAATAGATTCCAAGTAATCTGTTTTGCTAAAGTGAATTATTAATAATTAGCTCAGTGCTACTACTCGATGCAACAATATTACTGTTAGATTCGATTTTGGTGTACAATTTTAGTGATGTTATTAAGAATACTTTTTTTCTGAGTTATAGAATACTGAAAAATATTGAGATGACCCAAAGTAAGACAAAAGTAAACAAAAAGTGATCGAATTCAATAACACATTAGCAGGTAATGCTTTGCTATTTCAAACTTTTGTCCTGTACTGATGTCTTTCCACACAACACACTACCCCCTACCCCCAACACACACACACACACACACACACACACACACACACAGTTAGTCTCTCCATGGGACATGTCCTGTCACCCACGGTAGGGCCTAATCATGGCCCATTCATAGATGAAGAGCCTGAGCAAGGCTGTGTGCCGCTGCCCGGAGATCCTGTCCCATGGAACCGCTGGCCTCTCTTGAAGGAACTAGCACAAGAAATGTTTTTGTAGCTGCTCCATTTGAAGTCACTGACTAAGAAGGCATCATTTTTGGAAGAAAAAAAAAAGAGGAAAAGAGAAAGGCGATGTGTAAAAAGGTCTTTTGTTTCGCCTGCCCGTCTTTGTTTGAAGAGGTGGCAAATAGCATAGTTTGGTATGAAACAATATTGCCCAGGCAACCAGAGTTTGTAACTGTCAGTTGGTTCTTTGGGCCTTGCAGCTGCGTGGTCCCTCCTTTGAAAGAGCAGGGCTGTGATCATTGGGGATTATAATGGCTGAGAAACTGTGAGCTCTCCAACCTCCTCTCTTTGTAAAAAGTATGAGGAAGTCTGCTGCCAGCCTCACAACCTGTTTATCCCATTTTCTCTCTCTCTCTCTCCCTCTCTTTCTCTCCGTCTTCAGTCTCTCTCTCTCTCTCTCTCTCTCTCTCTCTCTCTCTCTCTCTCTCTCTCTCTCTTTCTCTGTTGTGTCTCCCCATCAGTCACTCATGCAGCTCACTCCATTCAGTTTTTCCTTTCACACCACACTCCTTCAGCTTGTTTCATTCACTCACTCACTTTCTCACCACTACCCTCAGTTAGGAACCAACTCTGTCAACTCTTCTCTGCATTCTCCATTGACTCCTGTCTTTCAATTGTACTCTCTCTCTCTTTCCCGCTCTCTCTATTTCTTTCTCTCTCTGTCTCTCTGTCTCTCTCTCTCTCTCACTCTCTCTCTCTCTATCTCTCTCTCTCTCTTTCCTGTTCTCTCTTTTTCTTTCTTTCTCTCTTCATGTCTGGTGGGTGAGGTATAACTGAATGTCCTGAGGCCGATTTGCTCCAGGAGACAGCCTCTTGTTGAGTTGTCTTGCCCTGATTCATTTTGACACTCCTATCCATCAGCAACATTACTCAGTGATATCAATCTCCTGATCAAGGGGGAGATCTCTTTACACCTAAGGTGCAGCAATACTACCATATCTTTGCATTGGTAGATTTGTAAATGAAATAACTTTTCCTGTAAACCTTTCAAATAAATATGTTTCTCTAATTTTGTTTAATCTTTTTAAATACATTTTTTTTTTTTACCGTATTTGGCTTAATTTTATTTATTTTATTTTACATTTATGTTCAATCTGCAATGATTTGCATTATAAAGAGTCAGCTTTGAAAGGTCTAAAAGAAAACATTGGTGTCCCGCTCTTCTTAAGCCCAGCAGGGTCAATGCTGGACAGCGTGATGGATCCCAACAGGAGTTTCGCCCAAATCAATAGTCATGCCTCCCTCGCTGATGGAATGCGCAGGCTGGAACATCTGCTGCCAGACCCCTATTCCAGCCCCCCCCCCCCCCCCCCCCCAACAGGTGCTGTGGAACGTCATGTCGTGAGAACACGGAACCTTCTAGAAGCGGGCATGGCCAGGTGCGCTCTACAGCCATGTCCAGCTGTGGGGGGGGGGGGGGGGGGGTCGGACCAAGCAGGAGTGTGTAAGCCCGAACCCAGAGCCAGAACCCGGGGAGCAGGGGATCAGCTCACCCACACAGGCCCACCCTGGCTGATGAGGAGAAGGTTAATTCCGTTTGACTCCCATAAACTATCTTTGGTCACAACAGAGTTGACGTAAAATGGCAGCATAGGATAACGTTAGTAAAAAAAAGAGAATTTAAGCACAGAAAAATAACGATTTGACAGCTATGTGAAATGTGGAAGTAATTAGTATGTAAAATTTGAGAATACCTTAACATTACACATTGGTAAATGATGCTTTATTTTAGAGATAACTTGATGTGAAATGTTACTAACCTGTATTTACATGTAGGGACATGTTGTTATTGAATTTAAAAAGAAAAATTGTGTCATATTGCAGGGATGATATTCAAACATTGTTTATTTAAAGCATTTTAATTTGGTATACAAAAGAAATCATCAAAATGATGTGTCTTGGCACAGGTATCTAAATTGTTCTTTTATAATATGCAAACATCAGAAATCACTAACTGTTTGTCACAGCCTAATTAAATAGTATATTGGAGCTATAAAATATGACATGTCATTTAAAAATGTCCTCGGTATGTAAATATTAAATTAGTCAGTGAAATTGGTCTCTGCAGGGTTGTCAGCACAGTTGGAGGAAATGTACAGAGGGAAAGCTATTCAGAGGAAAAATAACTGAGGCAACACTCCTGGCAGACATGTTTGTTTTTCCCATTTTGTCCGTGTTGACATAGCTGTTCCCCACTCCGGCCTGTCCTGTCCTTTCACAAACACACCGGGGCCAGGTGCATGTTGGGAGAACACAACAGCCAGCCTACCGTGTTCCTGCAGGCCTTCGCCACGGCAACGGGCCCGGAGGAATTGATGATTTTCACTGCGTCTTCCTGTGGGAGTGGAGAGAGTGACAAGGTGTGTCAACGTGAACAAAGAGACGGTTACACAGAACCCGAGAATACAGACTGGGAGCTTGTCTGGGACCGGAGTTTTCTGGAATGAGTAACGGCTAGGAAAGAGGTTCCCCAGCTGTGGGGATTTTCACAGATCACAGACAATTCCTTTTTTCCCAAATCTGGGAATGGTAACATGCTGAGCAAATCTTCTTTGTTAATTTGGGATTTGGTGCCAGAAATGTGGTGTGATATTTCACTGAGAGGGGAGAACTGTAAAAAGCCAGCTGTTGGATGAATGCTTCAAGGTCCAGCTGGTAAATGTGTGTGTGGGTGTATGTATGTGTGCATGTGTCTGTGTGCGCACTTGCATGCACGTGTGTGTGTGTGTGTGTGTGTGTGTTTGTGTGTGTGTGTGTGTGTGTGTGTGTGTGTGTGTGTGTGTGTGTGTGTGTAAGAGAGAGAGAGAAAGAGGGAGAGTTGCGTACGTGCCATGAATTACATATGCTGTGTAGGCTACAATATACGTCTGATTCTAAAACTCTGTGCTGTATCACTGAACCTGATTCTAAAACTCTGTCCTGTATCACTGAACCTGATTCTAAAACTCTGTCCTGTATCACTGAACCTGATTCTAAAACTCTGTCCTGTATCACTGAACCTGATTCTAAAACTCTGTCCTGTATCACTGAACCTGATTCTAAAACTCTGTCCTGTATCACTGAACCTGATTCTAAAACTCTGTCCTGTATCACTGAACCTGATTCTAAAACTCTGTCCTGTATAACTGAACCTGATTCTGAAACTCTGTGCTGTATCACTGAACCTGATTCTCAAACTCTGTCCTGTATAACTGAACCTGATTCTAAAACTCTGTCCTGTATAACTGAACCTGATTCTAAAACTCTGTCCTGTATAACAGAACCTGATTCTAAAACTCTGTCCTGTATCAATGAACCTGATTCTAAAACTCTGTCCTGTATCACTGAATCTGATTTTCTGGTGAAATTCTTCATCAAACAAATTCCTCTGTGTGAGATGACTAACTTGACATTTAAATGCAGCACAAACCATGTGACTTCCTACATCAATACTCATGTATTCCCTCCAAATAATCTATTCCTAATCTGTTCCATTCACACACTGTGCTTATGTTATTTGCTCTGCCCTTACTAATAAGCCTTTGAAGGTTGATAGTAGACTGGCAAAGGAACACACACACACACACACACACACACACACACAAACAGCCTTGACCAATGTGACTCCAGCATGAGTGGGAAGGAGGGATAGGTTTGGGCAGAGTAGGGGGAGAAGGAGCGGGGGGTATCTGATCCTGTCCCCTAAGCCTGCTGGTGTAGAGTGTAACAAGCTGGACCCTGCCTCTCCTCCTCTCTCCCCTCCCCTCCCCTCCCCTCTCCTCTCTGCTCTCCTACTCCCCCCCCCCCCCCGGCTCCTCTCTCCTGGGTCAGGCATGGGATACGACCACAGCCTGTCCGAGCCACCTTGCTCCCCTCTGCTTATCAGATCAGACGTCCACTCACCCCGATTTGCAATTCTAATGAAAATCAGACACCTGCGCTGCCAACCATCGCCCCTCTCCACCACAACAGAGAGTGAGAGAATGGAAGGGGGGGTGGGAAGAGAGAGGGCAGAGTGAGGGGGGAGAGAACCCCTATCAGGACAGGGTATTGGGTTTCGGTTGGCCTGCTAGATTGGATTGTCGGATGGCCGGGTAGGGGAAGAAAGGCTCTCTTTCATGGAGGGGCGGGTGTATGGGGGGGGGGGGGACAGGGGGACAGAGGTCTTCTCACATAGTGAAAGGATCGGGAGACGATCCGGGCTGTGAGCGGCAGGGGGGACCTGATCACCCCCGTGGGGGGGCCTGACATCGGGGCGATCCAAGCCCCCCCCTGCCAGCCCCCCCGTCCAGGGGCCCCTGGATGGAGGTTGGCCTGGTTGTCTACGGGGCTTGTACAGTGATAGGCATCAAGTGGCTCGATGAGAGCTGGACTCCAGTCCAGTCTGACCTGGAGCTCACCTTGGAGTGTTAGAACACAGACTAACACGATAAGTTAACCGTGACGTAAAGCGTCTAAGTCAGCGACCGTATCAAACGTTTGCGTCATCACACAGATGCTACGTTCCATGCATTCAAAAACACAAGAGAAATGAAATGTAGAAAAAAAAAAAAGAACAGATAAAAACTGTTGCACTCCATTCTGTCATTCAAGACAAGATGGTCGATATGAACCCAACTTTCCTCCATGTCCTTCTATCATTACACTCAATCAGCACTGTTCTCTCTCTCTCTCTCTCTCTCTCTCTCTCTCTCTCTCTCTCTCTCTCTCTCTCTCTCTCTCTCTCTCTCTCTCTCTCTCCCTCTACCCTTCTTTCTCTCTCCCCCTTTCTCTCTCTCTCCCTCTCTTTCTCTGTTTCTCTCTCTCTTTCCCTCTCCATCCCCCTCTCTGTCTATGTGTTCCTGGTCTGCCCACCGCAGGGCCACTTCCCCTGCACGTACAGGCACCTGGACAAAGCAGCTCCAACCCAGGTGTCGGGAGATGATCCCCATCGGGCTGAGCCCCCCCCCCCCCCCGGCTGGTATTCAGGCCACGGACAAAGCACAGGAGGCCCCTGGTCGTTCTCACAGCCTTTAGCCCTGGCTGTGAAAAGGAGGATCCTGTCCAATGGAAATAGGTTATGTGAGAAAATACCGGAATCTGGGAACAAGTTGTCAAATATTTATTTTTACATTTATTTTTTAACTGGACAGGACAAAAACTCCATTGCTGAATACATCTTCAACTTACTAAGACCATACTGTTTTTTCATAAGACACATCTTCATTACTTAAAGTTAAGCTTTGTCCATATAATAATACTTTTATTTGTATACAAATATCATTTGTTACATAATAATCCTTTCATTTGTATATAAGTACTACTATATATTCTATGTATTCTGAACCATGTAACAAAGTGCTTTCACAACAAACACAATGTTGGTGTAAGAGTGGAAATGGCTATTTCCTGTGACAAAAGATCCTGCACACCTGGCCTCTTGATGTTCCCCCATACTAACAGGACAAAGCAACCACAGAGAAAGCTTCAATGGCCTCCACCCCTTCCTCCTCTCAGCAGCCCCCTGGACCCCTCCAACCCCCCCCCCCCCAAGCCTCCTGAAGTGCACACAGGGAAATGTGTTTGACACGTGTGGGCCGCGGGTCGGAAAAACAACACACAAAAACACGCACCTGCCCCCCCCACACACACACACGCACACACACATAACCCCCCCCCCCCCCCAATACAGCCAGTCCTCCTCCTCTCCAGGCAGCCCCTTGGGCAGGCCAAGCGGGGAGTGTCAGGTCCTAATCCAGACGGACGAGGGCGGCGGTAGTGTCACCCACGTTCAGAGGGTGGCTGGCACACGTGGCCCGCCCTTTGGCGCGGGGCGCGGGCAGGACAGGCGGTAGGACGGGTCGACCCGCGGGCCTCGGTGGCAGGTGCCGTGACGGATGGAGAGCCGCAAGCCAAACCAAACAAAGAGAGGCTGGGCAGGGAAGGGTACAGCTGGCACGGGGAGATTAGTGTGTCACGGCCCTGCCCTTTAGAGAGAGAGAGAGAGAGAGAGAGAGAGAGAGGGAGAGAGGGAGAGAGAGAGGGAGAGAGAGAGAGAGAGAGGGAGAGAGAGAGGGAGAGAGAGAGGGAGAGAGAGAGAGAGAGAGAGAGAGAGAGGGAGAGAGAGAGAGAGAGAGAGAGAGAGAGAGAGAGAGGGTGAGAGAGAGAGAGAGAGAGAGAGAGAGAGAGATAGAGAGAGAGAGACACACAGAGAGAGAGAGAGAGAGAGAGGGAGAGAGGGAGAGAGAGAGAAAGAGGGAGGGAGGGAGGGAGGGAGGGAGGGAGAAAGACAGAGAACGAGAGTTATGTATGTGTGTACATATATAAAGAGTAAGAGAGAGAAGAGAGAGAAAGAGGATGAGGAGGGAATGGAAGAAGTGGAGAGGTGTCAAAGCACAGGGTCATATTCTGCTGAATCATGATCTAATGTCAAGACAGTTAAAACAGTTAGGAAGTGTCCTCCATTTTGAGCCCTCTATGACTGGAAATAGAAGCTGAATGTACTCCACTAGTCCTAAGTCATTTCCTCAGGACTCGTTCAGTCAGCCTTATGAGACTAACGTACACATAAAGTGTAGAATAGAGTGAACTAGACTGTAACCATAGAACATAGAACAAACAAACTAAATCATTGCATTATGTCACAACTGTTGAAGATGAGAACACAGAGTAAGTAAGGAAGGTTGAGGAACACCCCCCCCCCCCCCACACACACACACACAACCCCCCCCCCCCCCCACACACACACACACACACACACACACCCACACACACACACAACCCCTCCCCACACACACACACACACACACAAACAACACCCCCCCCCCACACACACACACACACACACACACAACCCCCCCCCCCCCCACACACACACACACAACACACACACAACCACCGACCAGGACAGGACAGGACAGGAGCAGCACACGGAACATGTCCCCAGGAAGCGGGACGGTATTACCGTTACACAACAGAAACTGGATAAGGCTTGTTCGCTAACCTTGGGTCCCTGTCCGGCCCTCAGCCCCCCCCCCCCCACCCCCCCCCCACCCCACCCTCCAGCCATTAACCCGGGTGATGATAGAAAGGCTGCTGGATCATATGTGTGATCTCTTCTAGGCCTTTCCCCCACAGCCTGCTGCTGGCTGACTGCTTCGCGGGCCGCCCTAGCCTGGTGCTTGTTTGGGGATGGAAAGGTGTTGCAGTGAGACTGAGAGAGAGGAAGGCCGGAGTTATGTCGTTCCAGACACATCTGGAAATGCCGTTAGGGTTGTCGTGGCAACGGCACGCAGAGGGAGACTGTGGGAGGAGCTAGGGGGCACGGAAGGGGAGGGGGATGAGGAGGAGGAGGGGGGGGGGGGGGGGGGTCCAGGGGGGTGCTGGAGGGAGAGCACTTGGCCAGGGAGAGCAGGGTTAAAGGTTAGCTGTGATTTTGTGGTTTTGATTACGCTGGTGCCAGGCTTCGGAGGGCCTGTGGAACTGTCTGTCTGTCTGTCTGTCTGTCTGTCTGTCTGTCTGTCTGTCTGTCTGTCTGTCTGTCTCTACCTGTCTGTCAGTCTGTCTGTCTCTCTTTCTGCCTGTCTGTCTGCCTGCCTGTGTGTCTGTTCCAACCTGATCACTATGGGAGTAAGGCAACCCTGCGGGCGTCATGGAGGGAAAACAGGAACGAGAATCACAGGCATGACTTCCTGGTCCTTGTCCTGCGAGCGCTGGACATCGGGAAGCTCCCAGCAGACGCATCCCCTCCCACCCCCCCCACCCCCCCCCCCCCCACCACGGGCCAGCCAACATCGTAAGGCCACACTGCAGATCAGCCTTCTCCGTCTGGCTGTGGCCGACTCTCCATTTCTCTCCAGCTGTCTTTCTTCTCTGCTCTTTCTTCCTCAATTTATTACCTTCTTTTTTTTTTTCTTCTCCTTTTTTCTATCTTCTCATCTTATGTTTCAGGTCCTTCCATCTGTCCTTGCCCTCTGTCTGCTCCCACCATCTCCCCTTCCTGTGTGTTGTCCTCCTTGATATCCGGGGCTCTCTGTAGCGAACCAAGGAGCTGGCCCAAGGTCCGCCCGGCCCGTCGTAAACACGAGCCCCTGCCGTCCGTAGTGGAATGTCTCCTAGAAGGTCGGAGGTCAACGGGAAGCATGCTTTGGCAGGGGCAGAGGGACATAGCCACCTGGTCATCTGTGTTAATTATAAATGAGGCGGCCCTCAAGGGGGAAGATGAGCCTGGACAGCTGTCTCTCCGGACCCTACACACACACACACGCACAAACAAGCACACACACACACACATGCTCACACGAGCAGTTGGAAAACACACACA
>CM030173.1:41763536-41766036 GCA_017639675.1 Aplochiton taeniatus
TTTCACCCCCCCTCTCCTTTTTATACGCAGCCCGCCTGCCTTCAACCAGCACCAATGTCAGCTGTCACTCAGGGAGGCCAGCAGCCCAAGCAGGCCCTGGGGAGGGGGGGGGGGGGGGGGATCTGATTAGGTCAGCCAGCTAGAGATGGCTCTAATAAGGAAACGAAACGGCCTGCCGGGGGCCGTGTCCTCCTCGCTCATCGCCGTTGACGACCCCTGTCATCAGCACGCGTAGGGTCTGTGTGTTTTGTGTATGTGTGTGAGTGTGTGAGTGTGTGTGTGTGTGTGTGTGTGTGTGCGCGCACATCCATTCATTATGCTTGACTGAAAGGCCAAGAAAGGATCGATAAAGTTATTCTTTTAATGTATGGTAACACAACACACTTACGAGTCCCTATCATTGACTCTCCTTCACAGACCCTGAGGAATCGCCTAGGAGCACTTTCTCTCAGAGCCGGGGGGCTAACGCTGTTTAGCCATGCAGCCCACAGACACACTGTATTCTTATTCATATCTAGATATGAGAGTGCAAGACTTGTATAGAAGTGTCTTTGTTTTCCTTCCACTGGTCAGAGGTGTTGGCCTTGGCGCTGCGACGCTGGTTCAGCGTTCGGGCAAAAACAAGTGAAACGTGTCCGTCAGCTGCAGGCTGAGCTTGGCTGTAGCCAGGGCTGGAAGACAAATAGGGAAGTGCTACAGGAATGGAGGGATAAAAAGAAGAGAGAGGCAGAGGGTGAAAGAGGGCTGGAGAGGGGGATGAGGGTGGGGGGCCTGCTGGAACAGGGGGTAGCTAAGGTAGTGTTTGGCTTGGCAACCAGGAAGTGCTGTGTGTGCCTCCACTGCCTCCATCTAAGAAGGCTACCCGGGCTGAACCTGTGGCTGGCACCAAAAGACACACACACACACACACACCTACACACACAAACACACACACACACACACACACACTTTATATTCACCACACACAAACGAGATGTACGCCCTGGCTCTGAGGCAAACACAGACCTGCCACACACACTCAGCAGAAGTTTTACTCATGCTCGCACATTCACACACACACACACACACACACACACACACACACACACACACACACACAGTCATCGGTTAATCCTTAGAGCTAGCATGAGCACGATAGCTTTTAACAGCTGAGCGTTCAAATTGAAGGGGTCCACCCAAACAAAGCTTGGCAGTCCACTACCATGCAAACAGCAGGCTCAAAGGGACAGCATGGCAGTCAGGCCACAGGTCTGTACCTCTGCTCCAATCTCTCCCCATGGGCTAACACTCAATTACAGTCACTGTCACCTGCCGTGTTAAGCGATACAGTGTAGTTTGGTTGTTGTAGTTTGGTCGTACACTGTAGTCCATACATTTCCCCAGCTGGATAATTTGGAACAATAACAACCTAATAATGACTCCCAACCCAAACATCATAAATGTTTATTCTAACCATAAAAATATATCAAACATAACATGTGACATACATTTTCTCTACTCTCGTTTCAGCCCTTAAAAAAAAAAAAAAATAAATAAATAAAGTTTGCAGAGCAAGCAGAGTTGGCTGTCCAATCAGCACGTGACAGGCTGTTGATTGACAGCCGAGTGAGATGTGATCACGGATATCCCTCCTTCTCCATTCCCCCTCGAGCGGGGGGCCGTGACCGACACGGCCGCTGCTACTCTCAATAATTCATGGGGCGCGGGGTGTCTGAAGGTCACAAGACGATCTGGCAGGACGCGCAACAGGGCCGGGGAGAGGTGGCACTGTCATCAAATATTTATTTACTGGCTGCACTCGGAATACACTCCCCAAACATCCAGCCGTCTCTCCTGCTCCTCTGGCTGAGCGGCCTCACAACTCGGCTCCTTGGTCAACAGCTCCATGGACGAGGAGTGGTTGGATTCTCTCTGTGCTGTTATGTGTGTGTGTGTGTGTGTGTGTGTGTGTGTGTGTGTGTGTGTGAGAGAGAGAGAGAGAGTGAGACAGCGAGAAAGAGTGAAAGAGAGCGAGAGGGAAAGAGAGAGAGAGAGAGAGAGAGAGAGAGAGAGAGAGAGAAAGATAGACAGAAAAAAAAGAGAAAAAATAAAATGTTTCTGTGTGCATTTCTTGGATCTTAGGGCCCTATATGACATCACCTTGCTGTACAGACACCTCTCCACATGTAAAGCAAAGCAAAAAACGATCAACGCTTTCAAATAAATCAAATGCCAGGGGGCACCAAAACCCATTTGGATATCTGTTTTCATGCAGGTGGCAGGTGTTGATAGGCAATAAATAACTGGGCTTCATCATTGGCCTTGGCTGCTATTCAACGCCATTTTATATGAGCTCAAACAGCATGGGTCATTGACTAGTCGATCGTGAGATAAATGCCAGTGCAGCACATTCAAATGCTTTTGTACTGGTCCTAGACCCAGTTTTGCATGGGCTTGTTCTTCCCAGATCATTTCCGATTGCAATAAGTAACCCCAAATATGACACTGCGAAATGCAGCCG
>CM030173.1:41768536-41811036 GCA_017639675.1 Aplochiton taeniatus
CTATCCAAGCTAGCCTCTTTCAGGGTTAATTAGGATTCATATGAAGTGTCTTTGGTTCGTGGCCGTTGTGTATTTTCAGAGTAGAATTGCTGCAGCTAAAACAAAGAGCCTTTGGGCTCTTCCTTTCTGCTCTGTCAGGAACGCGCAGCTTTGCCGTCTAAGCATTCAAAAAGAAACAAGTGTCTTTCTTTGATTCTGTTTTTCAAAAGAGAATTTGCCCTTTCTTTGTCCAAGCTCACGCACGCTCATACTGACCCTGACATGCATGAGATTATCCTCCAAAGTTCATATTAGGCCTACTTTTCTTACCTTTAAAATGTTTTCATTTACTGTATTAACTCCGCACATCAATGTATTCTCTACCTCCACTGAGCAGGTTGATTCTAAACACAGCTCAGTGTATAGTTTGTCAAGGCCCGTGGATCTACTCAGCATGGGATCAGGGTTTTAACCCAACTCGACATTGAGCCAACGGACAGAATTGACCGTGACTGAACCAAAGCTGGGAAAACATGAGAGAACACACATTACTGTGTCTGTGTGCAGCTGTGTGTGTGGTTGTGTGTGTGTGTGTGTGTGTGTGTGTGTGTGTGTGTGTGTGTGTGTACATGTTTTCTAAGTGTGTAAAATGCAGCAATTTTGGTCAAAGAAAAATGGATGGGTCTTCAATTGAACACGTCCACACACACACACACACACACACACACACAGAGAGAGACAGACACACACACACACACAGAGAGACGGAGAGACACACACACAGATGTCCTGTGTCGTTCTGCCTTGCTTGGCTCTGCAATAGAGATAATTATGTTTAAATGCAGACGTTTAAGGATAAATGACTAATAGTCGGTAATGATAGCATGGTTTTGCAGCTGAACTCAGTCAATGAGACGCACTGTTCCAACTGATTTTAAACCTATTTCTCAAACCTAATGAGGTTATAAAAATCTAAGATTAAGAAAAATGCTTGTAATACTCATCATTTAGTAAATCATAGAAGTAGATATAAATGTATTTCTTTGAAGAAGAACCATGCGCAGTGTGGAGATTTATTTTGGCAATAAACTTTTAATTTGGAAGATACTGTTCATGGTATTGCTCACTGGGTTTAAGAAAAACAGCGCAGGCTTTTTTTTGTTTTTGTTACTACGACAACCTTTGTGGTTCTTGTTGTGAGCCCTGACATCTGCAGAGACAGAGAGAGAGAGAGAGAGAGAGAGAGAGAGAGAGACAGAGAGAGAGACAGAGACAGAGACAGAGACAGAGACAGAGAGAGAGAGAGGAGAAAGTGTTTTCTTTGCGGAGGGAGAGCTAACGTTCTGCAGGTTGATTGAAACCAGCCCGTCCACATGCAGCGATGGAGAAAACAACAAAGGTAAACCCGCTTAGAAACACCTTCAAAATGCCTCCGAAAACAGTCAGGACATGGGGCGACCCCTATCCCGCACACACACACACACACACACACACACACACACACACACACACAGAAACACACACACACACACACACACACACACACACACAGAAACACACACACACACACACACACACACACACACACACATACACACACACACAGACACACACACACACACACTTCGACAGCTGGCAGAAACATGGATCTGCCCAATTAATACTGGCACTCCCTGCTGATTTGGCAATGAGAGAAAGAGAGAGAGAGAGAGAGAGAGAGAGAGAGAGAGAGGGAGAGAAAGAGAGAGAGAGAGAGAGAGAAAAAGAGGGGGGGTGAGAGATACCTACATTGACAGACAGAGAAAGAGTTGCACATATCGATAGAGAGAAACAGAGAGAAAGAGAGAAAGAGAGGGGGAGGGGGAGAGAGAGACAGAGAGCCGAACAGAAAAACAGATTTGATTGTTGGAGTCAAAGGATGGGTCCAACAATAAAACATACATGACAAACGAGACCTTTACAAATAGACCCACACGCCATGCAAGCTCCACCTGGTCTCCATCATACACGTATGTACGGTCACACACACACACTAAATGTGCCTCACATGCCTGCCTGCATTTCTTCATACAGTACACACTGAGCTCACACGCCACATAGGCCACAGGGAACAGGGATAACACGCCAGACACACGCATGCAGGGAGACCAGGCGTGACACACCAGCACATACATGTGGAGGAGAACATACGAAACATGTGATAGAGCCCCCCACTGGATATGCATCAGGCCACACACACCCCTTCCCAACCCATGGTAACAGCCCCAACTCCTGATTATTCGACCGATCAATTAACGACATAAAACAAAAAGAATCCATGCGAGCTGAATATGAAGAGCTTCATAAAATGGCTCGCTGTCCAAATAAAGAGAGATGAAATCTGAGAGGACAGTTTCTGTCCAAGACAATCAATCTCCCCCTGATGACTGCCAGACTTAAACGTTCCTCACCTCACCTCGCCACGGTTTGATTTCCCCCATGCAAATTTCCTGTTATGGTCATGTTTTAATCGACCTGCGCTCACGTGTGCGTGCGTGTGTGTGTGCGATTGTGTGTGTGTGTGTGTGTGTGTGTGTGTGTGTGTGTGTGTGTGTGTGTGTGTGTGAGATTGTGTGTGTGTGTGTGTGTGTGTGTGTGTGTGTGTGTGAGTTGGAGGGTCCCCATAGCAGCAGACGGTAAAGAACGTGCTCTCCCTGTTCCCTCTCTCCTCATATTAATGATTCTCAATGGCTCCGGTTTGACGGTACGTGAGGTCGATGCTGAGCAGAACTCCTCCTAACAGCCAACGAATTCAAAAGGCAACAAACAGAACTACAAAGCTACAGCATGTTACCGAGACAACGTCACGTTTTGACCTCCTAATCATTCTAATGGTTGATGTTTTAGGAGATGCAGAGCTAATTGTCTTTGTTTGTATTTGTCCTTGGAGTGTGCTTGTCCTAGTCCTGAGCCGGCCCGTTGGCTGGAGGAGAGGACAGTAACCAGCTGGCCGGCCGGTCGCAGTAGTCTTGACCAAGGGAAAGAGAGTGAACATGGAGGAACAAGGAAAGCGTGTGAGGGAGTGAGCGAGAGAGGAAGAGAAGGGGGAGAGGAGGGAGAGAGAGAAAGAAAGTGTGAGAGAAAGAGAGAGAGAGAGAGAGAGAGAGAGAGAGAGAGAGAGAGAGAGAGAGAGAGAGAGAGAGAGAGAGAGAGAGAGAGAGAGAGAGAGAGAAAGTGAGAGAGAGAGAGAGTGAGAGAGGGAGAGAGATAAAGAAAGTGAGAGAGAGAGAGAGAGAGAGAGAGAGAGAGAGCAGATTCTGGTAAAAGTTAGACCTGTGGAACTCTGGTGCATCTGCCCTGTCACGCTCCTGCCCTTAAAACGCCTTAGGAGCCAACGCTAAATAAGCACGGCGAATTCAACGCAGGAGGAGGCTCGCAGCGTGTGTGTGTGTGTGAGTGTGTGTGTGTGTGTGTGTGGGTGTGTGTGTGTGTGTGTGTGTGTGTGTGTGTGTGTGTGTGTGTGTGTGTGTGTGTGTGTGAACAGGAATGAGAACACCAGGCAGCTTTGACACGTAGCAGCACCTCAGACACTAAACTAATCAGCTCATCATGTCCGGGGGTTGGAGAGGTCACGAGCAGCGTCAAGGTGGCTGTGTGATGGAAAAGATGATCTTCCACTGCGTGGATTTACACCCCGTCATTAGGGCCCGTGTTGGTAGAAAGTCCACCAATAAAAAAGTTACTTCTTAAGAAGTTAAACTTCTCTTAAGTAGTTTTATTGGAGAAGTCTGTATGTTTGTATTTCTACAATGATTAATGTCGACTGTTGCTTTGAGGGACAAAGCCTCCACACATTGCATTCCTTATATCATAACTTAGCAGACATGTTGTGTGTGTCTTTTCTAATATGTTGATGTGTCTAATGTGAGCCAAAATTCCCTTAAGAATATCAAATTCATGTGTACCGTCCGCGAGCACAACAAAGGAAAAAGAGTATGTGATTGATGCTGAATTTACTGTAACGCCAGCACATACGAAACATATTGCTGGGGATTGTTTTGATTTTCCTGATTGCTAGATAGTGAACGATCGCCATAAGGGATTTCCCTAACACTGTTCCTCCTAGAGCCTCCAATTTGTCAAGATTCTGAGGAATGTTAATTTGAGCAGTGTGTGTTTGGCTTGCTTGACGGGTTCATAATTCTAAGTCTAAGGCAATCTTGCCCTTGACATTTTTATTAGTGTACTGTATGCGGTGTACTTTACACGCAGAGGGCAAGCATGCATGTGTGTGTGTGTGTGTGTGTTTACTTGAGTATGTGTGTGTGTGTGTGTGTGGTGGGCGAATATGTATGTGTGTGTTTGGTCGTGTATGTATGTGTGTGTGCCTGCATGTTTGTGCATGTCTGTGTGTGTAGGCGAATATGCATGTGTGTTTGGTTGTGCATGCATGTTTGTGTGTGCAGTGTGCACGATTGTGTGTGTGTGTGTGTGTGTGTGTGTGCGTGTTCATGTGTGTGTGTGTGTGTGTGTGTGTGTGTGTGTGTGTTTGTGTGTGTGTGTTTGTGTGTGTGTGTGTTTGTTAGGTTAGGGTTAGAGTTAGGATTAGTGTTAGAGTTCATGCTCCAGTGTTAGAGTTAGGGTTAGAGGGTTAGGGTTAGGATTCCTATAGTCCTAGCACTAGTCAGAGTGGAGGTGAATGCTCCAGTGTTAGAGTTAGGGTTGGGGTTAGGGTTAGGATTCCTATAGTCCTAGCACTAGTCAGAGTGGAGGTGAATGCTCCAGTGTTACAGTTAGGGTTAGGGGGTTAGGGTTAGGGTTAGGATTCCTATAGTCCTAGCTCTAGTCAGAGTGCAGGTGAATGCTCCAGTGTTAGAGTTAGGGTTAGGGGGTTAGGGTTAGGATTCCTATAGTCCTAGCTCCAGTCAGAGTGCAGGTGAATGCTCCAGTGTTATGAGTGCCAAATCCTTTCCAGAAGTCTTCTCTCCACTTCATCTCAACAGCTTGTCTTTCCTCTACAGAGGAGGAGACACATTCATATTAACACGCGGAAACCCCTCTTTTGTTTTCTTTTGCTCCTCTTTTCTTGGTGTTACTCTTTGACAGTGTGTGCGTGGGTGAGAGGGGGAGGGTATGGAGGTCGGGGGGGGGGGGGGGGGGGGTAAAAGCAGCAGGAGGTAGAGAGAGCCCCTCTCCGGGACTATGAAGGGCCTCAGAACACTTGGGTATCCTAACCCTGACCCTAACTCTAACTCTAACCCTAATCCTCACCCCAACCCTTTAACCCTAACCCTTTAACCATAACCCTTTAACCATAATCCTTTAACCATAACCCTCTAACCCTAACCCTCTAACCCTAATCCTAACCTTCTAACCCTTTCTCTAACCCTCTAACCATAACCCTGTTACACATAATAACAATAACATGACAATTCAGTTGTTTTTTAACCCCCAACATTTTTTTCGTTACATTTTTTTTTTTAAACAAAGAACTAGATTCTGTGCTAAGAAGCTTTCGAGTTTCCTGGGTTCAGAAGAGAAAAAAGCCTTTGACAGAAAAGTGAAGCCAATTCAATTCTACTCACATCTTTCCGTAACACACAGTACTGGCATCCTTTTTTCTGTTTCCAACAGGTAGGGGAAAAAATAACTTTCAAAGAGCCGTAGCTTGAGCCCTGTCTCTCTTCAAGGTCAGAAAGACAGACTCTCATTCCCATAGACATCATGTTATTCCAAGTTTAGCTGCAAACCTTACATTATCATAGACATCATGTTATTCCAAGTACAGCTGCAAATCTTACATTCTCATAGACATTATGTTATTCAAAGTTTAGCTGCAAACCTTACATTGTCATAGACATCATGTTATTCCAAGTACAGCTGCAAATCTTACATTATCATAGACATTATGTTATTCAAAGTTTAACTGCAAACCTTACATTATCAGAGACATCATGTTATTCAAAGTACAGCTGCAAACCTTACATTCCCTTAGACATCATGTCATTCAAAGTACAGCTGCAAACCTTACATTCCCATAGACATCATGCTATTCAAAGCACAGCTGCAAACCTTACATTCCCATAGACATCATGCTATTCAAAGTACAGCTGCAAAGCCAGGCAGCAAAGAGAATAGAGCTGCTAATTAATTTGTCCACGGTCTGGGAGTGGAGAGTTGAGGGGGCCATTGAAACCTGTGAATGGTAGAGGAGCTGACGGCGGCCATGTTGAAGACCACTGACAAATGCTGAAGAGCCTCCATCTCTCTCCCGCTCTCTCTCTCTCTCTTTCTTTCTCTCTCTCTCTCTCTCTCTCTCTCTCTCTCTCTCTCTCTCTCTCTCTCTCTCTCTCTCTCTCTCTCTCTCTCTCTCTCTCTCTCTCTCTCTCTCTCTCTCTCTCTCTCTCTCTCTCTCTCTCTCTCTCTCTCTCTCTCTCTCTCTCTCTCTCCTCTGTTTGTCGGTAGCTTGTTTCGAGTGGCTTCAGCTGGGCTCTCTCCTTTTTGTCAACTAGCTCACAGAATGCATTCTACCTCCCCCCTTACTCTTTTGTCCCTTACGACCCCCCCCCCCTTCCGCCTCTCTCTCTTTATTTTACTTACTTTGTGCATCCCTTCTCTTTTCCCCTCACTTTATATACTTTATATACTTAGAATATACTTATACTTATAAGTATGCTTTATATACTTAGAATGTACATGTGTTCTTTTCTATAAGACAAATCACATAACCTCCAATATTTTCCTTAACCTAGTCCATGTAAATTACACACACACACACACACACACACACACACACACACACACACACACACACACACACACACACACACACACACACACACACACACACACACACACATACAAGCACTTACACGCACACACAGACACACACACACACGCACACACAACTCGTTCTGCACACAAACATGTACACACATGTACACACACACACACACTCACACTCACACACACACTCACACTCACACTCACACTCACACTCACACTCACACTCACACTCACACTCACACTCACACACACACACACACACACACACACACACACACACACACACACACACACACGCTCACACACACTCATACATAGCCCTCAGCACTACTCTGTGGGTCCTAAGTGTGCATAACGTGGCAGCCATTATCCCATTAGCTGCTGCTGAGGCCTGGAGGGCAGGGGGAAACACAGGCAGACAGGCAGACAAGTAGACAGTCAGGCAGGAGGAAACAAGCAGACAGACAGACAGACAGACAGACAGACAGACAGACAGACAGACAGACAGACAGACAGACAGACAGACAGACAGACAGACCAGTAGAGTTTGGCAGGTAGGCAGACAGGCAGGCAGGGGAAAAGACAGGCAGATAGGCAGACAGGCAGGCAGGGGGAGAAGATAGACAGGCAAACTAGGACAGGCAGACAAGAAAACAGCAGCAGAAGAAGACAGACAGGCAGGCAGACAGACAGGCAGACAGATAGACTGGCAGACAGGTAGACAGACAAGCAGGGGAATAAGCCAGGCAGGCAGCAAGGCAGAGAGGCAAGCAGAAATATAGGCTGGCAGGCAGACAGGCAGACAGGCAGACAGACAAGCAGGGGAATAAGCCAGGCAGGCAGCAAGGCAGAGAGGCAAGCAGAAATATAGGCTGGCAGGTAGACAGGTAGACAGGCAGATAGACAGACAGGCAGACAGGCAGACAGGCAGACAGGGAGGCCCACATTTGCTCTCCAGGTGTGGCTGCGCACCGCAATGCACACCCCTAACAGCAGCAAGTCTCTGGCCTTAGAACACCAGCAGGACTTCAGAGCACAGTCTGGCCCTGGACGGACACTTTCTCTGGGGTGTGGAGGCAGATAGGGATGGGCTGTGGAGGGGAGAGGAACGGAAATGTAAACAATATTTAAATGGTGTCAATGGGGATGAAAATACCTAGAATTTTGAACAGATGAGAAATGTGCGATCAATTTGCAATGAATCTGCGATTAACTATAAACACTCATGTAATTAATCACGATTCATTTTCAAATGATTGACAGCACTACTTACAACATTACAGAGGATATTCGCTTGACTTTAAAAAAATAAGTAAAGAGTGGTCAAAAAAAAAGGAAAAGAAGTTGAACGAACATAGTGTATGCATAAATGACGTTGCATGTGCAGAACACTTTTGTCAGGTCTAGCTGGTGGGGCTGTTCTCCGCAGACCCCCCTTTCTCCTGTTTGACCTGCTCTGATAATGGAGCCGTCATTGTGCCATGCTAGTTTGAACCGCGATCGATTAAGCCCAAACACACACATCTTCTCTGTCAGAGCCAGAAAGCACCTATCGGCCTCACGGAGGTGGGATGACAAAGGGGCACAGTCACCCCTCCCCCTCCCTTCCTCCTGTACCCCCCCCCCCCTCCCTTCCTCCTTTACCTCCTCCCTCCCCCTCCCTTCCTCCTGTACCCCCCCCCCCCCTCCATCCTTCACTCTCTTTAGGCTGCATTCAGCCCACCTTGTCCTGCGTCCTATTCAGGGTGGCTCTTTTGGGGTGGGGTGGGGTGGGCCATGGGGAGCAGCTGGCCAGCCCCTTGCTCCCCCAGGAAAGATATACAAGAGCTGGGAGCTCTCCGCATGGGTGAGCTCCAGTCCTCCAAGGCTATTCAGGCCTGCCAACGCCTCCTCCTATTCACCGAGCCCACTTTGTCAGGACCACGGGGAGCCAAGAGAACGAAGGAAAACCTCCCTTTATCTCTCTCTCTCTCTCTCTCTCTCTCTCTCTCTCTCTCTCTCTCTCTCTCTCTCTCTCTCTCTCTCTCTCTCTCTCTCTCTCTCTCTCTCTCTCTCTCTCTCTCTCTCTCTCACACACACACTCTCTCTCTCTCCCTCTCTCTTTCTTTCTTTCTTTCTTTCTTTAATCCTTAATAGCTATACAAACTTGTCCAACCGTTTCTAGGTGGCCTTTACCATCTATTGGTCTGAAAGAGAGTTTGATTCATTTGCGTTGATTCAGTTCTCTAAGGATTAGTTTTTCCGTCCGATAATGAAAGGATTTGGATTCCTCACAGTGTTTGATTCAATACGAGTACCTTGGTATGGATGGAGAGACCTGCATAGGTTATGTGACCTGTTATTTGTGTTTTTTTTTATTACAGTACGAGCACCTTTACCACATCACACTCAACAAGACAGAATAATCAAATAATACAAAACAGGGCCAGTAAAGAGTTCCAGGTGGACCTTCCAAATATCCAGACCTAAATGTGAAAGGAGTTATTAATTCAAGAAATTGCACGTAAAATGTGTCTCAATTCGACCACACATACACACACACACACACAAGCACACCTATAAACACACCGAAACTTGCACACACACACACACACACACACACACACACACACCGAGAGAGAGAGAGTGCACTAACGGTAACACAGGCATGTGCACGACCACACCAGTTAATGCCCCGTTTAATTGCCATTTGTCTGCAGTTAATGAAAGCCCTGCGATAACGTAATAATGTCAAATGAATTGGTCGTAAACATTTACGGCACACGCCAAGGGAGAGGCCATATACTGCCTCATGCCCTAAATGGAGATCACGTTACTACAAATAAATTGAATTTTCCATCTCTAGCCAGCTCAGTCTTTGGGTGCATTTGAAGTCCTAATTGAGTTTAGACTTGCGGGGGTCATTCTGATTTGGCTGGCTTATTAGACCGCTGACTGGATTTGTAAACACTACCTATGTGCAGGCAGCGTGAACCTTGGCAAATCTCAGGCTAATATAGTTCTTTATTTATGTTCAATAGGGCTACCAGTTAAAAGTTTGCTTTCAAGGGAATGGGAAAATGTGTCCAGACCTTTGACGGGTACTATACGTATGTATTTACTTACCTTCATTTATTACTTATTTATTATTTATTACTTACGTTTTGGACAGCTGGGGACTGGGAACATCAGGCTAGTCATGAGATACTTATGAGATTATCTGTGTTTAAGATTACCATCAGGAACCTCTGGATGTGAACAAGACAAATTCTAGTCATTCAATAGAATACAACAATAATGGTTATATTTAACTCTCTCCGTCTCTCTTTCTCAGTGAAGTAGAAAGAAAAACAGCGAGAGAGTGAGAGAAAAAGAGAGAGCTTAGGTAAAAGGGAGAGAGAGAGAGAGAGAGAGAGAGAGAGAGAGAGAGAGAGAGAGAGAGAGAGAGAGAGAGAGAGAGACAGACAGAGAGAGAGAGAAAGAGTGAGAAAGAGAGAGAAAGAGAGAGAGCGAGAAAGAGCGAGAGAGAGAGAGAGCGAGAGAGAGAGAATGAGAGCGAGAAAGGGTGAGAGAGAGAGAGATTGAGTGAAAGCAAGAGAGAGAGAGAGAGAGAGTTTGAGAGAGAGAGTGAGAGAGAGAGAGAAAGAGAGATTGAGTGAAAGCGAGAGAGAGAGAGTGAGAGAGAGAGAGAGCGAGAGAGCGAGTGACAGAGAGAGAGAGAGAGAGAGAGAGCGAGAGAGAGAGAGAGAGAGGGAGAGAGAGAGAGACGTTGACACAAAAAGCACAGTGCTAGAATCACAGTAAATTCAAGGGGCAGCGAATCACAGAAGTCACCTTTTCTAAAGAACCTTGCCTCGGTGCATTCCTGTCCGGGCGCGAAGGAGGGAGAGACATCATTCGACGCCTCTGGCTTGCGGTCCGCGGAGAGCAGAGACAGGATCTTGGCAGACGCAGGTCAAGATTCAATCTCCTCATTAAACAAACAACGGTGAGGAAAAATGTAAATGTTAGTACACACTTTACAATGCCGGAGGGAGAAGGAGGGAATGTGAGGCAGGCCCGGGTGTTTCAACACCTGTGGAGTGTGTGTGTGTGTGTGTGTGTGCGTGTGCGTGGGTGTGTGTGTTTGGGTATGTGTCTGTGCTGGCGGCTGAGTTCGACCACACCTCGCAACAGCCATCCTTATTCAGCCCGGTCTTTGTTTTTTACCCCCCCCCTCGCCTGTACCAACAACAGGTGTTCAGTTCATGACCTGTGTGCAACGCTTGTTCCTCATATTCTCCAAACAGGTTTTGGGGTGGAGCACCTATTCCAACCTATCCCCCGAATGTTTGCGGTGTCATTTAGAATCAACTGTTTCTTAGTAATACATAAAAAATTGAAAACGACAGCAGCAAAGGAGTGTGTTTGAGCGGATTCGGCCCCTCGTCTGTAAGGACACTATTCTAACCCTTGAACCAGAGTATGTGTTGACCTCCTATAGCTCCCCTTGTCTGTCCAACTACACCTGTGCTTCTGCGATTGTCTCTCTGTTCTTTGAAGCTCTCAAATCACCCCAGTCAATCAACAGCCATGTATGGACAGAGAGAGGCAGAGAGAGAAACAAAAAGAGAGAGAGAGAGAGACAAAGAGAGAGAGAGAGCGAGAGAGGGAGAGAGAGAGAGAGAGAGAGAGAGAGAGATGTCCTAAACAGTCCCTGCTTCTCATTATCAGGGCCCGTCCCAGTGAGTCCAGCACACGTTAACCATCCCTTCCCAGTGAGTCCAGCACACGTTAACCATCCCTTCCCAGTGAGTCCAGCACACGTTAACCATCCCGTCCCAGTGAGTCCAGCACACGTTAACCATCCCGTCCCAGTGAGTCCAGCACACGTTAACCATCCCTTCCCAGTGAGTCCAGCACACGTTAACCATCCCATCCCAGTGAGTCCAGCACACGTTAACCATCCCTTCCCAGTGAGTCCAGCATCCGTTAACCATCCCAGTGAGTCCAGCACACGTTAACCATCCCAGTGAGTCCAGCACACGTTAACCATCCCAGTGAGTCCAGCATCCGTTAACCATCTCAGTGAGTCCAGCACCCGTTAACCATCCCAGTGAGTCCAGCACCCGTTAACCATCCCAGTGAGTCCAGCACCCGTTAACCATCCCAGTGAGTCCAGCACCCGTTAACCATCCCAGTGAGTCCAGCACCCGTTAACCATCCCAGTGAGTCCAGCACCCGTTAACCATCCCAGTGAGTCCAGCACCCGTTAACCATCCCAGTGAGTCCAGCACACATTAACCATCCCTTCCCAGTGCGCTGACTTGGCCTCGTTTCACGCCTCTCCGTTTTACAGTTGATGAATGGCTCCAGCAGATAGTTGGTTATCTTTGAAGATTCCTGTAAGGCAAGCGTGATGAATCGTTCTAAGCCTCGAAGATCCTCCAAAGGAACTCATCTCTCTGTAAAATAAAAAAAAGGAAAGAAGACACGTCTGGAATAATGCAGAATGTGAAGAAAAAAATGACCTATACCAGGAAAGAACAAACCCCAGTAGCCTCTTCCCGCTCCGACGTGTTCCTGCTCCGCACCTTTCCTTTAACAGCTCTCCCGCTCCATTCTGCTTTCATCCTCGTCCAGACGCTCATATGGATGACGTTAAACACGTCCACGCGGACAGATAGAAAGAAAGAGAGAGAGAGAGAGAGAGAGAGAGAGAGAGAGAGAGAGAGAGAGAGAGAGAGAGAGAGAGAGCGAGCGAGAGAGCCCGCCTGGTGCAGTCATTATTAGGCCGTCCACCTTTACGTGCCGCTCTCTCACGACACCCTCTCGTCCACTTCGCCCATCAGTCAAACTTCACACACGGATGGAGGCACGCGTCCCCGGTCAGGGCGGGAAAGCGGGGAGGGGGTGGCCGTGAAGACCGTCCGTCCGGTTGTGGCAGCCTCAGTTGGTAGAGTGTCCCCCACCTCCTGAAGCCGTCTGAGTGGAGGGACACACTTCAATCACTCCTCACAAGGCAGGATAATCTATCAAGCCGACTGTGCCAACTGGGAGAGGACTGTGCCAACTGGGAGAGGACTGTGCCCTCAGGGCAAACGACGTGTCGACTGTAATTAACAATGGTCAACTGCACATACAGCAGGTGATTGGACCATTCAAGTAAGGCAGTCATTAAGTCACAGGGAGGCTTTCAAATTGCAGGTGTCCCCCAAGTAAAGCAGATAAACTTGCATAAAGTATCAATATCATATCATACAACTGTTTAATAACATTTATTGTTCTAGAAAACTTTTCCAGTAAGTGAGTTATTGGATAAATGTAATGGTCATCTCAGCTGGAAATATAATAATTGTTGTCCAACACAGCAATCTTTTTTCACGATTTTTTCCCCCTCTCAGTCTATGAGTGTAATGGTTGAACAGTCTCAGTCAGACGATCAACCTCTCATTGAAGTTAGTACAGGTTCCAAGTCCCAAGAGCTGGAAAGTGTGGTCATAAAGGTGAAAAATGCAGAATTGCAAGCTACTACTTTCATTCACTCGCGCCTACTCACTTGTTTCATATTTGCCTTTGGAAATGAAAACCACTGCACATCAGTTTTTCAAGGTGGATTGAGGCTATTTTACTTTCCACTTAATATTTTCATTGGTCTACTTACTTTCACAATAATACAATTAGTTTAGAATCCTTGGAATGTACATTATATATATATAAATTATATATATGATTAACGCTAGACTGAACATGTGAACGTGTTTTCATAAAAGTTTAATTTATGTAACAAACATGCACATTTGTTATTAAAGTCCTGATGTGTTTATTTGTTGACTGACAAGTGTTCTTATTAAAAAAATGTTTAATACCGTCATAAAAATAAGCAGAGGTTTGAATAGGTCAATGTTTCTTTATGGAACATTCCATAGTGTGCTTAAACTCTTGGTCAAGATTGTATGCTGGTATTCTGACCACCTGTGAGCCGTGCTAAAGTTATTTCTGTGCCAAGTCATTTCGAGCAGCTCTGCCACCAAATAAATCATATTAAAACACGTGTCAACAGCTGTCTGAAAATAGGCCACTAAAGTATCTGGTCCAAAAGCCTGATGCGTCAAAAGACCACAGAAAGCGGTGGAGCCACATGCTTTGAATAGCTATGAAACTGTAGGCTTGTGTCACTTCCTGGTGTAGGTAGGGGAAAATAATAAAGATCATAACAAGTTAGTATTCATTAAAATCATGCCTTCGTAAACTCATGGAAAGGTGAGATTACAATCAATAGGTGGATTATCATGTAGCTGGTGGAGGTAGATGCAAATCTATCAAAAAAACATTTGAATTAGGTCAAATTAGTATACAGAAGGTTTCATTGACTGATTGATTGACTGTTGATCTGGTGTTTTCTCCGGCTATGACCCAGTTGTCTATAGCCAATGAAATCAAAGCTCTGACAGAAAATCTTTTCAACCAAATCTTCAGTGCTCATGCCCTACTGTAGGCTTCACCTGTAGGCCTTACGTGTAGGCTTCACCTGTAGGCCTGACCTGTAGGCCTGACCTATAGGCTTCACCTGTAGGCCTTACCTGTATGCCTCACCTGTAGGCCTCACCTCTAATCTCACTACCGTTTTCCTTTTGCTATATCATCTATGTTATCATTTGTCAAATGTCTTTCTTAGTTTATTTCATATGTTTGTTCTATGTATCTGTTCTAGTATGTCCTCAATTGTAAAGTGCTTTGGGTGTCTGAAAAGCGCTATATAAATTAAATGAATTATTATTATTGGCATTATTATTATTATTATTACTACCTGTAGTCCTCACCTGTAGGCCTGGCTTGTAGGCCTCATCTGTAGGTCTCATCTGTAGGTCTCACCTGTAAGCTTCACCTGTAGGCTTCACCTGTCGGCCTGATCTGTAGGCCTCACCTGTAGGCCTGACCTATAGGCCTCACCTGTAGACTGCAGTGAGTGTTTGCCCTCATACTCTACGATGCAACGTGAAACCCACTACTGTGCATTTCAAAAGGAACGATGATGAACTATGCCACAGAACCGCCTGCAGTCCCACAGGTGTGTGCATACCTGTGTCCTCTCTCACTCCTGTGAGTGATGGCATTTGAATCCTAAACCCATAAGATCACAATAACACTCACCGAGACAATCAATACAACCTGTCAATGCCAGGGAAGAGAAAGAGAGAGAAAATAAAAATAAAACAGTTTACGTGAGAAAACTCTGTTCAGTAGGCCAAATGGCTTACGACTACACCAATTTATTACAGATGTGGGTTTTATTTTTAGAAAACGCTGGAAATGGGACAGATTTAGGAAGGATATGTGCTATTATTACTCAAAACATATAAGATCCATCTGGGATCATGCGTGTTGGTGTGTGTGTGTGTGTGTGTGTGTGTGTGTGTGTGTGTGTGTGTGTGCGTGTGTCTCTCAGGCACACATGCACACACTTTCTGGAAAAAAAGTCCCACATTAATAAGAAAAGGACCAATGGTTAATCCCTTGGGTGGTACCAACGGATTAGGTAAGGTTGGGAAATTGTTGGGCTGTTACTGATGAGTAAGAATTGGGGTCAGAGACCTATATCCAGGGAAGTTAATGTTCATGCATCCTATGAATAATAATAATAATAATAACATAGTAATGTTATAATAGCATAATAATAGCATTTATATAGTGCTTTTCTAAGTACTCAAAGTCGCTTGAATACATGGATAATGTACAATGATGATGTATCTCTGTTATGAAATAGTATTTTTAAGCATGCATAGACATGTTATCACGCAAAAGAAAATCCTTGCACTAAAGCACACGTGCATGTTTACATAGAAAGGCACATTGTACTCTCTCTCTCTCTATACAGACAGACACACACACAAACACACACACACACACACACACACACACACACACATACACACACGTAGACATACAGACACAGAAAGCGAAATATATTCAAGAAATTATGCTACACAAATTGCTTTCATAAGCATGTTCACAAATAATCCGAAATATAGACCGACTTCTAACCATATTATCTGACCATGACTTTGTCCTACTTTTAAGGGGATAATAACAAACTTCGGCGAAAGAAACAATTCAAACCAATTGTGTTACTGAAGGGCTATAATTATCCGATTATAGGGCTTTAGCCTGGTCGTTGGCCCTTTAAGACGCAGTGAGAGTGAAAGGAGGTGGTGCGGTTTCACACCCGGGGTGGGAAACATGGGTGGGGTCAACGATCGGTGAGTGACAGCTGGTCACTGGCTCTCGAACTTTGCGACGCCTAAAGAATCAACCGCAGCCAGTGAGATTAGGAGTTGACCCGCTCCTCAAATTGGAATAGCCAATTGCAATACAAATGGGAGGACCTGTAGCACTGTTGTGCTTCCAACGTGGGACTATGGAGCGATCGTTCTGAAAAAAGGAAAGTAACTCTAGAGGAAAAAACTCATGGAGAGGACCGAAACATGGGTCTACGTTTCCAATAATTGGATCGCCAAGATTTTGTGACGACAGATTACTTATGATAAGCAGTTCGTTAACATAATCGCGGCACGAATAAAGTTGAAGTGAGCGCTTAAATTGAGATTCATTCGACAAGAGCAAGGTGTTGCTTTTCGGAGATATTCAGCGCCTGAAATGAGAAATCAACGCTTGACTTTTTCGGCACAGCTCGAGCGGGTGTTACGGTGAAACATTGTCAAAGTTACGTTCCGGGCGCGCAACTAAGTTTGGAGTTTAGCGACAGTGTAGGCTATAGGCTACAATATGTTTTGGCTGGTAATTTAGGTAAAATAACTATCGTTTAGTGTCTGCTGTAAAATCGCTTCTATAGCGCGTATGCGTTTGGCAATGGATCCTTTTTTTGTGTTTCCAAAAATGTTTTCCTAAAGTGATTGCTTTTTCGAGAAAACAATTCAGTTTGTTTTCTTTTTATGGACAACTTCCTTTTCGTTTTGACCAATGGATGATTTTTTTGACAGCCTCTAATATCTTAAACTGTGATTCACCTTTGATTACACCCGCTTCGGATTTAAGAGTAGAAAGTTGGAGGGGCAATTTACAGCCAATGACATTTATTTGGGAAAGTAAGCCGACAGTGTGAGGCTGGCTTTATTTTTTTCTTTGTTACAGAGAAGACAATTAATGAGCTGTAACACATTGGACAAGCTATCAAAACCGTATCACATTTCCAATTTGTGGATACGAGGATATATCAGTGGCCGCGTTGATTAAGCTGGATACAAAATGGCGGCGTCCCTAGGACGAATTGGATCTTTTTCTTACTATGTTTTTTATTTAGTTTTATCGCTTGAACTGTTAATAAATGATGGACTGGGCTCAGATTTACCTTGTGCCCTGAACTGTACGTGCACTGAAAATTCGGTGGACTGTAGCAATTTGGATTTGACAGATACCCCGTTGGACCTTCCAACTCGCACAGTTTCTCTGTAAGTAGCAACCAGTTGTAATAGCTCTATTTACCTCTCCCAATTTTGGATAAGAAAGTTACTCAAGGACACTTCGCTTACCTATAACCTTCACGCACGCACAACACATTCGTTAGCGTTTTGTTCTTTAATTTCCCTCTATTTATAATTACCGAGGTGGTAAGCAATAGACCTAATTGAACGGATCATTATCAAAATGTAGGTGGCCCATTCGGGACAGTGTTAATATTGACTATCAAATATTTGCATTTCCTGTTGGGTTTGTGATAATGACTTTCTTTGTCTGTCTTCTAGCCTATGTAAAAGTTTAGTCTGCAAGGTATTTGTTTTAATGTTCAAATGCAGAACAAAGTGGAAATGTCTCATGATAGTTTGCTGAGCTTAAAGACAGTAGATAAAACTGTTGATAGTTGTAGGTATGCCCAGTGTTTCAACACGTTAAAAGTTCCGTGTTAGATTTGACGCCACATTGATCTATACAAACGTACTCAAATATGTTATACTAATCATGCATTCTAACATTTTATAAACAGAGAGTAGTTCGGACAGATTTACGTCAAATATTTGCAGTTTATTCTCTATCTGCTTTTGTCAGGCAAAGCCAACAAATAAAATTTCTTGAGAATTAGTCTTAGATTCCTCAAGACCACATAGTCAATAGAAGGAACACTGTTGCCAGGTTGGTTTAGGAAAATCAGCCAATTGAGAAACAATTTCAAGGAATGTTTGCAAGTAGTCTATCAGTCCTCGTCCATTTGAATGACACGGATTGTTTACTGACAAAACAGTAGTCTCCCTCTCAGCCAGCCTTTTAGCCCCAAGAGCAGGGTATTGTTAATGTCAGTATAGCAATCGGATCTTCAATGACAGTTGAACTGTTTCGCACCTAAATTGCCAAACATTCCGTGTGTGTGTGTGTGTGTGTGTGTGTGTGTGTGTGTGTGTGTGTGTGTGTGTGTGTGTGTGTGTGTGTGTGTGTGTGTGGGGAGGGGATGGGATGGGAGGGGAGGGGGGGGGGGGGTCGTCAAAGGCCTGCAGCCTTCCCATGGTCCAGGGTGAGCTTTGCCCAGTTTGTTTCCCCCCAGGGAAGTAAAGAATGCAACCGTTAAAATAAAATAAAAAAAACAAGGTTTTTCCAGGTAGGCCGACCTTCATTACCTCTAAGCCCCACTCTGCCTATTTCAAGTGCAGTCACGGTTTATGATTCACACACACACACACACACACACACACACACACACACACACACACACACACTTTACATGTGTCCTAACAGTGACTTTGGGTGTCTGAATGGGTCATGTTGTCTAGCCCGTACTTCTTTCATGTTATCTCAAAATGCCTTATCGTTTAAGATTCAAAGACCCACAATCTTGTTGTTTTCAAAGGGAATGGTTTTATGACTTTGAATGATCTGTTAAAACACCTCAACCGCAGACTTATGCGCCGCTGGAAGTGGTTCTGTTCTGTCGGCAGAGATCACAAAGGGAAAACGTTTCTTTAGTTCCGGGGTTTGTTGAAGGTGCCATGATTATTGTACTTAAAACTTGACCTTGAAGGGCTGATTTATTCGAACACGCTCAAGTGCTTTCTGCGCTTGGCTTTGCTTCAAAAGTTATTTATAGTTATTTAAGTTATAGCTTATTTAGTTTTTACATATAGCTCATTTATTCATCGAATTAAACTTGTATTTTTTCCATCTCAAAGTCCTGTGAGTGTCACACGCCTTGCTGAGAGAGTTTCTTTTCATGACGGGCTACATTCCTCTGGGTAACCTCCATGCCCCCTGGTTCTCCAGCCCCGCCAGCGCGTACCCGGCCCCGAGACAGGCCCAGCATGCCGGGCTTCGCCCCGCCTGGGTCTGTGGGTCCATCCCCACCTCCGGCAGGGAGCCAGTGCCAAGTGAATTAGCGCGGGGGGAATAAACTGTCCCTGTTATGTTTATCCCCGGGGGACGGAGGAGGACGAAGGGAGGGGGAGGGGGGGGGGGGGGGGGGTAGTGGAGGGAAGGAGGGTCAGTGTTTGTGGTGGCACAGGGTCGGGGCAGTGGCAGAGCAGACATGGCTGTGGGTTGTCAATAAAAAGCGTCTTCCGTCCGTCCCTTAGCTCACCCCGGCCCCCACAATGTCTGCTTCTCTCTGCTGGAGAACCACAGCACAAAATCTGGATTTCCAGGGGGGGGACAAAGGCCTTCGAATGTGGGTAGCCCTTAACATGGCTTCTGTTCTCGCCTGGTGAAGGAAGGAAAGGCAGAGGTGTTCTATATTTTACATGTGGTTCCCCCAGGCTCATTTGAGGGCTCTTTATAGGAGAACTCAGTTTAGAAAGATCCTTTGTCCACGGCCGTCTGGGTTAGGAGCCGAATGTAGACAAAGCTATCACTGCCCTGGCGGAGACACACACACACACACACACACACGCACACACACACACACACACGCACACGCACGCGCGCGCGCACGCACACACACACACACACACACACATACCCACCGGGTGAACAAGGCTTGCTAACTCCGCTTCTATACTTAGTGTGTGTGTTTGTAGAGGGATTGCTCTCTGGTGGGGCTGCTGTGGTTATCTTTATATGGCCCTATATATTATAGTGTAGTGCTGACAAGTCCAACAGTAGCCAGGGAAAGATGGTAGGGGAGAGAGAGAGAGAGAGAGAGAGAGAGAGAGAGAGAGAGAGAGAGAGAGAGATGTGTGTGTGTGTGTGTGTGTGTGTGTGATATAGAGAGTCGGTGCTCGCCTGAAGCAAGTCCCTTCGTACCCGGCCAGGTTTCTCTGGGGAGTCACTCTGGACGCGCCCCTGTGTGAAAAATCAAGGCTTAATGCTTTCCAGTTGTCCAAATAGTTTCCCCCGTAGGGCCATGTTTTTAACGGTTCTCCTGTGACTACGCGGCCCTGACGGCGACGAGGGGGGGGGGAGGGGGGGGGAATTAGACGGCAGTGAATTAGCGGTGATTTGTCAGAGTGACCACCTAGCTTAATCCAGGGGCCAAACCCAGGGGCCAAACCCAGGGTTGTAAACCACATATCAAACAATGAATGTCAGTCTCGGATGTGTGTTTTTTTTTATCCGTTTGCTGCTTCTGTCCGTTATAATTCCATCCTACTGTGTGGATGACACGTTATGCTGTTATGAGACCAAGGCCCCCCCCCCCCCCCCCCAACATGCCTTGGCTTTTAGGTTCTTTTGATTGATTGACGAACAGCCCAAGGATGACATTCAAAGCGGGCTTCCTCTTGCCCAGTCAGATATCCTGTCTCAGGAGGAGTGGATGGGTTTTATTCGCCGGTCCGCTAATGCGCGTGAAGAGCGTGTGTGTGTGTGTGTGTGTGTGTGTGTGTGTGTGTGTGTGTGTGTGTGTGTGTGTGTGTGTGTGTGTGTGTGTGTGTGTGTCTGTGTGTGTGTGTGTGTGTGTGTGTGTGTGGCGCCCGCGGCCTGCGGCGCTGCTCCTCTCGTAATGGACCTCGGTTTAGTAAATAAAGAGCAGGCGCACATCACTGCTGTTGAGTTTGATTGCTGCGGTCGGACGGAGACTGAACAGAAGCCCCATGCTGGCTCCGGCCAGATCCTGCCACTCGCTTTGGGGATACGCTTCGTCCGTTGTGGACGTTCGATATCCTGCTCCCCCCCCCCCCCCTCCCCCCTCCTCCGCTCTCTCTGTCAAACTGCCCCGGTCACTTTCATACACTCTAGTTTTGTCTAACAAAGTGGGTACGAGACCAACCAGTGGTTTTGCTCCTTAGTCTCTTCCCTCTGCCTGCCCTTCCATAATTCCATGATAATGTTTTGTGGGGGACAGCGACATAGTTTCTGCCCCCGGCTGTGTGGCGAGGCTGGGCCACCAAAAGCCAAAGCGGAGTCGGCAAACACCAACACACGTTGACTGGTTAGGGGCAGCTTCCCACAGGAAATGGGTTTGTTTGGGTGGTTTCACAACGAGGTCAGATGGCTGGGCCGGGTGGGGGAGGTGAGGGAGGGGGAGAGTAGGGAGGGAGAGAGGGAATGGGGATGGAGGGAGTGGGAAGAGGGAGGGAGGGAGGGAGGGAGGGAGGGAAGAAGGGTGATGGGTGCAGGTCAAATCACCTGGCCTAGGGGGGCTCCAGGCGGAGGGAGGGAGGGAGGGGTAAAAAGGGGGTTGTCTGGAAGTGTTTTGTCAATATCAAGCTCTGCTGCTGCTGTAGCCTAGCTGTATTTTTTTTTTTTTTTTTTTTTTTTAACACAGTGGGTGAAAGTTCTGTCTGCGGTTGAACAGAAATCCCTCCCCCTTCTACGCCCGTATACCGGTTGACTTGGCTGGGGCCTAGGACAGCATGCAGCCTGGCTCACAGTGGCCGTCTCTTTCTGCCTCTGTGTTTTACGGCCTCACTGTTCACCTTTTGCATCGTAGAGTTTAGAAACCCCCCCCCCCCCCCCTTATCCGGTCCTTTCCCTTGCTTGCCCATAACCAACCAATAAAACCGATCAAGCCGTTTCGTTGTCATGTCATTACCTTTTTGTTTTGGCTTTGTACCTCCGCTGTTTACTTTATGTAACCACGGTTACGGTGCGGGTCAGCTTCAAGCTGGGCGTTGTGACGGGAATGATTGACGGGAAGGCAACGAGGGCTAAACCTCGTTAACTGTTCGTTTCCCCCCCCCCCCCCCCTCCTCCCCTCGTTAGTTTTCCAGTTCTCGGCCGTAACCAGCGGCAACAACGACGGCTAACGACAGCGCCGTGTCACAATGGGCTTCCAGTGGTTTTCTTTGGACGGGCCCCCTTGTAATCTGGTGGTTATTGGGGAATGAACATGTCGAGATTGTTTTTCATAGTTTCGCCAAGCCTTGTGACTGCAACGTCCCCGGGCAGATATTTCTGAAAGCCACAAAATGTGTGTTTCCGTGTGTTTAGGGCACATTAGCCCTCCGATTTTTATCTGGTGCCGTTCGACGTGTCTTCTCTCAGGAGCTTTCTGTTGTGATGAGGCTGTATGGTTTTAACAGGCAGTGCTGTTCCGCCTATGCAAAACCGAGGCTTATGGAAATGTGCCAGTTGGAAATCCTGAGGAGATAGCAGATTGCCCTGGTCTCACTGAGCGTCAGACGGCAGGAGCGTATAGCAAAGGTTAAAGGTCTCTTTCATAACAGCAGATAAAGCCTGACTTTTACATGACGTTATGGAAGGAGCTGATGGAGCAGCATTTGCTTTAATGGCCGTTGAACAGCTGCTGCCTCGTTGTTCCACAGTAATCCAGTCAGCAGAATAGATGGTCTTTTTCTGTTAAGACTCTCGCGGCGCCAACCTTTTTTTTCTTCTCAAATCTGTCTCCCATTATACAAGTCGGTGTCTACAAAGTGGGTTTGATCGATGAATCATCTGTGCATTTTTCTACATCTGGTAAGAGTTTGGAAATCTGGAGAAGATGTTTTGAGAGAGAAAAAGAGAGAGAGGAGATTCAAGATTGGAGAAAGAGGGACAGATGTACTATAAAGTTGATCACTGCTCAAACGGATATCCTCAAAAACCCAAGAGCTGACCTAATGAGAATGAGAATGATAATAATAATAATTCATTTAAATTATATAGCGCTTTTCAGACACCCAAAGCACTTTCTGCTCTAGCTTTAGCCTCAATGTTCTGTCTAGAAGACTGAAACAATTTATAGTCTACACATCCATCCAGAGGTTTGGGTAACTTAAACTTTACGGTCTACACATCCATCCAGAGGTTTGGATAACTTAAACTTTACAGTCTACACATCCATCCAGAGGTTTGGGTAATTCAAATGTACAGTCTATACATCCATCCAGAGGTTCGGGTAACTTAAACTTTACGGCCTATACATCCATCCGGCTATCTGGATAACTCAGGGTTTACAGTCTGTATCCATCCAACTGTTTGGATAACTGAAACTTTACAACCTGCACATCCATCCAGAGGTTTGGATAACTGAAACTTTACAATCTGCACATCCATCCAACTGTTTGGATAACTGAAACTTTACAATCTGCACATCCATTCTGCTGTTTGGATAATTCAAATGTACAGTCTATCCATCCATCCTGCTGTTTGGATAATTCAAATGTACAGTCTATCCATCCATCCTGCTGTTTGGATAATTCAAATGTACAGTCTATACATCCATCCTGCTGTTTGGATAATTCAAATGTACAGTCTATGCATCCATCCTGCTGTTTGGATAATTCACCAATAGTTGGCCCTCGATCTCTCTCGGCTGACGACTGGCTAATTATTCCAGAACTTTCTCTGCTCTAGCATAATAAACAGTAAGTGTGGGGCAATGGTTCTCCAAGCATCGGTCGGGCTATGCGCTTTGAAGTGAAACGCAGAGGATCAGTAGTCTGTCTGCAGGGAAAGGGACCGACGGCTCTCCCTTAATCAAAGTATTTACGTTATTATCATATCGGTAAGTGGAGACGCTTATTTCCCTAATCATGGAGTCGGGCAACTTTTGGGGGGGGGGGGGGGGGGGGGGGGGGGGGGATTGTCTCACCGCAGTGCCTGTACGCCTGTAGTTGATTGACTAAGATGGTATGAACGGGCTGTTAGACGCGTGTGTGCGTGTGTGCGTGTGTGTGTGTGTGTTATTGTTATCCTTTTGGATGGCTTCGCGCCGTTGAGCCTAGGCCGAGGTTCGCCCTGTGCCCGAGGCAAGTGTAGAGCCCCCCCCCCCCCACACACACACACACACACACACACACACACACACACACACACACCCCGAGTGCCCCCTCCCTCTCCCGCCTATCTCTCGGACCGGCTGGCTGCTCACGGGACCCTCCCTGCAGGAGCAGCTCCCCTTGATTCCTGCAGCCGCTGCAGAGGTAATCTGCAATGCAAAGTGAGAGTAATGCATGTGCCATGTTCAGCCTACAGTTCTGCCCGGAAACCTGTCCCCTCTAAACCATGCCATATACGGTTTGTTGAAATAAAACCTTTATTATCTTCTGGATTAGAGGAGGGGGGGGGGCTCTTGTCTTGTCTTGTTTAAATTTTTTTTCACGCTTCGGTTTAGGTCAGTATGTCGTCCCGCAGCATTTGACTGCTGTGTTAAAATGGTGGTGTAAGAGTGGAGTTCGTGCTGCACTCTCACTGCTGTTGCCTGGCTGTAAACCAGCCTTTTACGAGTGTGTGTGTGTGTGTGTGTGTGTGTGTGTGAGAGACTCTTTGACTAGTTTATGACACTGCTACTCCGGGCTTCGTTAACGCGCCTCCGTCCTCCATCTGTGCTGCGTGAGACACATCACTTCACACTTCAGCTGAGCGAAGTTCACACTCCCCTTATCACTGATAAAGCCAGGCAAGATTCGGGCGTTGTCACACACACACGCGCGCGCACACACACGCGTGCGCGCTTGTGGTGGTGGTGGTGGTGGTGGTGGTGAGTGATGAGTGATGAGTGATGAGTGATGAGTGATGAGTGATGAGTGATGAGTGATGAGGGCTGGGGGCAGGTACGTCATCTCTGATATCACTCATCCTCAACCCCCTTTCCTGGAGGCTCCATGGCAGCATCCCCCTCACCCAGCCCCATGCTGGCTGTCCTGTCTGAGTCTAAGGCCAGGCTTGCCTTGCGGTGGTGCAGCCCTGGACAGCAGCCTGTGGGGTCCTGCCTCTTCCCCAGACAGACAGAGGGAGGGCTGATAGCTCCAGCACAGTGTCTGGGGGTGGTGGGTTTGGGGGCTACTGACCCGGAACATGTTGCAGGATGAGGTTGGAGGGGTGGGAGACGGTGTGTGTGTGTGGGTGGGTGTGGGTGTGGGTGTGGGTGGCGGCCAACAGGTGGCTTGGGGAGCTTTGGGTTGTCATGTGACCAGGCCGCCTGCAATGCATTGTGCAACTCTGGAAAGAAAATAAACTTTTAATAAACTTTACGTCAGAATGTGGAGGAGTGTTTTTTTTCTGACGTCGTTAAGGGCCCAGTCATGCTTTGTCAATCATGAGGAATATCTGTTGTATATATTCTTGGAACAAAACAACACACCCAGAACTGTGAAGAAATGTTGACCACAGAGTTGTGTAATGCTTTCCTCTGCAGTGATATCGTAGCATACATTTAAAAGTGTACATTTAAAAGTGTATTTCTTGCACTCTGGCCATTGTGGCAGAAGTCTTAGAGAATTTTAAGTTAATACAAGGCAGGTTTTAATTAATACAAGATTCGGAATTGTACATATATAATATAGGCCTACTATGGATATCATTTCATAAAGGCAAACGTATACGCGCCTCGCCTTCTATCAAACTTGTTCAGAATGGAGGTCAGTAGTGTTCTTAAGAACCCAGTCCCTCTGCCAATCGTTGAACCTCCAACTGTAGATTCTAGTGTCAGGCCTGGCTTCTCGATTCCATGGCTGTCCTGGTGGAGAGTGTGGATCTGGATCTTGCTGCCTTAATGTTTAAACAGTCCTGCCTATCGCGATGAACGGCAGCGTTCTAGTTGGACCACCCACGGAGCTCTGCTTGGAACATTCCGGATTGTTCAGCAGCTTTGGAACGCGGCTGTACTTCCACGAGAGCTTCAACACTCCCAACAAGTGTGCTTGTCCTTGTCCAAATTGGACCGATTATGTTTAGACACCTCTGAATGATGGACTGTGTGTTTTACTCACACTCTACGGTCTGTAGTCGCTAATACTATTCATTGAACGTACCCCCCCTCCCTTCACGTTTCACGTCCCGCTCAACGTTTTCCAGTGCAGTTAGATTTTCTTTACAGTGAGACATCCCTCATGACCTGTGTGGAAGTAGTATGCCTGTGTGTCCAGGGTAGCTTCATATTGGACACATTCCTTCATTCTTAGGGGTGTTAATTACTACCTGGTGCTCCGTGGCTGTTCGTAGAAACGCCCCTCTTTAACGTCCCTCTTTTTTTGTTAGCCTGTTTAAATGAGGATAAATATATATGATAATATATGTATCATGATAAATATATATGATAATATATGTATAATATATATCATAGTGTATGTATAATGATAAATGTAGATGTATGTATAATGATAAATATATAGGATAATAGGATACATATACGTTGCTCCCTGGGTCCTTCAAAGCGGTTAGGTTAGGCCAGGCCGTCCACAGCCCCTAGTTAAACCTCTGTACAGTGGTTACAGGTCACTGTCCTTCCCCGTGTGGTTGGGGCTCTGCAGCGACCGTGCTGCATTCATGTCCCGGGGGTCCCAGAGGAAACCCTGGAGGAAACCCTGGAGGAAACCCTGTGATGTCTCACTTTGCTCCGTGTAGTGATGGGGTAATTGGCGCCCAGTGCCAGGACGGTAATTTAGCAATCTGAAGCACAATGGTGGAAGGAGGTGCCCTGCTGAGTGATCCTCTAAACACACTGAACCCACCTCCTCCAACTGCTAGAAGGGCAAACACACGCACACACACACACACACACACACACACACACACACACACACACACACACACTGTGATTTTCTCTCACACAAGTGCAGACACACACACACACAACTGCCATGTCTCACTCACTCACTCACTCACTCACACACACACACACACACACAGTAATTAGTGTGCCTGTCACTCCCTCACAGAGTGAGAGTAAGGGAAAGGGGAGCTATCATTATCTGATGGTTGGAGACGCAGTGATCTGTGGACCCAGGGCCATGTTGGGCGGTGAGCTCCTTCCAGTCCAGTGGTTGCACTGGTCTAATGGGCCTGACCTCCCATGGTGCATCTGGTTCTGAAGCTCTCCTCAGGCCCACTTTAGCAGAGCTGGTGTAAAGCTACTGTCCTCTGGGTTTGTGTCGACCGCAGCTCAGCCCGGTTCCTCCTTATCCTCCTCAGCCATCTGCTCCTTCTCCCCCTGCTCCTCTTGCTACTCCTCCTGCTCCTCATCCTCCTTCTCTTCCTGCTCATCCTCATCCTTATCCTCCTGCTTCTCCTCCTTTTCCTCCTCATCCATCTGCTCTTTCTGCTTCTCCTCCTGCTCCTTTTCCTCCCCCTGGTCCTCCTGATCCTCCTCCGTCTCCTCCTCCTGCCCTTTTTCCTCCACCCTGCTGCTCCTGCTGAGGAGTTCTGGCTCCAGAGGGCCGTGCCAGGTGGGAGGGCCGCTGCAGGACAGGAGGATGAGGAATGTGGTGCGTCAGGTAAATGTGTCCCCAGACTCTGGGAACAAGCGGCCTTCTCTCCGCAGGCTCGTGAAACATTCCTAGGCCGTCTCTCATGTCTGGTTCTGGAGGGAGGGTGGGGGTTGTGGGCTCCCTTTGTCTCCCCAGCGAAACCCCCTCACACACACACACACACACGCACGCACACGCACACGCACTGCTCTCAACACAAAACTCCCCCAAACTGCCTGCTGACAAGCTGTGTGTGTGTGTGTGTGTGTGTGTGTGTGTGTGTGTGTGTGTGTGTGTGTGTGTGTGTGTGTGTGTGTGTGTGTGTGTGTGTGTGTGAGACCATGTCTTTGTGAGACTAATTTGATGGATTTTATATAGTGTGGGAAACGGTAGCTTAAATGCAGATGACACACACACACACACACACACACACACACACACACACACACACACACACACACACACACACACACACAGGGACACTGTCTGGAAATGCTATCTCTGAACAAATCCCTTTCTAATTAGACCCAGTGTTAGCGGAGTGCCAGCTAGGAAGTCCTCCGTTGGTCTAAAGTGCAAATTGAGCTCCACAGCTGAACGGTGCGTTTAGTAAGTGAGCCGTGGCTAAGCTACACACTCCCATCAATAGTATCGACCCGTAGCCCGGGGCGGGGGGGGGGGGGGTCTGTGTTCTCCCACCCGCCCTGCGTGTGAGGGAACACCGGATGAAGTTAGCGAGCGTCTTTGTGAGTCTCGACGGCAGAAATTGAAATACCGCGCTTATCAAGAGCTGTGTCAAAGATGGAATTGTTGAGGGTGATTGGTTTTGGATGAGCGGTACGTTTACGTCAAACCTCGTCTGTGTTTTGTGCAGGAACCTGGGCCACAACAAACTGACGAGCATCGCTGCGACGGCTTTCGACAACCTGCCTGACCTGCGAGAGCTGTGAGTAGACTGTACACACACACACACACACACACACACACACACACACACACTGGGAGGGGGCGGGAAGGTCGGGGTTCACTCAATGAGGAGTTCATTTTACGTTTGACCAGTGCACTCATCTTCTGTGTGTGTGTGTGTGTGTGTGTGTGTGTGTGTGTGTGTGTGTGTGTGTGTTTTGACTTGGCCTCCCCTTTTAAATCTTATTATATTCGATTATCGATTGGTAGGTAGATCCAGTCTATGGACACAAGTCTTTCTCTACACTTTCACTATTGTGTGTGTGTGTGTGTGTGTGTACGTTTGTGTATGTGTTAGAAAAAATAAGAAAAATAAATGTTGTCATTGTCCACAGAGGATATTCCATAGGGCCTAGGTTTAAATAGTTTCTTGAAAGACAATGTTGGTATAAAACCCCTGCCAGATGGTGAAGCATGTAGTACCACATACTCACTCACTCACACACTCACTCACTCACTCACTCTCACTCAGAACCTTATGGAGCTCTGTCCACTGGTCAAATAAACATTCAAATTGCCAAAGTATAGCAACGCTAAACACAGATCTACCGTTTTGGTTCTGAGACAACTAGAGAACCCCTGGAATGGAGCTCTGCCCCTCTCTGCTCCATCACTTACTGGGTGTGTTTGGATTGCCTTGGCCTGAGGCAGACAGAGAATGAAGTTGGTGGTTTCCCTCCAGCACCCGACACCAGAGCCACCACTGGGCCTGTAAATATTTGATACGCTGGAGGAGAAGGAAGGAAGGAGGGAGGGAGGGAGGGATAGAAAGAAGGAGGGAGGGATAGAGGGAGGGATAGAAGGAGGGAGGGAGGGAGGGAGGGATAGAGGAAGGGAGGAAGGGAGGGAGGCCAGTCCGGCTCTGTTTCCCGTACACACACACACACACACACACACACACACACACACACACACACACACACACAGCTCTTCTCACCGTCACACACACACACAAACACAGACGCTGCACTTGTTGATGCTTCTCTGGTATTATTTACGAGAGTCTAGCGTGCTATTTTTCTGTATTTTTGTTGAACAATAGAACATGACGGAGGTTTTTAGGACCTATGTGAGAATCCCCATTATCATAAATCTCCCAAATATCTGTGATAAATGTATCTTATAAATCCTCCTGGCTTGGGAATGGACAGAGTTGAGTTCACATTACTCTTGGGTTACTCATATAATACTCTAGGTGAATGTCACTATGTTGACATAAACACGGCGTCCTTTTCTGTCAAATGCTCTGGTTTTGCTGTCTGTCGTTTCCTAACGTGTGGTTGTTTGTTCCTGACAGGCGCCTGGACCACAACGGGCTGACCGCCATCCCAGATTTAGGACAGGCCTCGTCCAAGGTTGTCTCCTTCTACCTGTGAGTGTGTCTCCTGGCCGGCCAAACACTGTCCACTGTCCTGACCATCTGGGACATCGTCAGAGACTGCTGTGCTGTGGAGCTTTTATTGAACCAATGGGACACAGTGACTATATTGATCTACATATACCTTTTGCCTATATATTACTCTCTAAAGGGATCCTATATACTTAAGGTTAAATCTGTAGATCTCTGAGAGCCTGCGTGTGTGTTTGTGCTTGCGTGCGTGTGCAGGTAGAGGTGTCTGAACTCCTGTAGGGCTCTGTTCTGGTTGTGGAAGTGCCTGAAGGGACTGCCTTCTCTGGCATCTCACTGGAGATTTACAGCCCTATTTGGGAAGGGCCGTGCGTGCGTGCGTGCGTGTGAGAAAATGAAAGTTGTCGTGTGTGTGTAGTCTTGATTGTGAGTGTGTGTGTACTCCTAGGTAAGAGTGTGTGTGATAATGAGTGAGAATTGGTGTGTGTGTGAGAGTGATAGTGAACATAAGGGTGTGTGTGTGTGTGTGTGTGTGTGTGACACAGAAGGAACATGACGTGTGTGTGTGTGACTAGCTCTGGTCAGATGGGCTGTGTCAGCATTTTAGTTTGGGTGGCGTGGGTTGGATTTCCCAACCGTTGGGTCCAGCTGGTGTGGCAGTTCTCGTTATAGACATAATCTTTTATTGGTGGTGTTTATTTATGTCTGTATTGTTCATTGAGCCTATGTTTAGTTCAAACACACTTACACCCCCTGCTGCAGCTCTCTAAACCAACCAACACGTTTCCATGCTGTGGCATGGCCGGCTTTTTTTGGCCTTATCCAAAGCCTGTTGCTATGGGACGGGTAGAGGGGAGAGGAGGGTGAGGGACTGGAAGAGAGGGAGCAAGAGAGAGAGGGGGAGAGAGGGGGAGAGAGAGGGAGAGAGAGAGAGAGAGAGAGAGAGAGAGAGAGAGAGAGAGAGAGAGAGAGAGAGAGAGAGAGAGAGAGAGAGAGAGAGAGAGAGAGAGAGAGAGAGAGAGAGAGAGAGAGAGAGAGAGAGAGAGAGAGAGAGAGAGAGAGAGAGAGAGAGAGAGAGAGAGAGAGAGAGAGAGAGAGAGAGAGAGAGAGAGAGAGATCTTTCCATAGCCCCACAGCTGAAGTCCTGTTGGAGGACTGCAGCTGCACCTGTCAATCACAGAGCTTACTGTAAAATCGGTGACAGAGAGCGGGGGAGGGTCAGGGTGACATCACCACGGTTACCGACGTGGGAGGGTGGGAGAAATAAGTGTTTGTGTGTGTGTGCAAAGCAGAGCTCATGTTTATGCTAAGCAGTAACCCCAACACACCTCCAGTGCCAGCCCGTTAGTGGCGTGTGTGTGTGTGTGTGTGTGTCTGTGTGTGCGTTTGCGTCTGTGTGTGTGTGTGTGTGTGTGTCTGTGTGCCTTGGCAAAGCTCTGCTGTATGCCGGTGCAGTGCGGGCAGAATTCCTTTGCCGAGAGCGCCTGGAATGTCGTCCAACAGCAGAAGCAGTGCCGCATGAGACTTTGGTCTCTCACACACACACAGACATACACACACACACACACACACACACACACACACACACACACACACACAGACACACACATACACGCCAACACATACATGCTAACACACACACATACTGTATAGACACAGAGAGAGACAGAAACAAAGAAGAAAAATAATACATTGAGAAAGCAAAACATAAAAAAAGAAATGGGGGTCGGCAGAGAGAAAGGGTAGATTTGGGAGAAGAAGAAGAAGAAGCTCCCCAGGGTTTCTCCACCGCTCACTCACGCTTTGCTTTCTGTCACTTTCTTACTAACAGGGCGGAAATATTTGGACTTCTTTTCCACATCTGTCTGTCTGTCTGTCTGTCTGTCTGTCTGTCTGTCTGTCTGTCTGTCTGTCTGTCTGTCTGTCTCTCTCTCCCTTATGCCCAGCCTCTCCTTTTGGTACCCACCCCCCCAACTTCCCTATTGTCCTGCCTGTCTGCTCCGACCACTTCAAAGCGCTGGGTGTCAAAGCGGCTCTCAAATCCAACGGGATGAACGGTGATTACAAACCCGTTGTCCACAGGCGGTACCGACCGGACTCTCCTGACCCTAACGCTCACACTGCGTCCGGTAGACTGGGTCCGCAGTGTAAACCCTGTCCCTCGAGTCTACGTCTTGGCCCCCAGCGGGCGAGGTGTGGGAACGAGGCCCTCACGATAATCCTGTGGTCGTAATGAAGAGGGCTTCTGGGTAAATGTGTCTGGGGACATCAAAGAGCGGAGTCAAGCTCCTTACCACAAACGTCGTTGGTGGAGGGATTATCTCCAGTTGTTATAAACGTGTGTGTGTGTGTGTGTGTGTGTGTGTGTGTGTGTGTGTGTGTGTGTGTGTGTGTGTGTGTGCGTGCGTGCGTGCGTGCGTGCGTGCGTGCGTGCGTGCGTGCGTGCGTGCGTGCGTGCGTGCGTGCGTGCGTGCGTGCGTGCGTGCGTGCGTGCGTGCGTGCGTGCGTGCGCCAACATCAAACACGTTCCGCTCCACTCGTTCTCTCTCACCCGCTCTCTGTCCCTCTTCTTCTGTGAGAGAGAGAGAGAGAGAGAGAGAGAGAGAGAGAGAGAGATCCCGAGCCCGTCCTCTCCCTCCAGTTTGAGTGTGTTTTGTGTTTTTCCCAGCAGAGGGTCAGCAGCTGGTGACCCCTCCCCCCCACCTCTAAGAGGAGCCTCTGTCCATCAGTATAGCCCTCTCTGACTGCACTGCTTGGCTTCCCCTGGGCTTCCGGTCGGTCGGTCTGTGTGTGTGAGGGGGGTCTCATCCTTAACTCTTTCCGCTAGTGTTTATTCAGGTGGGCCACTGCGACAGAAGGGGGGGGGGGGGGGAGTCATGTGAATGCCCCACAGAAAGAGCCTCCTCTCATCTGTGTGGGGCTAGATGGGGGGGGGGGGGGGGGGGGGGGGTTGGGGGGCGGGAGGAGGTTGACTGGGGCAGCACCTGTCCAGTCTGCTGCTGTGGAGGGGCCTTCAGAGAGAAGGGCCTGGGATGGAAGGACGCGTGTGTGCCGGGGAATTGTTTTGGACATTTCTTTTGGTTCGATATTGGAATTTAGCCCCTTACAAATATGGAATGGGGCCCCTGCCTTCTCCTACTCTTAGCTATGGTTCTAGGAATGTTGACCTTGGCTATAGATTTGTGTGTGTGTGAGAGAGAGAGAGAGAGAGAGAGAGAGAGAGAGAGAGAGAGAGAGAGAGAGAGAGAGAGAGAGAGAGAGAGAGAGAGAGAGAGAGAGAGAGAGAGAGAGAGAGAGAGAGAGAGAGAGAGAGAGAGAGAGAGAGAGAGAGAGAGAGAGAGAGAGAGAGAGAGAGAGAGAGAGAGAGAGGAGAGAGAGAGAGAGAGAGAGAGAGAGAGAGAGAGAGAGAGAGAGAGAGAGAGAGAGAGAGAGAGAGAGAGAGAGAGAGCAGTAAAGGCCTAGCCAGGCCACGGTATGTTTATGTCACACGTGTCACTAAGTAAAGGCTTTCATGACTTCTCCAGTGACACTGGCCTTTAGTGACACACACACACACACATCACTACCACTACAACACACAGGGACAAACAGAGTGCACAGGAGTTTACCATTTGGTCAATAACGGGTTGCCGGTCTGCATCTGTGCGTGTGTTTCTACCGTGCGATGTGTGTGTACACGGCTGGCTGTAGATGCTGTGTGTGTGTGTGTGTGTGTGTGTGTGTGTGTGTGTGTGTATCTCCGGGGAAGTGTCTGAGATTCCATCACCGCTCGTTGTCCCCATCGGCGTGAGGCCGAGGCTAAACCTCTCCCAGCCCCCAAATAAAATGCAGATGTGGAGCAACTGACCCTCCATTCCCCCGCCTGTCCCCCACACCAGCCTCTCCTCCTTAGACTTCCTCGAGCCAGGCCGGGCGGCCTGTCAAAACAGAGCTGACCAGACTGAAAAGAACAGCCCCCCCTGTGTGGACCTTCCTCCTTTGAGGCCAGGAATGGAGTGTAGTATGCGTGTTTTTGTATTTTATTTTTAATTAAAAATTTTTTTTTAAACCGGGTACGATAAAACAATGTGAGCTTGACCGTTTTAACAGACTTGAACCCTTTATTGTCTGGACGGGCTGACCATGTTAGTGACAGGTATCGTCAGGTTCCCATGTGATTTCCCGCTCAGAGGGGAAAGTGACCAGCTCCAGTTGACTCCACCAACCCCCCCCCCCAAAAACCCGTTAGGCTCAAGTAGCCGTGGACCCCCTCCTCAGAGGGATCAGCGAGCGAGGGGGGGGGGGGGGGGGGGCAGGGCACACACTATGGCTCCCAGACCGGAGGAGGCCACTTGGTACTGTGTACTTTGTACTCCTTAGTTACTGAGTGGGACCAGGAGAAGTTTAAGCACTGTTTCTAGTGGTGTGTGTGTGTGTGTGTGTGTGTGTGTGTGTGTGTGTGTGTGTGTGTGTGTGTGTGTGTGTGTGTGTGTGTGTGTGTGTGAGTGTGAGTGAGAGAGAGAGAGATACACTCAAACAATGCAGGTGTGGGAAGTACTTTTTGCTTTGTATATGACTTACCGATGTGTGTGTGTGTGTGTGTGTGTGTGTGTGTGTGTGTGTTATCCAGACACCACAATAAGATCCGCCACATCGACGGCAGGCAGATGAGAGAGCTGGTATCCGTGGAGACGCTGGACATGAGTAACAATGACATCACGGAAGTGCGGAGCGCCTCATTCCCACCCGGCCTGAAAATCAAAGACCTGTAAGTAGAGTCGACTCCTAAATGACTCCTCAGCGACTCCTCAACCACTCCTGAATGACTCCTAAACGACTCCTAACTGACTCTTCAATGACTCCTATCTGACTCCTCAATGACTCCAGCACTCTTTTCACCAAACATGGTCTGACTGTGTCTGAATTGAACAATGCGCTGGTCCCTTATTCTGTCAAACTCTTAACTTAATTTTCCATTTAACTGATACATGCATATGAAATGTAATACGTGAGGCACAATGTTAACTTTTTGGGGATATTTGATATGACGAGCAATCAACAATTTATTTTTTCTATGCAATACTTCATACAAAAGTGTGTGTGTGTGTGTGTGTGTGTGTGTGTGTGTGTGTGTGTGTGTCTGTGTGTGTGTGTGTGTGTGTGTGTGATTGTGTGCGTATAGGTACCTGGGCAACAACAAGATCACATGGCTGGAGCCCGGAGCGCTGGACAACCTGGGCGCTTCCCTTCAGGTCCTCCGACTGAGCCGGAACCGGATCAGCCAGATCCCGGTCAAAGCCTTCCAGCTTCCCAAGCTCACCCAGCTGTGAGTCGAACAGTCCGGATCAACTTAGCCATTTATTATCGCTTGTTCTGTTTTAATATTCAAACAATACTAGACAATACATTACGATAAGCACCTAACAATAAACAACAATACAATAAGAGTAAACAGTTATATGCCTCTACACCACAAGATGATAGAAGGGTTAAAGGTCAATCTTTTGCAACAGAGGTGATTTATTTAGTTCTTTGCTTTACTCAGTCTCCCTGCAGACACAGGAAACATTCATATGCAGTTGTCCATGCTCACGGACCACTCGTTTTCCGTTTCACATCGGGCGTTAGACAGTTTGAGGATGTATTTGCACAGTCGGCATGGTCCGGGCAGAGAGACGTGTGTGTTCTCACGGAGACGACTCTGTGTGCTGAGCAGTCAGAAAGCCATCAGCCTCCGGAAAGGTTCCACCTAGGTAAACACCAGACACCCCTACCACCTCCTGATTTATAGCCCATCTCGGTGCACCCGGAGTGGGATAGCCCCCCCCCTAACCCCCCCCACCCACACTCCACTCCCCATTATCCTCATTCCGCCCCATCCCCTGCAACCATCCATATCTCACCACCTCTGTGGGGCAGGAGACAGGGACAGATGTAAGGGGAGTGTGCTCCCATTGTGGTTGCGGCTGGCCGTCTCTCCCCAGCTCCATGGCCGGGCCCAGGCGGCCATTGTTCCCCAGGCTCGACCCGCTGACACCATCCCCGCACACGCGTGTGGCAACACGGACGAGACACAAAGAGCCTGTGTGTGTGTGTGTGTGTGTGTGTGTGTGTGTGTGTGTGTGTGTGTGTGTGTGCGTGGAGCGACCACACACACACACACACACACTCACAAATGGATGTCCGCACAGACACAGACAGCCAGAGACACACACACACACACACACACACACACCCCTGGTGCATAGGTTTCCTTTGTGGTTTGGAGAGAGGGAGGTGTTTGATATGAGAAGCTAGGAAATAGAGTCTGTGTTGTTTTCGCCTCACATGCTACAAGGCTTCACGCCTCCTGTGTTTCCTTTTTGAAGCCTGCGGGTTTGATATCACAGTCATGTGACTAAGAGGTGTGTTAAAACACTGCAGCATACTATACTTTAGTACTTTAGAAACATGGTGAGCTATCTTGATGTCGTCCCCTCACATGCACATACACACACGCATACACACATGCACACCATACACACACACATGCACACCATACACACACATGCACACCATACACACACGCACACCATACACACGCATACACACACGCACACCATACACACACATGCACAAACAACCCCTCCCCCCCTCTTCGTGTGATTTATGAGTTCTTGTGATGTTGCGAAGGAAAAATGGGAAGCCTATGTCATGGCCTTGACCCCTGGTTTGTAACCCGGCACCTCCCTCTCAACGGGGGGGGTTACACATCAGTAGCCTCGGAGCACAGGTGCAACAGATAACTTGCTAACTAATGATCTGACGGGTTAGCCTTACTTTAGGCTTTGGGTATGTCTGATTTAAATAAGGGCACCCCTTCGTCTTAGTATTCATGTTGGATGGATGGTGTGTGTAACACAAACGTCACCTTCTAGGAAGTATTACCTAGGGTTCTTCAAACAATACACGAGTGTTGTTCAATTCGGGCAGAAAACTGTATTTTCTCATGATGTAAGGATAATAATCCTAATCATAATAATTATGACAGTAATTATAATAATATTCCTCATTGGCATTATCATAGTAATTATAAAATAAAGGGAAAAACATAATCTGTAATCTGTATTATAATTTTAAATTCTAGTACATCTACTTAATAACAATTTCATCTGCTTCACTAATTCGTCCCTCTCTCTGTGTGGGGTGTGTGTGTGTGTGTGTGTGTGTGTGTGTGTGTGTGTGTGTGTGTATCTCCGCAGTGAGCTGAACAGGAACCGCGTGCGTCAGGTAGAGGGGCTGACCTTCCAGGGTCTGTCCAGCCTGGAGGTCCTGAAGCTGCAGAGGAACAACATCAGCAAGCTGACCGATGGAGCCTTCTGGGACCTGGCCAAGATGAAAGTCCTGTGAGTGGCACAGCTCTACCAACCACTCAGTCACGCTGTCTGCTCCTTATGTCTGTCTCTGTCTCTCTCTCTCTCTCTCTGTTTCTCCATCCTTCTCCTCCTCACCCTCTCTCCAGGCAACCTGCCTAAGCCTCAGATCAAGATGAAATATTAATTATTTGCAACAACTTTGAGAGTGGGGGGGAAGAACTCTGTTACCCACAATGCCTCCTGAGTGCTGGTCTGTGTCCCGCTGCAGTCACTTGGACTACAACAGCCTGAAGGAGGTGAACAGTGGCTCTCTGTACGGCCTCGCCTCCCTGCTGCAGCTCTTCCTCAGCAACAACTCCATTTCCCACATCAACCCCGACGGATGGAAGTTCTGCCAGAGGCTGAGAGAGCTGTGAGTGCCTCACTGAGAAATGCACACACACACACAGACAGACAGACAGACAGACAGACAGACAGACAGACAGACAGACAGACAGACAGACAGACAGACAGACAGACAGACAGACAGACAGACAGACAGACAGACAGACAGACAGACAGACAGACAGACAGACAGACAGACAGACAGACAGACAGACAGACAGACAGACGCCAGCGATATCGCCGCCAGCCGCACGGTTAGCGACGGCTCACCTGAGCGGAGCACTTACGCTGCGCTGTGATAGGCCAGTGTCAACACAGCCTGAGAGGTGGACAACAGATAACCACTGTGTACTCATTAGACAGGGAGAGCTGTAATCATCACCACGGTAACCACGCTACACCCCGGCCTGGCCTCACAGGCCTCAATGCTGAGGCGGTCACAGGCCTCAATGCTGTGTGTTGGGGTGGTACTGGATCCTCTCTGTTCTAGTCAGGGCGTTAGGTGATGTTATTAGCCGGGTCATGATGACTGGGATCGCCGGCCATTAGTATACCAAATATGCTGCTCCCTCTAGGCGCTATGGCAGTGAGAAAGAGAGGGAGGAGGAGATGGAGGGAGGGATGAAGAGGGAGAGAGAGACATAAAGGATGTCTCTATGAGCAGGTCCGTTACTGCATCCTGGGTGAGAGAGAGAGAGAGAGAGAGAGAGAGAGAGAGAGAGAGAGAGAGAGAGAGAGAGAGAGAGAGAGAGAGAGAGAGAGAGAGAGAGAGAGAGAGAGAGAGAGAGAGAGAGAGAGAGAGAGAGAGAGAGAGAGAGAGAGAGAGAGAGAGAGAGAGAGAGAGAGAGAGAGAGAGAGAGAGAGAGAGAGAGAGAGAGAGAGAGAGAGAGAGAGAGAGAGAGAACGCACACAACCACCCTCACACACACACACACGAACACACGTACAACCACACACACACACTTACGTACAACCACCCTCACGCACATATACAGCCAACCTGACACACACTTGCACATACACGTACACCACACACACAGTTGAACATGTTCTGACCAGAGGAGATTTATAACCAGTACAGGATATAAGGTTGAGCAGTAGTGATATAAAGATCATGATACATAATAGCAATAGGCTTTGTAGCGGACTGGCACAGATTATTACCTTTATTACCACTTTTCTCTCTCTATCTAATAGTTAAAACATTTATTAGCCCCATTTAGCTGTTCCAATGACGTCTGCATTATTACTAACACACACACACACACACACACACACACAAACAATGGAAAATCCCGTCAGCGTGCCGTTAAGAGATGTGGAATCTGAAACGCAGATTGATGATGTCTCGGTTTGCCTTTTGTAAGTCATCAACCTGTCTTCTTCATCCAGACCTGACACAGATATTTGACTTTACTCTCCTCGTCTCTCTCTCTCTCTCCCTGTCCCTCTCCCTTTCTCTTTATACTTTCCTTCTCTCTCGCTCCCTCTCTCTTTCTCTCCCCCCCCCCTCCCTCTCTCTCCCTCCCTCTTCTCCAGGAACCTGTCGTACAACAACCTGACTCGTCTGGAGGAGGCCAGCCTGGCGGTGCTGGGGGACCTCCACACCCTCCGGCTGGGCCACAACTCCATCAGCCACGTCACCGAGGGATCCTTCCGGGGCCTCAAGGCCCTGCGCACCCTGTAAGTCCTTCCCCACTGCCCCCACAACCCAACACCGCAATGGTTCCAGTCCAAAACGCGACGCTCAGGAGCAAGGAAATACTGTTGTTTTTTTAATGGGGATTTTATTTCGGTGGTATCTGATAGGGGTTAATGGTTTAATGGATTCCCCCTCGGTGGGGATGGAGTCTTTGTGGATGGCTTTTTGTTTTTTTTTCTCTCTTGTTTGAGACGTCTGGTCCGTGTTAGATCTGATTTGCATTCATGTTTATTCATGACGCTGTGCTGTGTATTTGTGTGTGTTGTGTTGTGTTGTGGTGTGTTGCATGCATCACCATTGCAACGGTTTCTGTGAGAACTTTTTCCTTCTCTTTTGTTTCTCCACTTTCTTATTGGCTGTCGGCCGTTGATTCCCAGCTAATTTGGATGCACATGTGCTCCAGGTCCCCGGCCTCCTGGGAGACAGAGTTTTCTTTTTTCCAGTTTTTTTTTTCTCTCTTCAAACGCATCAGTGAAAGGCAGCATGGGAGAGGGCTGTCCTCCCTTCCTGCCAAGCCCGCTCCATACAAGCCCTGAATAGGACAGGAGCAAGAGGGAGGGGTGAGATAGAGAGAGAGAGAGAGAGAGAGAGAGAGAGAGAGAGAGAGAGAGAGAGAGAGAGAGAGAGAGAGAGAGAGAGAGAGAGAGAGAGAGAGAGAGAGAGAGAGAGAGAGAGAGAGAGAGAGAGAGAGAGAGAGAGAGAGAGAGAGAGAGAGAGAGAGAGAGAGAGAGAGAGAGAGAGAGAGAGAGAGAGAGAGAGAGAGAGAGAGAGAATAATTGTGTAGGAGAAGGAGGTGTTGATTCCTTACCTCTTTTTGGCGGGAGGTCTTTCCCAAGGAGCCCCTGTCTGTCTCTCTCTCTCTCTCTCTCCAAGCCATGAGCCTCTCCTCCCTCTGTTTGACTCACCCTCACTCTTTCCTTTCCTCCGTCCTTTCACCCTTTCTTTTTTTATTTGCCTGCTTTGTTCCTTCAGCTCCCCCACTTCCTACGGTCTGTTGCCTTCTCTCCCTTTCTCCTTTTCTCCATTCAACCCTTTCTCTAGTCCCCTAATTACCTTTTCTCTCCTTCTTTCTCTTTGTATCTATAGCATCTCTCTTCTATTGCTCTCACTCACTGTCACTCTGTCTCTCTCTCTCTTTCCTGGTCCCCCTCCCTCTCTCTCTCCCTCTCTCCCTCCCTCTCTCTCCTGCTCTGTGTGAGTGTCTCTCTGCCAGGCAGTTCTAATCTAATCAGCAAGGTGGTGAGGGCCCGCAGGCCGGCCGGTCAGGGAGCCAGGGGCCCGTTTTAATTGGTCCTGTGTGACTGCCGGCGGGCCGCTCCGGGACTGGGCCTGCTTTGGGGTGTGAACGCTCCCAGCCGGCCGGCCCCTCTCATTCAGCCACGGAGGCCAGTGGCTCACAGGGGCCCCCGCCTACCCACCCAGCCAGCCAGCCAGCCAGCCAGCCAGCCATCCATCCGTCCTTCCCTGGTCCCCTGCTCCCAGATTCAGCCCCCACCAAAGGCTCGCATTAACCAGGCAGCGGCCATTCACGTCCAGTCAGGCGAAAAGAATAGGGAGTTGGCAGCCCCGGTGTCAGCCTGCCATGTGAGGCGAGAGGAGCTAAAAAAAAAAGAGAGGGGGGGGGGGGGGGGGGTGTTGTTGTTAGGGTTTGGAGCTGGTGTGAGTGACCGTCAGCCCCAAATGACTTTCTAAAGTATTTCAATGGCGTGTGCCAGAGCAGAAGACTCTCTCTCTCTCTCTCTCTCTCTCTCGCTAGCCTCTGACTGTGTTTGGGGGTTTTCTTCTTTGGATTCCAACTGGGGGTTTCTTTTTTCATTTCGGGGGGAGGTGAGGGGGTGGGCGGGGGGGGGGGGGGGCAGCAAGGGCACGGCCAGGCTTTGTTTCACAGCTCATTAGGGGGCTCTGGGTGTGCCATACCTGCACCACTGACCAGAATGGCCTGCAGCAAGCGAGGGGCACGGTGGCCGCCAAGCCCTCCATTTCATCATGAATTATACGCACGTGTGTGTGTGTGTGTGTGTGTGCGTGCGTGCGCATGCCTCTACGTGTGTGTGTGTGTGTGTGTGTGTGTGGGTCCGTGTGTGTGTTTGCCTTCACACACAGGCACCCCCTCCTCCGACCCCTCAAAGCAAAGAATGCGCTTGGCTGGCAGAGCAAAGCAGGAGAGAAGCTCTTTAGACCAGGTGCAAAGGGGGAGAGTGGGGGGAGAGTGGGGGAGGGAGGGGTATGTAACCCGTGACTTCCAGGCCGGTCTCTGCCAAGGCTATGAAACGCTCCATCGCAGGCTGGGGCCCCTCCCTCCCTCTCTCTCTCCCTCCCTCCATCTCTCTTATCCCCTTCTTTTCTCTCCCTCCCTCCATCTCTCTTATCCCCTTCTTTTCTCTCTCTCTCTCCACAGGGAGTTGGACCATAACGACATATCAGGCACAATAGAGGACACCAACGGGGCTTTCTCCGGACTGGACAACCTCAACAAGCTGTGAGTCTAACCCCCCCCCCCCCCTCCCCCTCTCTGCTCTCTATGGCTGGCCCGTAACTGCTCTGCGACGGCCTCTGCAGCGGTTTGGGCCTGGGAACCGTCTCGAGAAGCGTCCCCCCCCTCTCAGAGTGTTTCAACTCCTGAACCTTTCCATTTTTGTTCTCCTTATATTTAGATATCTCTATGTATAAACGTACTAAATAAAACGAAATGAATTCAAATAATCCAGATAAATCATATGGAGATAAATCAAACCAAACGTTGGAGCTAAGACAGCGGATCGAAGCTCTACGTTGCTATGGTGACCCTCTAAAGTGCCTCTTTCCTCTTTTACAAGGCCTCCATTTTCTCCAAACACCCTGGCCTGAAAACACCTCAGCACCGTTGTTTCATGCGTCTGCTTCTCACTTCTCCTCTGTTTGTCTCACAGTCTAACTATTTAGACTGTGAGAGTCTACTATTAGTTGTTGCCAAGTGGAGTTTTCTTTTTCTCAAGGGGAGGGAGGGAGGGAGGGGGGGGGGGGTCTCCTTGTCTCTCCGTTTTTCACTGAGTCTCATTATTTTAGCTTCTCTTAAAGTCGCGTGTGAAAGCTCATCGTCAGAACCGGGTCCACACAAACATTTCTCAGAGTTCATTTTTTTTTCATGCAAACGTCTCTCTCTGAGAAGAAGAAGATGGTGTCTAACTGAGATGGAGTCCTGTGGGAGGGCAGCTGAAAAGGCTTTTCTTCTGGACCCCAGGAGACCAACCCCTCTCCTCCGCTCCTCCTCCTCCTCCGCTCCTCCTCTCCTCTCCTCTCCTCTCCTCTCCTCTCCTCTCCTCTCCTCTCCTCTCCTCTCCTCTCCTCTCCTCCTCTCCTCTCCTCCTCTCCTCCTCCCTCCGTGCCCCAAGCCCCTCCATTGTTAGGAACGGCGAGAGGGCGACGTTTGGGGGGTGCGGGGGGGGGGGGGCTGGGTGGGAGCCGTCCTCCACATCAAACGCCACCTTCCTCCCCTCGCCTCCTTTTGTCCCAACACT
>CM030173.1:41816036-41823536 GCA_017639675.1 Aplochiton taeniatus
CTCTCTCCATCCATCTTTCTCTCTCTCTCTCTCTCTCTCTCTCTCCATCCATCCCTCCCTCTCTCTCTCTCTCCATCCATTTCACCTTCACCATCTCTCTCTCTCCATCCATCTCTCTTTCACTCTCTCTCTCTCTCTCTCCATCCATCTCTCTTTCACTCTCTCTCTCTCTCTCTCTCTCTCTCTCTCTCTCTCTCTCTCTCTCTCTCTCTCTCTCTCTCTCTCTCTCTCTCTCTCTCTCTCCATCCATCTCTCTTTCACTCTCTCTCCATCCGTCTCTCCGTCTCTGTCTCTCGCCAGACGACCTGCCCAAGCCTCAGATCACGGTGCAGCCAGAGACCACGGTGGGCGTGCTGGGCAGCGACGTGCGCCTCACGTGCACGGCCGCCAGCAGCAGCTCCTCCCCCATGACGTTTGCCTGGCACAAGGACCAGGAGCCGCTGCGGCACGCCAACACGGAGAACTACGCGCACGTGCGCGCTCACCACCAGGGCGCGCACGTGACGCCGGGCGTGATGGAGTACACCACCATCCTGCACCTGCGTCACGTGACCTTTGCCCACGAGGGCCGCTACCAGTGCATCATCACCAACCACTTTGGATCCTCCTACTCCAGCAAGGCCCGCCTCACCGTCAACGGTAGGTCCCGGGCGGACGCCGGGATTGGGTCGTCGCCACCCCTCTGGTCGCTCTGATTGGTTAGACTTTGGATATTGGATAGAGGAGGGTTAGTCTGGAATGAGGTTTCCTCTCGCTGACACGGATAAGTTCTCACGCCGGACGGAATGTGTGTTTTCTTTTTTTTGGGGTTGGTTCCGCTCAGCCCCCAAGACAAGGTCTCTCTCTTCCTCTACATTGTCACATTTTGTGGGTGAAATATGGGGATAAATTGGTTTAGCTGCTCTGCTGTGTTGACAGTAGCTGTCTGTCCCACAACAGTGGATGGAGGGAATGTCAGGAGTTAGTAACCCCCCCCCCCCATACACACACACACCAGCCTGTTCTAAATCAAACCCCCAATCAAACCAAACTCCCTCAGACAAGGGAGAGTTGATGAGATCTCAACGCTGCCTTTGTGTTGGTTTTTCACTGCCTGTGTGTGTGTGTGTGTGTTGGTGTGTATTGTCAACCTGGTTTGTTTTTAATGGGATGTAAATCTAATCTCCGCCTGCTCCGGCGTTTCCCACAGTCCTGCCCTCCTTCTCCAAGACGCCCAGGGACAGCACCATCCGAACGGGCACCACCGCCCGGCTGGAGTGTGCCGCCGAGGGCCACCCCACCCCGCAGATCGCCTGGCAGAAGGACGGGGGCACCGACTTCCCGGCCGCCCGCGAGCGCCGCATGCACGTGATGCCGGACGACGACGTCTTCTTCATCATGGACGTGAAGCCCGAGGACATGGGCGTGTACAGCTGCACGGCACGCAACACGGCGGGCACCGCCTCTGCCAACGCCACCCTCACCGTGTTGGGTAGGACACACACACACACACACTCACACCTACACAACGCCACCCTCACCGTGTTGGGTAGGACACACACACACACACACACACACACACACACACACTCACACCTACACAATGCCACCCTCACCGTGTTGGGTAGGACACACACACACACACACTCACACCTACACAACGCCACTCTCACTGTGCTGGGTAGGAGACACACACACACACACACACACACACACACACACACACTCACACCTACACAACGCCACTCTCACTGTGCTGGGTAGGAGACACACACACACACACACACACACACACCTACATAACGCCACGCTCACCGTGCTGGGTAGGACACACACACACACACACACACACACACACACACAAAATCAAAATCCCTATTGTCCTGAAAGGTCCTTAGTTTCATAAGAAGGCTTCAACCTCCGTCACTCCTTAGCCCCCAGCTGTTAAGTTCAGTTTAACACAACGTCCATTATTTTCCCACATCCAAAAATGAGCACTTGTAACATTGCTCCCGACTCTGTAGGAAATTCACCAACCACACCCCCCCAACCAATCCCCCCCCCCCCCCTCCCCCCCGGGGGCCGCAGAATGAATCGCTTTATATTTTTGTTTTCCTTTCGCAGCTGTGGCCTTGCTACAGTTCAAAGGTTGTGGGGTCAGGGCTGGGGTCAGAGGGTGTGAGGAGGGGCTCACATAGAGCTTGTTTGTCCCTCCCTCCCTCCCTCTCTCCCTCCCCTCCCCCCCTCCTCTGTCTATGGGAGGCTCAGTCACGCTAGCTTCACTGCAGGCCTCAGTACTTCCAGCAGCTCTCCTACGTTCATAGGAACAGGAGCCAGTGGAGCTGGTCCGGGTATGTTCCCTGGTGTCTGTGCTTACGGTGCGTTGCCGTTAAAACAAAACATAAAACAAAACGCTGTGTCTACCACGCTTCGTTAAACACGCGAGCGTGAATACACACCCGGTGGCTATGTAGGTTATTACACTGCAGCACTGTCTGGAAGTGCAACGCGGGGACGTCTGGGTTAGAGAGAGGTGAGGGGCCCATAGCTTCAGTCTGGATTAGAGAGAGGTGAGGGGCCCATAGCTTCAGTCTGGATTAGAGAGAGGTGAGGGGCCCATAGCTTCAGTCTGGGTTAGAGAGAGGTGAGGGGCCCATAGCTTCAGTCTGGATTAGAGAGAGGTGAGGGGCCCATAGCTTCAGTCTGGATTAGAGAGGTGAGGGGCCCATAGCTTCAGTCTGGGTTAGAGAGAGGTCAGGGGCCCATAGCTTCAGTCTGGATTAGAGAGAGGTGAGGGGCCCATAGCTTCAGTCTGGATTAGAGAGAGGTGAGGGGCCCATAGCTTCAGTCTGGGTTAGAGAGAGGTGAGGGGCCCATAGCTTCAGTCTGGGTTAGAGAGAGGTGAGGGGCCCATAGCTTCAGTCTGGATTAGAGAGAGGTCAGGGGCCCATAGCTTCAGTCTGGATTAGAGAGGAAGAGGAAGGTGGTGGAGACGGTTTAAAGACTGAAGAGTCAGTGGAGATCCAAGAAGGAGTGTGGTCTTCAGAGAAGGAAGGAGAAGAGAGAAGCGCTTTTAGAAGAAAAATTAAAACACACAAATGATTTCAAACTTTCTGACAGTCCTCATATTCAATAAATGTCACCAATTAATGGCCTCACCAATGCACTCTGAGAGACCTCAAAAATGACTCGAACATATGTTGCAATGTCACCTCTGCACCAATACATTACAGGAATTGCATTTCTGAATGACGTTTTCCCCCCCGAGTCGAGTGTGTTAACCTTTGACCCTGTGGCCGTGCAGAGACGCCCCACCTGGCCCAGGAGCTGGGGGACCGCCGCGTGGTGGTGGGCGACACGGTGGCCCTCCAGTGCAAGGCCCTGGGCAGCCCGCCGCCCCGCATCACCTGGCTCCGCGACGACGTGCCCCTGCGGCCCTCCGACCGGCTCCACTTCACCCCGGGCAACCGGCTGATGGTGATCGGGAGCGCCGCCCTGGAGGACGCCGGCCGCTACACCTGCACCATGTCCAACCCCCTGGGCACGGAACGCGCTCACAGCCAGCTGACGGTGGTGGGGCGTGGCGAGGGCCTGGTGCGACCGCCGGCCCCCGGGCCCAGCACCGTCACCGTGGGGATCATCGTCATCGCCGTGGTGACCAGCATCGTGGTCACCTCGCTGGTGTGGGTGTGCATCATCTACCAGACCAGGAAGAAGAGTGAGGAGTGCAGTGTCACCAACACAGGTGAGACGGATAAACACTGCCCTTCACTTCACCTTGTAACCCTGTTAGGAGAGGTGCTATATACATAACGTTTATTGTTATTATTATTATTATTGTTATTCACTGCACTCTCATCATTGGTCCACATTCAACACTGAACAGTGAAACTATATGCCCACGTATGAGCTATATTCATATTTTATATTTGTATCTCAGTTGTTTTGTTTCAATAATAATAATACAAAATTGGTGTAGAGAAGAGCACAGTGTTGATGTGTTGCTCTCCTAAATCCTGGTTCCCCTCCCCTGCCCAGATGAGACCATAGTCCCCCCTGACGTGCCCAGCTACTTGTCCTCCCAGGGGACGCTGTCCGACAGGCAGGACATGTGTATCCGCCTGGAGGCAGGTGTGGGCCCTCAGCTCAACGGACACATCCACACATCAGGTAGGCCCTTCTGCTGCCACAGCAGTCCCTAACACACTGTCCTCCGGCTGTGTTCGGTCCAAGGTAGTATTCTGTCTCAAACCATATTCTGTCTCAGACTGTATTCTGTCCCTCATTGTATTCTGTCTCTGGTAGTATTCTGCTTCTCATTGTATTCTGTCTCTGGTAGTATTCTGTCCCTCATTGTATTCTGTCTCTCATTGTATTCTGTCTCTGGTTGTATTCTGTCTCTGGTTGTATTCTGTCTCTGGTTGTATTCTGTCTCTGGTAGTATTCTGTCTCTGGTAGTATTCTGTCCCTCATTGTATTCTGTCTCTGGTTGTATTCTGTCTCTGGTAGTATTCTGTCTCTGGTAGTATTCTGTCTCTGGTAGTATTCTGTCATTGCTGACATGTTTCTTCTCGTGCGGCCGTCAGGTTTCGACGTGCCCGTGGTGTGCAGCGATTGCCTGGGGAACGGCAGCACCAGCTACACCAAGGACCTGGACTACCTCTACCAGGCCGTGGGTCCGGGGGAGCTGGAGACCCCCCAGCACACAGACTACCACAACCTGGGCTCCTACGGGGCGCCGCTTAGCAACGGGACCCCCAGCTGCATCCACAGGGACTCACTCCCGCCCGCCTACCCCGGCAACCACGACACAACCCCGTCGCCACGGCAACACGACGACAGAAAAGGTAGAGTGAGTTTAAACTGCGTTATTATTTCAGTAAGTTGAATTGTTGCCCCCTGATAGAAACAACCCGTTTTTACGGAATCCTTTATTTATATGAGGGGACTAAAGAGAAGAGTACAATGGTTCTCTGTTGTTTTGGAAATCTTTGTTAGGACCAACTACCAAAGAGGTGCGTATATTGGACCCCCCAAATCACTGAGGACCCCCCCCACACACACCTTTCAGTCTTGAATGAAATACAGCATTGGGTTAGTCCTCTAGGCTGCCAGACTCCCAACATAGCATTCCCGGGTGGGTTCCGAGATCTTCCTCCTTTTGGGAATCGCCTTCGGAATAGCATTTCTATCCTCCCGAGTGTTAACGTAGCGCCATGCTCTATCCTTAGCCTGCTAGCTCCAAAGCTGTGCGCTGTGGATGGCTGTCCTTGATGTGCTGTGCTATGGACGTGGCGCCGTGTTTTTCCTAAAAATGTTCCCCCTCTTCCCGCTCCGTCTCAGGTTGGTCGGTGACCAGAACCGGGCCGTCGTCGACGGCGACGGCGGTGGGCTCCTCGGCCCAGTCGGAGTTGTTCCACGAGCCGGTGAAGCTCGCCTCGGCCCAGCGCCGCGGCCGGGACAGTGACTGTGAGCCCGAGCTCAAGCAGACTCTCTTATCCAACGGACACACGCCGAGATCCGCTCAGAATGAGAGCGCCCCCCTCAGGAGAGCCAGCGACTAGCAGCCTCTGAAACATGGACTCACCCTAGCTGAGCGCTTTTTCGGGGGTTTTCTATCGTGTTTTACATTTTTTTTTTTGCACTGGGAAAATGAACTGCTACCTCAGAGCGAGGGCGGAGCTTGTGTGGGTGGCATCCCATCCGAGCGTTTGAGCTGTACATACTTAAAAACCTTCCTCTGGGAGGTGGTGAACTAACTAAGTCCTAGCTCCAAAAAATGTGACTCGCATTTGAAGCATGCAAATGTAGGGGATATTATTGTGCAGTATGCGTGTGAGGAAAAAGAGAAATATACCATTGGACTGTACATAAGAGTATATGCTATAACTTTTACAAAAGAGTATTTGAATTTATTATGTGCATGGCAAAGAAAGGAGTGATACTATTTTTGTTGTCTTATTTCGAAAACGAGCCTTTTTCAGCTTTGACCAGCTAAAACTGTGGTGCCTTATTGCATGATCAAAGAAAACCCAGAACCAGATCCAGAACCACTCCCCAGTAAATCAAGAGATTTGTTTTGTGAACACTACCGGTACGCTCTATTATCACCGTAACCATGGAAACACTTTTTTGTTGCACTTGACTGTTTTTGTTTTGTTTTTGTTCTGCAACAAACGTCATGGCCTTATGCTGTGTTCACACCAAACGCAAAATGAACTTTCCCTTCGTGTTACTCGCGCAAAGTTGAAATTGAAAAGTTGCAATTTTACTAGTGGGACGACGCGATTTACATTGACTTTGTATGGAATCGCCCTGCGAAGTTCATTTGGCGTTTGCCGTGAACACAGCATTAGGAAAACCCAGCTTACTCTCTGTTGGGGTTCTATGAAGGAATGAGCTTTTTGTTTTTAATTTATTTCGGTATGTTACATGGTACGTGGTCAGACAGCCTGACGGGGGAGTTTAAAGCACTTTCCGTCTTTCCTCCTTAACAACTTCTGAGAACGCAGGTTTTAGTGACGTAAGCAGAGCCACCGTGTGGACCACTCCACCTCCTCCTTCACTGCTAGGAACTCTCATCCTAACCACCGAGCTGCTTCAGGGCACACACCAGGTCCTCCCTCTGCTTTAGATCCGGCTCGTTGCGTTCTTTAGGCCCTTTAACAAACTATGGAGCGTCATTTCTCGTCTGTGACGTTTAAACTGTTGAATTGAGTTACCGAGCAGAGGGCTGGCGTACACAAGGACAACTATCCTTCATCGTAAGGCATCGCCTATTATACCTGCATGGGCATATCACTACACTGAGCAAACAGCTTGATGTTATTGATGTGTATGGAAGAGAAAAACAACTCTACACACCTACCAACATGGAAAAGGCAGTCGGAGTGGGAGTGATTATGCCTCTACTGGTAGCTGACGGGAACTGCAACCTTAGCTGGCAAGATGGTCCAGCTCTGGTGCCTGTTACCTGTACCATACACTCTCCAGTTTCTCTAGAAGGGCTCCGCCCTGTGTGTCTGTGGGAATGTGTGTTCACGCAGGGAACGGCTAGGTAGTTGGCCTGTGCTATACAACTGCCACCATCATCATAGGGTTTTGTCACTGTAACAACCAACTTTCAACCAGCCATCTTTACTTTTCTACAACGTGGGGGAGGAAACTTTCGTCGGCACAATTTAAATTCTGTGAACTACTTAACTGTCGGGGATGCCTTGTGAAATGTACTTTAACCAAACACCTTTGGGGAAAATACAGTGAAATTCCCTGTTTGTCACTATACACACTCCTCCATAGTGCCTGATCAAGGGCTGGGTCCCCTCTGTCCTACTGCTGTCAGACGTGTGTGTGTGTGTGTGTGTGTGTGTGTGTGTGTGTGTGTGAGAGAGAGAGAGAGAGAGAGTGCGTCTGCGTGTGTATGGGTCCTGCCATTCAACATCAATTGTAACTTGTGGCTTTATCACAGCTAGGTAGTTACATTCAATCGGTACAAATAATCTATCAAATGTTGGCATTCGG